>JARQAB010000019.1:2447764-2743563 GCA_036172955.1 Meloidogyne arenaria
AGAATAAACTTTCCGGAAATGTAATATTTTTTTATTTCTAATTATAATTAACTTTATATTTTCGGAAAGTTATATTTATAATAAAATCGTATTCTTCATGAAAATACTTATATAAGTTTCCGGAAAGTTTAATTTTACTTTAATAAGATTTTCTTATAACTTATTACTCTTCATGAAAGTTTTATTTAATTAATTAATATTTTCCGGAAAGTTTTATTTTAAGAAATTTGTATTCTGTAGGAATATATTAGTTTAAGTGAAATTGTATTTTTGATGGATTAACTTTTCCGGAAAATATATTTACATATTATTCTTCCGGAAAGTTCTGATTTTAATAAAATAGTATTTATATTACATTTCCGGAAATATATAACTTTATAATACGTGTATATATAAAATAAACCTAATTCTTATTATAAACTTTCCGGAAAACTTTATTAAAAAGAAATAGATTGAATATAAATGAATATAATAGTAAAAATGTATACCGTATTTACTCGATTAATTCCCCACCCTCGAATAATTCCCCACCCTCTATTAATTCCCCATGCCAGGGATGAGTTGAAAAAATAATTCCCCGCCCCCAAATACCCTAATACACGTTCAAATTTCAAAACTCGAATAATTCCCCTCCCTTGAATAATTCCCCATGCCACGGATGGGTTGAAAAAATAATTCCTCGGGGGAATTAATCGAGTAAATACGGTAACGCTTAAATGCAAGACTGTATAATATGGATAAAAGCAATTTTTAAAATGAGAAATAAAATGATATAAAATTAAACAATGATAAATAAAAATGGAAATTATTTTAGATTATATTAATTAAAAATAAATTTAGAAAAAGAGAATATTATTTTTAGCTATATACAAATACTGGCAATTTGTTGGCCTCAAATGGTTTTAAAAACCAAAAAAGAGTAAAATAAAAATAATTATTTTTTGTATTTTGAGAAGAAAATAAATAAAAATAAATAATAATTAAAAATAAATAAAAAAATATAATTTTAAGTGAAAAATCATTTTATCTTCCAAAAACCTCTCTCAAAAAATATTTAATTAAACAAAGATTAGTTGAAAAATATTTTTTCCAAATTAAAATAATGTATTAAATTTGCAAAAGGTAATAAGCAGAAAATTTTAATTGAATGAGAAAATAACGTTATTTTTTAATAGTAATTGCGTAGTAATTTTGAGCTAAAAATATTTATGTATATATTTTATAAACGAAAATGATGTCTGAATACTGCATATTTTATTTTTCCGGAAAGTTTAATTTCCAATAAATTAAATTTTAGAAAAGTATTTTCCGGAAAATTAGTTAATACATATAATTTTCAGAAAATAATGTTGCCGGATTTTTACGAAGAGGGAGGAAAAAGCTGCCTAAGTGATAGCCCCTCCCCCCGACCTTATTATGAGATGTAATTTTTTAGTCTATTTTAAGGTGAGGTGACTATTTTAAAATTACTGTTTTTAAATTACTTTTTTAAAGATAAAATGACTCAACAACTAATAATTTAAATAAAAAGGCTGATATAAAAATTAAAAAAAAATTTAAAAAAAAATAATTTAAGAAGATTCCCTAAGAAAAGAATAAAATAAATTAATTTTAAAATTAAGAAAAAATTATTTTTTTTTAATCAACAAGTTTTGTACCTCCACCAATGCCTACATTTTTATTAGTAAAGAGCATTTCACTCAGGAACACTGGAATATTTTGTATTTCCGGCGATTGATTGAGTCTTGAACGAAGACGTTCTACACATTTAGAAGCTAATTGACTGAAAAATTTTTTTTAATTATTTTAAAAAATTAAAAATGTTGAAATAAAAATAAATTCAACCAAAGAGAAATGTGTGATAGAAGAATATTCGTTTAGTTAATTAATTTTTCAAACATCCGGAAGGATTTATTAATAACTTACCGGAAGGTGGTTAATTAAACTTTGAATTGTTTAATTTTTGAATATTGAATATTCCGGAAAATATATACAACTGATTCCGATTTATTTACAATTTTCCATTAAAATTATATCAAACATTGAATAAAATAAACTTAAATATTTAAACCTTCCTGAAAGTGTGAAGATATTCTGAGAGTACCTATATTATACTTGTTAGACATCTATTTTTCCGGAAATATATATAGAAATATTACCTCTAAGTTTTTCTAAAAAATTAATTCACCTAAATTTTTGGAGAGAATCTGACTTGGCTATAGATGGATTGCCAGAATAGCTTCGAAGATGTAGCCAACTATGAAGTACTTGATCATGCATTTGAACTACTTTATCATATTGACTGACGATATTGGGGGGATCGTTTGGTGCTAGATTACGAATAAATTTATTTTTTTATCGTTATTTTATTTTTAATATTTATTTATGTTTAATATTATAGAAATATGAACAACAAATTCCGTAAAGATTAAATTAAACATTCTGGAATATATTAAATTTTGAATGAATTTTAATTAGGCTATCTTAAATAAGTCCTAATTTACCTCGATAAAAACAAACATCCAAAAGGGTAATATATTTGAAGGCAACATAATCAGCTTTCCCAAATTGGTAATTACGTAATTGCTTAAAGTGAAAATTTTTTAAAAAATTTGAAAAAATTTCATGAATGATTTTTTTTAAATAATTAAAAAAGTTTTTAAACCCTCCAGAAAATAAAATTTAAAAAATAAATACCTGTAAAATGCCATTCCACTCGTTAAACAACTCAGTGCATCCTAAAAGGGCAAGTGTGTGAGTATCTATACTTCTACAAAATTTAAATTATAAAACGTGAAAATGAAAAATAACTTTAATTACCCCATATTTCCATCTGACAATGGAAAATTAATTTTGTTGGATAATTCTCCTTTTAATAAAGCATAGGCAAAGTCTATCAAATGTAAAGCAGCCCAAGCATTAAGAAATTGCATAGAACGACAGTTCTCCTATAAAGAGGTTGAAATAAGGAGTAATGGCTATGAATATATTTCCGACATTCCGGAAAGATTATATAAGACATTCAGGAAATAAAATTGAATTATAATTGTAACTTTCAGGAAATATTTATTCAAACCATACCGGAAGAATATGGATATTAAACTTTCCGGAATACTTTAAGTAAATATTTCCGGAAAGTTTCACATTTTTTCCGGAAATGTCCATCTCTAACTTTACGGAAACATTAATTTAAAACTTTCCAGAAGAATATATTAAACTTTCCGGTTATCGGTAATTCTTCGGTTTGTATACCCTGCTGTTTGTGCCCCCCTTTTTCCTTAACATTTTTTCATTTTTCCTCCCCTTTCTCCCTTATTTTTCATGAGGCAAGTATTCAAAAGGATTATGAGGTCGAAATAAATTGTTGACTATGTTCATGAAGCCAGATTTCTTCCATTTTCAGCGCCGCAGGCAGTAATTTTTTGAATTTAGACGGCCCCCTGGCTACGCCCCTGTTACTCATAATCCTTTTGAATACTTGCCTCATGAAAAATAAGGGAGAAAGGGGAGAAAAAGTGAAAAAATGGTAAGGAAAAAAAGGGGGGCACAAACAGCAGGGTATACAAACCGAAGAATTACCCGGTTATCTTTCAAAGGTATTTCGGAAATAGTATATTTACAACTTTGCGGACATCGAATATTGAACAACCAAGACTAACTGGAAAGATTATATTATATTAAAATTTACATTTAAGCCTTTGAAAAGTTCGTCGACTTTAGCCCAAAGAATATTAGTATCTAAATGTTTTGTAATCACTTGCAGACAAAAATCGAGTGAAGAACTGTATGTTTCACCACAAGTTCGAATTGACTGTAGAGTAATTAGAACAGGCCTTTAAAAATGATTGTTTTATTAAAATAATTCCTAATCAAACAAGACCGTTCAAGTTGAGGCGACAAACAAAGCTCTTCAATAAGTAGCCGTCCACCTGCACTAGTAAACTCCCCATTTCCGTTTAAATTAGAAAAGGATGTTTGTTGTTGCTGTTGGTGATGGTTACCATAAAAAACACCTTCGATGGGGGGCATTTGGCAAAGAGGTAATAATTGTTGTTGATGTCCTGAAGAAGATTGGTGGTGGTGGTGATTATTTGTTAAGGGGCCTCCGGAATGTAGAATGCCGTGATGGTGAGGGAGTAAATAGGGTTGTAAAGGTGTTGTTACGTGTAATGATGTCCTGAAGGTTCAAAAGGGAAAATATTATTAGAAAGAAAGAATAATTCCTAGCTTCCCGGAAGTATTTATTTCTTAGGACTTTCGCAGAATTTCACTAAGACTAATCGAGAATTGAGTTCGCATTTTCGTAGGAGGTTACTAATTTATAAAGTGTAACACGAAAGACAAAAAAGGTGAAAATTCACGTTAGTCAAGTGATCTGATTTTTAATTTCGAATTCAAAAAAATATAGAAAAAATTACGTCATATGGAGAGTAGGCGTTGTGATTGGCATAATGGGTGAATATCCAACTGCTGAAGATTGATGATACATTGATGGGTGCAAAGGAGCTGTTGCATGTATCGCAGCTGAAGGAATTTCATTTTTGACATTTACAATAGGTAATTGGTGGTGAATATTGGAAACATATTTGTTTGAGGTTGAAGGGGAAAATGATGAAGATGAGGGGATTGGCAAGGGAGGCGAATTTAGTCCTGAGCTGCTTACACCGCTGCTGCTGGCACTTGAACTTGGGCCGAGGCTGTAAATAAAAGGAAAATTTAAAATTTAATGGAAGCCCTAATAAAACGAAGAAATTAAATTTTCCGGAACAATTTCCGGAAAAACTTTGTAGAATTAAAAGTTTTGTGAAACTGAAATTCAACTCTTACTGCAAACTTTAAATTAAGTCTCCGGAAACAATTAAAAGTAAAACAATTAAAAATTTTAATAAAGTTGAAAGCTTAAACTTAAATATTAGATTTAAGAAATAAAGAAAAAAAGACTTTAAAAATCTCTAAAAAGTATAAATTTAAGCTGAAACAAAAATATTATGGAAACTTATATAAAAACATATCGTAAGCCTTAAAATATCATTGGAATAATTTAACTTTTTCGAAAAATTTCATTCTGTACTAAATTTTATTTTATTTCATGCTTACTTAAATATACAACGAATAAAAACCAGACTGGGAGTGTGTATAAGGACTAAGTTTTAATTTGGGATTTTGTCTAGGTCCGGGTTCTAACCTCAACGCTCAATATATTATCTATACCAGTGCAAACACTATTTATATATGTATATATATATATTACCTGTTACCGCCCACATTGTGTACAACAGCTACAGAAGGTGGAATGTTGTTTTTATTGTTTGAGACAGATGATTGTTGTTGTTGTAAATGTGTGTGAGCATTATGAGCGGAGGTTATGGGCTAAACAAAGAAATAAAATTTTTTACATGTTTTTTGTTGTTGTAAAAGTAAAAAATTAGTTGAAGGCCATCAAAAGTATTTAATATTTTTTTTTAATTTTTAATTCCTTTGTTTGTGTATGGGTGGTTTTAGGTATTTTTTTATTGACCTTGAAAGTTTAAACTGACAGTTCAGATAATTACTAGACTAAGAACTCATGGTAATTCTTGCGTTCGTACCCCCCCTTTTTTTCCTTCCTCAAAGTATTAAAAAATGGTCAGTCAGTCTTAGATTATAGAACTCGTCGAGCTGTGTCGAATGACATCAAAATCAACCCCAGGTCTTAAATTTGGGCCGAGATACAGACAAAAACCCTGCGCGAAGAGAAAGGTTTTGCAAAAGCGTCTAACAACTACAATAGGATTACTTTATGTCATAACTTTGTCAAATCTTGTTCAATTAAGTTCATTCGAATCAGCTCGACAAGCTCTTTCGAATGAGCTATTATTTGTTTAATCGAATTTTTAGCCCAAAAAATGAGTTTCCACCTGTTATTTTTCAATTTTCGGGGGTCTGTATCTCGGCCCAAAGTTAAGACCTGGGGTTGATTTTGTGTCATTCGACACAGCTCGATGAGTTCTATAATCTAAGACTGACTGACCATTTTTTAATACTTTGAGGAAGGAAAAAAGGGGGGGTACGAACGCAAGAATTACCGAACTCATGACTAGAAAGTTGATATTCGTAGTCGGACCTAACTATACGATATTATACTATAATACACAGGATAAACCTCAAGTACGAAAAATGATAATTGAAAAATAGAAGAGAAAAGTTACTCATGATTTTGTCACTTTTTAGAGTGTAAAATAATTGAGGTCTCGTCTAGGTCCGGGAAACTCAGATGCCGACATTTTTTGCAATTTTGATTACTTGTGCTTTCTTTCTTGTAATTTTTTGAGTAATAATAAACCTCATAAACCCGTCTTCATCTAACGATGTTATCGTTGAGTGTCATTCAAATTTTATATAACCGTAGAAGTCATGGGCCGGATTAGCCAAGGCCCGAACTTGTCTCAATCCGAAAAACGATAAGAATAAAATTCATAAAGCCAGACTTCACTCAATTCGACACATCCCATAATCGTAGCACAATCTTCATTTTTCAAATTTGGTTTACTGTTGTGTGATAGTAGGATAAAACTAATGGTTAAGTGAATTTTGTTATCTGATAAAAATTTCTTGGGACAAAGAAGTATTTATAGTGAGACTAGCTTATATTTCTAAATAAAATTTATTAAAAAATGAAAAGAATATTCTTACATATAAGTGGAACGGCAATGGATTCATCATCATCGGAGCTAGAGATGTTGAAGCTTCATGATTCTCCTCCAAAGGTTGGATTGAATTGCCAAGAAGCATAGCAAGGCCTCCATTGTTATCTACATTAGATAAATGCGTTGAGGCAGTAGAGGAACCAACTTTTAAGGAATAATTAAGCAATTTTTAGGCTAATATAAGTATATTAATGAAAGATGTGGAATTATATGAGGACGAGGAAAACCGATAGAAAGTTAGTTATGCCTTACCATGAGAGGGGGAGGGGTATTAATAAATCTGACAGTTTAAGATTGCGACGCATCACACCATTTCGAGAAAACTCCTCGAACATGTACTTGCCAAGCTCTAAAATTAGGTTTTCAATGGTCAATCTCTAGCAAACTATCACCATAGTACACGATTTGATCCACATGTTTACGTGATATGTGACAATAAATTCCCAATTTTGCGCATAGGGTGGCTAAATCGCTGATAGGGAATACATTGAAGAGAACTTCAGAAACTGTCGCCAAATTTCAGTTTCCTAAGTGCAAGCTGGGAGACTAACCAGCAGTAAAACATAGAGGCGGTTTAGTAACTTTTTTTATAATTTTTTATTTCAACTAACAAATTCCATTAGCTGAAGAATTTGTTGAGGAAGTAGAAGAAAGTGTTGGTGATTGAAGATATACATCAAAACCGGTCATTGTAGAAGAACAATGCTGGTGTGATGTTATGTTCGAGTTTATTTGATCCTGCTGTTTTGGTAATCCTCCTAAATATGCAGCACTCGAATATTTCGAATTAACCTGTTGTTGTTGGTGAACTCTAAAAGATTTAATTGAATATACATATTACTCGGACCTTACTCTATTACACACACGATACTATATAAACCTCTGTTTTTTTTCAACTTGGGTGGCCACGAGGGAAAGAGGGGAAGCGAATCACATCACCTAGGTCCGGTCATAAAACTTTTTTCCGGCCTCTAATTGGATATTTAAAAATGAGGAACAACTAACCAAATACTTTATTCCCTTAATTTAAAAAACATAAGGCATAGAAAACAAAAGTACCCAATTAATTTTTTTTTCACACTTAATTAAAAATTTGCATTTATTCCTAAAATTTAGAAAACATAAAAAACAAAAAAATATTTGCAAATATATTTAAATATTTTATGTGAGAGGGATTAGCTGAAGTGTAGTATAGCGGCATTGTTTTTGTAATGATATATTTTTAAATATTTCCCGCATTTTTAAATAAAATAAAGGATTTGCGGTAAATTCAAAAAAATTTGGAAAGAATTATTATTATATAAAATAAAGCTGTACGAAATGTAAACCTTCCGTAACTCAATATTTATTTAAATTCCGGAAAAAAGCCCTATAATTGTTATAAGTGCCCGGTGCCGGATCCGATTAGACCCATTTTTCCTATGTCAGGATCACAAAACCGGGTTATTTTGAGATTGTCGGATTGTTCCGGACAGATTAATTCAAAAAATCCGGTAGGTTCCGGTTCAACTCTAGTTTCAAATCCATAATCAGGATCCAACAAATTTGCTATACCTGATTTGGGATTTTGCCATTTTTCCTAATAATAATAATAAATCTTAAATAATTGTAAACTTTCAGGAAAAATTTTCAGCCTTCCTTAAAAATAAATTAATTTAACAAATTACCCAGAATTTCCATATGTTGAAGCAATCTCCCTTTTAGCTCTCTTTGCTTTTACCCCACTAGAAAAAGTTTCATTTGCATAAGGGTTTGAGCGGGTTACAGTAGTTTCATTATTTGAATTATTGTTTTCATAGAAATTCAGCCCATTTGCATAAATCATTAATTGTTGTTGGTGGGTATTTTGTTGGTTTGTAGTAGATGAACTACGTGTATTGCTTTGCTGCAAAATTTTGGAGCGTGCTGCCCTGTCCTGTTTGTAATAGACTCCTAGCTTGTTGCGGCCTCCGCGCATTCGATCCTCACGTACGGCTAAATAGATAATTTATATTTTTTGGAATTTTTTATAATTTTTATGTATACTGTCGAGCTTAAAAAAGACACTTAGGGCCTCAATTTAAGATGCGATACTTCAAATATGGTTGGCTACAGGGTTAGTGAGCTACCTAGGTGGTATCCCTTCAGTACCCCTATTAAAGATTAACTTCATTATAAGATAAAATTTTCATCCTCAAAAGGGATGAAAAATATGAAAATCTTTACAAATTTGTTTTCAATAAAAAATTTTTAATTTTGTACATTTAATTTTTTTAAAAATAGTAATAATTTTTTCCATTATTTTTCCCTCTCTGTATTAAGAAATAATTTTTTTCAAACAATCCTTCCCTCTCTTTTCCACTCAAATTCCAAAACTACCCATTTCATTTTCCATTATACTTTTTTGTTCATCCCTTAAATATACTTGGCGGAATGGTTTTTGTGTATTATACTACATGCCTTTCTATTTTTTAGTGAAAGGATATGGCCGCTCGGATGCGCGCCCTTTAATTAGTTGAACAAGTAGGGGAGAGAATTCACACACTAATAATAACAAATAATAACCCCTCCCAAGTCTTTTCCCCACTCTAAAAGAGCAGTCCAAAAGCTGGAACAAAAAAGGGTTGAGAAGTATGAAAATTATTAAAATAAATGGAAAATAGAGTAGGAAATTGAAAATTAACTTGAAAAAATAGGATCGAGACGGGAAGATAGGTAGAATTCGGATGGACTCTTAAGTATCCCCTTCCTTCTTGGACTATCAATTTTATTCGGGGAATCAAGTTTGAGCTAGAAAAATTTTGAAAACTAGAGTATTTTCCAGACCTGGTTACGGATACTGATTTTGGATACTGATTTTGGTATATCCGTATCCATGACCAGGTCTGGTATTTTCTCTATCCTTGAATAATTTTCACTTCCAGGAGTCGGATAGTCCGAACTCGGACGGATATAAACATGTAGCCCTTTTAGTTTTTCAGAAAATTAAAGACATGGAACTTAAAAGGCATTCCTTATAAGATTTCTTATCAAGCATTCTTCGTCTATTCCAAATTCAAAAAAAATTTCATATGAATACAAGACTCATATTCCCTTACTTAAAAAAATAAAACAATTTCCTGCCCATCCCTCTTTTAATAATTTTTTTATTTTTTACAATATATCCCTCCATTTCACCACACTTGCGCCCTCTCATCCCCTTTCACTATACTGTCCATTGTTCATGCAAAATGGCCGGTCACCAACTTTCACTGTACACATAAATGGTACTTTTGTCAAGTAGAAATTTTTATAAAAAATCACGGCTGAAATGAAAGGGTTAAAAATTGAGTGAGAAAAATAGAGATGATAATAGATAGGGATGAAAAAGTGGAAGAAAAAAAACTTTAAAAGCTTCCTTCCGCATGGCAATTAGAGCCAAGAGTTTTTTTTTTGTTTAGTTGCTTTGGCGGAATTTTATTTTTCGAGAAGTCCATATATACAAAAAAATTCTGCCGCAAATATTAAAAGAAATTATTTTAGTGTGAAAAATAAAGGGAAAAATAAAAAGAATAGGTAAATGCTCCGGAAAGATGAAACTTTTAAAAGGTTATAATCGTTAAGAAAAATTTTTTGTAAATTGTTTCCGTAAAGTTTGTTATATTAGTAGAATTGTTTGTTTAATTTATGGTTACAAAAAGGGTAAAAAGTAAAAAAAGTCTTCTTTCCGGAAAATTTAATATATTGTTATAAAGCTTTCAGGGAGTAGTTACTTATTTAATAATCTCTGCCAAAAATTTCCGGAAAAATCGCCGGAAGGTTTAATAAATTTTATTTTTTTCCAAAAAAGTTATTCCAAAAAATTGAGCTTTTTAAAAGTTTAATATATTCAAAACTCTCATAAATATACATACCTATATTGAAATCTTAATTTCAGTAGAATCGAGTATACTCTAATATTTCTGGAATACCTCCCGGAAAGTAAAATAATATTCTGGAAAATTTAGTAAATATTTATTTTTTTCGGAAATATATTAAACTATTTTTCCGAATCTCAAACAGAATCTATTCAAGGAATCCTTATTTAAACATACAAGCTTTCAAGTAAGTCTAATTTCTTCATTCTACATATAAGCCAAGTTTTAATTTTTTTACATTCTTATGCTATTCTTCTCCCCATATTTCGCGCTCTGCAGGAGATAAATCTTTTTTTAGTTGTTGACCTTTCGCTGCTTATCCGGCCGTAACAATAAATTGTTGAAACCTTTTCATTTGTAAATTTCCCAAATAATTTATTTATTTTATTTTTATTTCCCACCTCGCTTTTAATTTAAATTTTTTTATTTCTTTTCTTGTTACTTTTCTTTTATTGTTTTCTTTAAGTATTCATGTATTGTCAATCATTTTCAATCTTTTTTTGTGAAACAATGAAAAATAAATTGTCAATGAATGGAATAAAAATATTTGTAAAAATAACCATATTTTTAAGAATAGAGAGAAAATTGGTTTACAAATAGATTAGTTAAAGAATATATAAATTATAATCGAGAGGGGGAAAGTTGTACAGTATTGAAGAGAGTTGCACGAGAAAAACTTTAGAATGGTAGAGTTGTAAGCAGTGCTTCGAAGCTCGTACCAAAATTCGTACTCGTACCTCGTACTCGTACCTGGTACGAAGTACGAGTACGAGTACGAGCAAAAATTTTGGGCAGGTACGAAGTACGAGTACGAGTACGAGGCCAAAAAAAGTGAAAAGTACGAGGTACGAGGCCTAAGTACGAGCTCGTACTTCTCGTACTTGGTGTTAATAGGAAAATCGAAAAAAATATGTTTAATTTTTTCTATAATCATTATGTGAGCGAGTGGCCGAGTGGTTAAGGTGTTATGCCTCATCCAAGTCGTTAATAATTTAAAGGTGGGTTCGATGCCTGGTCAGAGGACAAGGATTTTTAATATTTTTTTTCATAAATAACTTATTTTATAAGTTTAATTTTGTTTAAAAATTATTTTTTTTTAGATGGCCTTCAAAAATTTTTTAAATTTTCGCCTGCGGCGCGAAAAATAGAAGAAATCTGACTTAAGGACATCCAAAATTCTCAAAATTTTTGGATTAAGATTTGGATTTAAGAAGGATTTGGGATTAAGAAGGATATCAGGAGATTAAAATGTGAAAAGTTCTGTGGAAAAGATAAAAAAATTCCATGTAAGAAGATGGAAATCGAATGAAAAAATGTCGTATTTCGAGTAGCCCGATCCATAATGGAGGAAATATTTCTCCATTGCACTCCAAAATGCTCAAAAATTTCGCCTGCGGCGCAGAAAATGAATTATATGGGAGGATTTATGGCTTTAAAGCCTTCCAAGATTCAAAAATTATCGCATACAACGCTTAAAATTTAAAAATAGGCACCTGGACTCCAAAAAATCATAAAAATTTTCGATTTTTTGCTTTTTTATAAAGTACGAGTAAGTACGAGGTATGAGTACGAGTACGAGGCCAAAAATAGTGGTGGTACGAAGTACGAGTACGAGTACGAGCAAAAAAATAGGGGTGGTACGAGGCCAAAAAAAGAGGTGGTACGAAGTACGAGTACGAGTACGAGCAAATTTGAAATTTCGAAGCACTGGTTGTAAGAGAGAAACCGGAGAGTAAAGCCAGTGGGAGGCAGGGATCTCTCAGGTTACTCTAAACACGGGTTCTCAGGCATCCTATATTTTCTAGGTAAATTTTTTCTATAAAAGGGACTATTGACCTTTCAAAATTCCCATCGCCTGAAAAAATTTGGAGGGATATTGGGGATTTGGCGAGATTAAGAAGATTTAGGCTGAATTCAAATTTTTAACTTCCACGACCCAAAATCGGATATTTTTCAGACTAATTTTGAAAACTCTACAAGACTTATTTTTCTCAACACGTGACATCCCAGATAGGAGGATAAATGTTTCCGGAAAATTAGCGATTTTATAATTAAAGAAACGAAAGGTATGGAGGATTAAGCAGGAACCGGAAACAATGTATAGTATATGTATCTAGAAAAATTTACTAGTCGGCAAATAAATAATTTTAAAAAAACAAGAATTAATTTTTGTTGGCCCACTAATTAGTTTATAGAAACGAAATAAGATATTTAGAAAAAAGATAAAAGAATTCCAGAAAAGAAAATTGAGAGTCTCTACTATGCGGCAAAAAGAACAATTGAAAAATAATATATACATAGGTATATTCTACAAATAATTATTTTGTGAAAACAAAAATATTTTTTTTCAAAATAAATTGAGTAAATAATTAAAAAAAAGGAAATAATTACACAATATTTCCTTTCAAATAATCATCCCTCAGATCAGGTTTTGTATCGAAAAAAGGACCGGGGTTCGAGTAATCCCTCGTATCCCTGTTATCTATGCCCTTAAAGATTTCTTCAAAAAAAATTTTTTTCTAAATTAATTTCTCATAAAATATAAAAAACATTTATTTTTATAGCAAAAAAAAATTTAAATTAAAAAAAGAGAGGGTATTTATTTGAAATTTACCGATAAACGTTCTCCCTTCCATGTTTATTTCCCAATTTTTATGTGGAGGCATTTTCTTATTTCCAAAAAATTTTTCTTTTTTTTTCCTTTTACTCCCGAAAATGTCTCGGGACTTTTTAGAGGAAAAATAAAAGTAATTTTTGTTTAACAGATCTATTGGGTTGATAAAATTATTTTTATTTATTTTTGTAAACGTTTATGGCTAGAAGAGAGCGGCTAAAAGACTTGTCATATCAATCTTAAATTGCGCAAGAAAAGGAAGAAAAGCGCTCTCGATCGAATTAAATATATTAGTAGTTAACCCACCCCAAATCGCTCACCCCCAAATCGCTCACCCCCAGATCGCTCACCCCCAAATCGCTCACCCCCAGATCGCTCACCCCCAGATCGCTCACCCCCAGATCGCTCACCCCCTTGATCGCTCACCCCAGATCGCTTCTCCCCAAAAACTACATCTTTTGAAAATAATAATCTCTACCTTTTGAATTTTCTTTTTTCTCTCTCTTTTAACTTATTTTACTATTTTTATTTTGTTACTTTTCACACTGGAAGTTATTTTTTATGTATCTGTAACTTATAGTTTTCGGAGCAGTGCAACTGAGTCCGGCCCTATAACTCAAGTACGAGTTGATAATTTTTTAATGTTCTTGGTACCATTGGATAGGACATTAAATAGGCTATAATATACCAAAGAATAAAAATCCCTGGCCGCCTGGTAAAAAAGTTATGATCGATGAAGTGCCGAAAAATCCGATTTTTTGAAAAAAGTTGGTTTTTATATCATAACTTTTTTTATCAATCGATCAAAAATTTTGATTTTTTGCTAGGTTGTAGAGCTTTTGATTCTCTATCCAATGATACCAAGAGTAACAAAAAGTGACTATCCCTTCATAAGTTATATGGTCCGGGACTCAATTGAGTAGGGACTCAATTGAGGTGTACCGTATAGTTTTTTTATTTTCAACGATAAAAAAAAATAAAAATACATAGGCTTCTTTTTTTATTGATTTTTCTTTTCTCTTTTAGATTAGTCTCCTTTAGATTTCTCTTTTAGATTGCTTTTCTCTTTTAGATTTGCTAATTTATAAATTAAGATGAATGAAGAAGATCTTTTAATTGAATTAAAAAAATATATTTCTGAGGGATCTTTTGAATTGAAATGGCCGCAAAGTGCCGATAAAGTTTACAAGGATGAGTGTTTCTATTGTTCTGATACGGCTTTTTCGCCAGGTTTAACTTTTTAAAGCCATTTACTCTCATCTTTTAGGTGGACTCTTCATTTCTTTATTGGATTTTGTTGGAATTTGTGCAAAACATCTTGACCTTTATGTTGAGAAGACGTCGTTCCGTTTGTTTTTAAATATTAAGAAGTCCAAAGTGCCTAATGAGGATTCTGAGGAGCCGAAAGATAAGGTTTTTTTTGGATTTTTGTTCTTTCCTAATTTTGCGTGTTTGAGATTCAACGCTTGTGCATCTCTCAAACAGAAGACAAAATCAGTTCAGACTACAACCTTTGTTTGCATCCACATATTGAAGTTCCAATCAAAATTGAAAGTCATATTGGGGACAGGCTTCGTGAAATTGTGGATATGGTTATTGTGCATATTAATGCCGAATTACAACAACGCTTACAAAGTGGCGTCAGTGAATGGGATGGAGAAGAACGTCAGATTTTAAAGGCTGCCGAAAAGCTTGAACAGGTTTTTGTTTGATAAATTTGGTCCTTTCTTCTTTGGAGTCCCAACTTTCATGTTGAAACTCCAGCTCTTTATTAGCCAAAAACATAACAGGCCTTATTTGGTCTATAGGTTCTCGTTATTTACGTATTTTTGGGGATGTATTGTAGGTTTTCTGAGTTTCTAGGATGGGCTTCGATTTCACGTGTTGATTGTATTTTACTCCTATTCACGCTTCATTTAGCTTTCAATCTTTAATTTTAGATTCCATTTGAAGGCAAAATATCTTATGATGGTTGGATTTGTGCCAAGCCTGGATGTGAACTTAAAGAGAATTTGTGGTTGAATCTTAGTGATGGTGTTATCATGTGTGGACGATATGCTCCTATGAGTGGCGTTAAAGGGAATGGACATGCAGTTAGTTTACTTTATATATTTAACTTTTTCTTGCCAATCTAATAAGGCGAAGGCACTCCCTGATCTAATTGTGATTCTCATTTATACCCTAATTTATGTCATAATCTAGGAGTTCCACACAGACTAATCTAATGAGAATGCCAAGATTTAAAATGCTTTAGTAATATTGTAGGTTAATTCTCTAACATAGCCCATTTATATTCAGATTCGGGTATCAATTTTGGTTCTAGAAAAAGAAATCAATTCGTGTTATTTTTTCTAATTTTTAGAAAACTCATTATGAAGAAACTGGTTATCCTTTAGTGGTTAAATTGGATACAATTGCTGATGGTGATGGGGATATTTACAGTTATTCTGAAGATGCTCTTGTTCGCGATCCATTGTTAGGAAAACATTTGGCACATTTTGGACTTTCTATTGATAAATTTAAAACTGAAGAAACAACACTTGTGGGATCTAAAAGGGAGCTACCTTTTAGAGCCCACAATTATATGGCTAAGAACAAAATCAAATCTCTTTTTAAAAATAGAAAAAATATTAAAAAAAGAGTGATAGATGATTTTGATGTATTCAAGAAAAACGCAGAAGTTTTCAAGAAAAACATCAGTAAAATGCTTGAACAATTGGAAGAACCTGATTATGGCTGTGATCTTCATTCGGTAAAGGCTCTTCAAACAAAACACGAAATTGTTGAAAAAGATTTGGACGTTTTAGAAGATGGTATATATAATTTGCATCAAGAAGTGAATTAATAATATATTGGTTTTATTTTTTCATATTTTTAGGCAAATTCTTTACAACAAAAATACCCCGATGTTGCTGAACAAATCGAAGAATTAAAAAATCAATTAAACGCTCAATTGCCAACTTTAACGCAAAAAGCCAAAATGAGAAAAGATAAATTATTAGATAATTATGGTAATAGAAAAAACTTTAAAATTATATTCCAATCTAGATTACCTACGTTTCTTAAATGGTTTTCGCAATATAATGAAGTGGATCGATGGAATGATTAATTATATAACTAGTGATGAGATTGCAAATAACGTAGCTGGCGCTGAAGCACTTCTTGAAAGACATCAATCAATTTTAAAAGAAATTACCTCAAAGGAAATTAAATTTAAAACTTTGAGACAATTGTCGAATCAATTAATTAATTATGAAAATTTTTCATCTGATGCTGTTCGTCAAAGGATGCATGATATCAAAAAGGTGAGAGATAAATTGAGTATTTTTTTTAAATATAAAAGGCTCGTAAACGTCTAAATGATGCTGTGGTACAACGCAGAAAAATACTTGATCAATGTCTTGAACTTCAACTTTTCTATCGCGATTGTGAACAATGTGATACTTGGATGAATGCTCGAGAAGCTTTTCTCGCTCAAGAAGATCCAACTGGAGATAATGTTGAATCTCTAATTAAAAAACATGAAGATTTTGATAAAGCTATTGCATCGCAACAAGAAAAATTAAATAATTTGGATCAATTAGCAAAACAATTAGTTGCTTCTGAACATTATGCAAAGCAAGCAATTAGTAACAAATTTATTAAAAATAAGTTTAAAAATAATTAATTCTCAGATACAAAACGTGAACAAATCTTTGATCGTTGGGACAGACTTAAAGAACGTTTAATTGAAAAGCGTTCCAAACTAGACGAATCTCAGACACTATTACAATTTTATCGTGATGTCGATGAAGTTGAAAATTGGATATCTAAAAAGTTCCAAATTGCCCAGGTGGAAGAATATTTAAAAATTAAAATTTGGCAATTCAGGAGAACTGGGGTCCTGCAAAAAAGATTTTTGAAAATAGAAGAAATAAAGTTTCTAAAGAAAAAATATGCTGATTACTTTCGAGCTCTTTCGAATAAGATATTATTTGAATATTCCAATTTTTCACCCCAAAATCTGCTGATTTCCCTGCGGTTTTTTCGATATTCGAGGACCTATATTCGTGCTTATGATTCGACTTTTTTAAAATCTGAGCTGAGATTTGTATTCTGCATATTTTTTACCCTAGAAAATCCATTTTCTTATTCTAAAAATATTTTTTTCGCAGGGACCCCAATTCTCCTGGATTGCTTTAAATTTTAAACAATTTATTTAGGAAGTTGATTATTGTGATCCTACAAATATTCAACAAAAACATCAAAAACAACAAGCATTTGAAGCTGAACTTTCCGCTAATGCTGATCGTATTGCTACTATAATTTCTGCCGGTCAAAATTTAATAAGTGCCGAAAAATGTGGTGGAGGAGAGGATGCCGTCTCTCAACGTTTAAATGCTTTAAATGATCAGTGGGAATTGTTGGTTAAAACAAGTACAGAGAAAATTGCAAGATTGAAAGAGGCTAATAAACAAAAAACATTTATTGAATCAATGAAGGATTTGGAATTTTGGCTTGGAGAGGTTAATTAAATAAATAAATTATTTTTAATTAGAAGAATATTTAGGTTGAGACACTTTTGAGTAGCAAAGATACAGATTGTGATTTGCCTTCTATTGAGAATTTATTAAAGAAGCATCAATTGTTAGAAGCTGATATTAATGCACATGCTGATCGGGTTGCTAATGTAAATGGACAGGCTGAGGCATTAATGGAGGCTGACCAACTTTATAAAGATTCTATCGAAACACGAATGCAAGGAATTACTGAAAGATATGCAAATGTTAAAGATATGGCAAAACAAAGAAGAGAAAATTTAAATAAAGCAATTACTGTTCATCAATTACTTACAGATATTGATGATGAAGAATCTTGGATTAAGGTGAGGAGGGGATGAAAATATAACGAATTAGAATTGTCAGAATTAAAAATTATAAAAATAGACCAGAATTAAAAGATACAATCATTGAAATATTTTAATTATTATAATATCGCAATTTCAATTTAAAGTTAAAGAAATTACTTGTTAGCAGCGATGATTATGGACGTGATTTAACAGGAGTACAGAATTTGAATGGAAAACACCGTAGACTTGATATTGAATTAGCTAGCCACCAAGCACAAGTACAAAATCTTAGATCTAAAGCAGTTGAGCTTCTACAAGCGAGTGAAGTAAGGGCTCCCGAAATTCTGAAAAGAATTAAAGTGAGTTTATATGAGAAGTATAAGGAGATTTACTTTTTCTTATTTAAAGGCACTAGAAGATAGCTGGCATCTTTTTCTTTTCAATAAAAAAAGATCTAAGTTACGTAATTTTTATTTAAAATTAAAAATCGAAAAAATATGACTAAATTATTTAGCGAATGTAACTGAATTTAAGCAGTACCTATGCCTTTGTACTAGAACCGGTACCCGGGCACGTACTTGGGCACCGATTCAGGTGCCCGGGCACGTACTCGGGCACCGATTCAGGTGCCTGGGCACGTACTCGGGCACAAGTTCAGGTGCCCGGGCACGTACTTGGGCACCGATTCAGGTGCCCGGGCACGTACTCGGGCACCGATTCAGGTGCCTGGGCACGTACTCGGGCACAAGTTCAGGTGCCCGGGCACGTACTTGGGCACCGGTTTAGGTGCCCGGGCACGTACTCGGGCACCGATTCAGGTGCCTGGGCACGTACTCGGGCACAAGTTCAGGTGCCCGGGCACGTACTTGGGCACAAGTTCAGGTGCCCGGGCACGTACTTGGGCACCGGTTTAGGTGCCCGGGCACGTACTCGGGCACCGGTTCAGGTGCCCGGGCACGTACTTGGGCACAAGTTCAGGTGCCCGGGCACGTACTTGGGCACCGGTTCAGGTGCCCGGGCACGTACTCGGGCACCGGTTTAGGTGCCTGGGCACGTACTCGGGCACAAGTTCAGGTGCCCGAGTACATACTTGGGCACCGGTTCTAGTACAATGGTATCGGTACTGCTTAAGTTTCAGTCACATTTGATACTTAATTTTGTCAAGTAGTGATGACATTACAGGGTGGCCAGAAAATATTATGACTTATTATTTATGCCATAACTTTATTCAAATTAAAGATAATGAGTACTAAACTTTGTGGAGGTTTCGTCCTGTTTCCAGTGGTAACAGGACTTTTGTCCTGTTACCAGTGGCTGTAGCTTCTCAAAAATTTATTATTTATTTCTTTAATTGTCTATCATTTAAGCTTTTGGAACTGATTATCTTTAATTTGTAGACATTATGGTATAAATAATGTATCCTAATCTTTTCTGGTCACCCTGTATATTTTTTTAGACCAGCGGGGCAGCAAAGAGACGGTCAGCAAAGTTAACAAAAATGGCCCAATTGCAGAAAGAAAACATATTATAATTTATTTTTTAAATTATCTTAATGTTATTTTTGTCTAATTTTAAAATTTTAAATAATGAATTAAAAAAAAAGTTGTAAAAATATTTATTTAAAGTATGAGTTTTAAATAATATATGTACCGTAAAAGCTCTAAATAAAGCTCCGGGCTTATATTTTTCAATTGATTGGGCTTCTAACAAGGTATGGGATTCTATTGGAGCCGGCTTCTATTAGAGTATTTACGATATATAAACACATGGAAATTTTAAGAATAATTTTAATATCAATTATGTTAGAGCGTATCATTTTAGGTCCAAAAATCGAAATAAGCCACATTTTGGCTAAATAAGTTCAAATTTTCATTAGAATTTATTAATTAAAATGGACTAAATTTAATTTTTCTTAGTAAAAACAAATTTAGTAAAGGCCCCGGGCAAGGTTTTTTCAAAATTTGAAAAAAAGTTTAAATTCAAGCTTCTCTGCTGTATTTTTTATTGAAATAAAAATTTATTGAGAATTTGAGTCATCCCTTAATGTCTAACATCAGTACCTGAGGATTTTAACGAATATTCTGATACAAGTGGAGTTGACGTCTCAAATGGGAAATCAATGGATTTGGACATGAAAGGGGTTTGTGTTGTTAAAGGAATTTTGATATTAGGTATTTGGAGCTAATATAGATCTTTATAAATTTAACTCGTCAATCATCAAAGGTAATTCATATTACGAGGGCAATTTATTGTTCCTAGTCCAGAGGTGTCGGAAATCAGAACTGGCTCAAAAGTTGGAAATCGGAAATTAAAATTTTTTACGGAAATCGGAAGGAAAAGAACGCCGGAAATCGGAAGTTTCTTCTTTACTCCAAATCCACCGATACACCCCTCAACTCCTCTTGATCCCTCGATATCACACCAAATCACTCAATATTTCGATATAGATGAAAGACACCCTTGTTCATTTATTTATGCGCCGCAGGCGAAAATTTTGAGAAATTTGGAGGTTCTTAAGTTAGATTTCTTCTATTTTAAGCGCCGCAGGCGAAAATTTTGTTAAATTTGGAAAAATCTTATGTTTTTTCCAAAATTTAGCGAAAAATAGGCATAAACCTAAAATGACACGCTTTATTTATGACCAAAGTCAACAATCTTCATGTTGCGGGTTACAATACCCTTAAGAATAACAGGTTTAAATGTTTTTGTGAATGGTACAGAAATAATAGTGCCTGTTTTTACATTGGGTCTGATAAAGTTTGGATATTCTAAAACCATCACCTCGTCATCATCATCATTATTTGAAATTTCTCTGAACTCATTTTCCTCACTAATTCTTCCGAAGTCAAGCACACTTTCTTTGAATGATGTATAATGAAGTTTCTTGCAGATATCTGAAGTCAATGTAATCCCCCGTACCTTTAGCATACTCTTCTCTTCTCCTGTTTTTTTATCAATCATTTTTAACGCATAGGCTTTACATGCTGCGCCAACATATTCTTTTATATTAAATTCTCCATATTCTTCTGACAATTCTCCTAAATGATATCCCGGCGTAAGTGGACTTCCCATATTTTTAGGATATGAAAAAAGAACACTATCCGTATCTCCGTAAAGGAGAGAACAACCCTGAGTTCCAGAAATTTTTTGCATTGCCCTGAACAAATTGATCCTCGCCATTGAGGTAGTCCATAAAGATATGACAATATTGCTCGTTTGATGCTCTTCTATAAATTCATTCTTAGTTTCATAATTAATCAAAACTGTTGATTCCGTCAATTTATCAATCGAATTGACTTCAATTGATTTGTTCTCTACAAAATTACGTAGTTCTGTTGGAGAATCCGTGATATGACTCTTTGTTAAAGTATTCCTTAAACTAAACCGCCCCCAAAGAGAGTTTAGCATAAGCTTTGAAATATAACGCATTGCTTTATCTGGAATCATCTTTTCTCTTTCTAAATAGATTCCAAATTTCTCTTGACATTCTCTAATAAATTTTTCTTCTTTTTGATGTGAATCTATCTCTTTCGGAAATCCACTTGAATGGATTTTCATACTCATAAACTCTGAAACATATCCTTTAAACAATTCGTTGTCCCATTTTTCATAGTGAAGCGCGCGAAAATATTTGATGACTTTATATCCGTTGTTTAATGCTTCCCCAAGTTCTATAGAAGTACACGTTGAAACCCACCCTCTTTCTTTATCTCCGTGCTGACAGCTATAGTCAGGAATTATACCGCCTCTGGGGAAGTCTAATGAACATTGACGACACAGTGGGAAAAGTAATCTGTCATCGAACTTTACTGGCATTACCGGAATTTCTGTCTTATATGGAGGTATTAAAAATATTTTAAGAATTCCTTTGATGGGAATATGTTCACTTGCAGTCCAGTACACGTCTTGTTCGTTTTTTGGAACAATTATAATTTTTGGATGTCCAATTGGAAATGATGTTGTTGCTATTGTTGAAGGGTAAAGTGAATTGAAGTCTAAATATGAAATTTCGTGTTCTTCATCGACCTCATAATGAAGAGAGAGTGGGCCAGTTCTTCCTCCGAAAAAGCAATCCCTTAGTTTGATTGGGCCTTTATCGATATAATTTGAAAAACATTTTCTCATTTTCCCATTTCTTCTTAACATCTCTTTAATTTCACATTCCCAAACAACATCCACTTGTCTAATATGTTTTCTAAGTATTTCCAATCTAGCATTATCTTCTCTTCTAACTACTTCAATTGTCTTACCATTAGGTAGAACATGGTCAGGTCTGTCACCAAAATGCTTAGGACATGCATGCCAGACACAACCATGGACTTCAATTGCTCTATCTTCAACTTCAATATATCCATCAACTTTGTATCTCCCAGCTACTGTAAATTCTCCACCATCTGAATAAGCTGTTCGAACTTCAACTCTATTAACTTCGGCATACCATTCAAGATACTTCATTGCTATTTCACTTTGATTATCGCATCTATCATAACCCTTTTCCGGAACTATTGCTAGGTGTTCATCCTTTAAGTGATTCAATCGAAAATGTTTCATACAAGCTGAAGCTATTGTCATTGCATCAAGTAGAATATCTATCCCACTTGTCAATTTGTTGGAATTTTTTGGTTTACTAATTTCCAAAAATTTAACTCTAAAAGCTAAGAGAGCTTCGGTCAGAATTTGAACATCATTTAAACAGTATTCAGCCAGTGCTTCATTTAGGCAAAAAGTTTTGTCTTTTTCTTGATCATACCATTGATCAAAGATTTTCTGCTTCTCGGGTAGCATACCTCCATACAAATAGTCTGATTTTGGAGGAAGTCTTTGTAAAGTTATATCATAATTGCATGGATTATTAGCTAGGTGCGGGAAGAATTGTTTTTCGTGAACTTGCAGATCAAAGGCACCAACCAGCTGTCCTAATGCTACTGGACAGATGTTATATGAATCTCTGAATATAACTTCACAACTATTTTGTGTTTTCGAAACTCTGAGTTCATATAATTTATTTCCTCTTCTAATTATAGATGGAACAATTCCTTTCAGGAATATTTCACGGAATGTCATAACCATATCATACCTCCCACCGAAGTGTGAAAAAGCTATGGTTGTGAATTTGTTGTCTAATTCAAAAAGAATCCAATTAACAAAATCATGTAGAGGATCTTCTATTACTCGCTGTTCATCAACATATGTTTGTTGAAATGGTCTATGTGAAAAAGTTATGTTTCGACATTTACCGCAAATATGGCAAAGTTTTCCTAGTTGTTTGAGGGATGCTTTCCATTGATCATTTTCCATGCAATTTGTGCATATTATAGTAGCTGCAATGAAATTCACGTGATGGAGGCGATGATTTTGATTTTGAGGATGTTTAGCATGTTGTGTTGATTCAAAGTCAAATGTTACAAGACGATAGGGCGTTTTCTTTTTAGGTTTTAGAGGCTTTATGAAGCATCCTCTTTCTGAACTGTGATACTGTATGCATTTTATGCACCATTTATGTCCGCAAATGTGTTTCTTGGCAGGATCTCTATTGATATCTTTTACTCTCCATATTACTCCACATTTCTCACACTGTTTTGATTGAAGACAGTGATTGCTTGACTTATGATGTTCAAAACAATCATTGTTACAGAAATATTTTCCACAATCTTTGCATTCTTTTTTGAAATCATTTACAATTGGGCATGGTCTTCCTATACCTACGCGTCCACATAATAAACATAGTGATTTGCATGTAGAAATATGTTCTTTAGCTTTGCGATATTTTTTCTGACATGAATAACAATATTGCCAGTGTTGACCGAATTGTGCCCCAACTGTTCTTATCCCATCAAAATGATCTTGCGAATAATATATTGGAATAGGTGTGTTGTAATTATCCGGACCATAAACATATTTAGGTTTGTCTCCGCATCTATCACCAAATACGAAAACTTTGAATATAAATCCATTTTGTTTATATTTTTTGTTCCAGTACTCAACTACCTTCGGAACGTAAACATATGCATCGTAAGATAACTCAGATAATGGAATATCTGACTCAATCATTAATTTTAAAATATCATTTTTTTGACGTTGGAGTTGTTCACGATGATACCTTCCAAAATTTCTTTTATGTCCCAATTCTCCTATTACATATTTTTTTGTCAATTCCAAGGCGTAAAAAAGACAATAATTATCATTCAAATTTTTTATTTTAATAAGCCAATAGTCCGATTCATCTATACCCGATTGCGAAGAAGATGATGAATTTGTTGGAGCTTTACCAATGATTGATTTTTCCCTTGATAGTGAGGAAATGTCTAAGGTATGAATTGACACTGTGAAGGGTTCTCCTAATAACGAACCTCTTTCTGCTTTTGACTGTGAGACCAGTAAAAAACGTTGTAAAATATTTTCTATAGTATCCTCATGTATATTACGAACAGGTATCCAAATGTCCACATCTAATAAAGGCGAGGAGATAGTTGCACCAAGATGATCTGCTTCAATTCCATTTTTTCTAGATTCATCTATAGCTTGATTTATGCACTCATTTAAAATTTTCCTAATAGTATCCTCTGGGTTTTTGTTACTGATTTAATTGCAAATTTTGTTATTAATTTCATTAATTTAAATCTTTTACAAAATATCTTTGTTGAATCTAATTGTTCGAAAATTTTCTCCTTTCCCATACCGATTTGTACTATTTGATTCGAATTTTCATTTGAAATTATGTTCCTAATAAGGAAACGATTTTGTTCATCTGACTGTTGCTCGGATACATTATCCAAGATCCGATCTATTGAGAACCTTGATTTTTTTGGGGTACTATAGGACATTGAAATTTTATTTGAGTTGTGGAAATTAGAATGAAAAAAAAAATGTGTGGGCGTCTGAGTTTTTATAGTGAAAATTTAGCCAGAATGTACCAGTCTGTGTCACCTAACAAAATATCTGTTTGAAATTTTAGTTTAAATTTTAAATTCATATAATACTAACACAACAACTGATACCTAGAATTTTTTAAAGAAAATTACAAAAATTGAATAGATGTTCATTTAACAATTTTTATCTCATTAACAAATATATGTAATTCCAAATAAATGTATTTAAAATAACACACAAATATTTCTAAACAGAAAAATTCTTTGAATTATGTATTAGGCTCAAAATTTTTGTTATAAACGAAATGTACTAAATAAATTCAAATATTAAACGATACATAATTCAAAGAGTTCAACACTTATTGCATTTACAAATGCGACCCGATTTTCGCTTGGGACGTAGCGAACGGCGAACAAGATGGTTAAATGCCTTCTTGCACACACAGCATTTAGGTTTTATATCATGTCCAAGTAAATACGGATGGCAAAACAATATCTGACTGATGCTTAATGCATCAAAATGAGGCTCGTAAGCACCGAGCTTGTTCATTCTATTTTCAATGGCCACACGTCTCAAACTAGTCTCCAGACCATCATTCACGCAATCAAGACAGAAGGCCAAGCATGAGCAGGAATCCGGTCCAAACATGACATTGGCAAAAATTTTTTCTTCCTCCTTTTCCTCAATTATATTTTTCTTCTTTGACTCCTTCATCTCTTCCTTTTCTTCCTTATACTTACTTATTTGACAATTTACACATACATCAGCTTGAATTCTATTTCCTTTAAAAATTTTAGGCTTTTGCATGATATCTTCTTGATTATCATCTTCTTCTTGATTAAACCTAACAGGGGGTTGCCATGGTATAGTAGCATCATCAAAGCTCTCATCATGGGCCCACTGTTCTGGAGTAGAACCTAAATATATACCGTTAATCTTTTGCTAATTAACATAATTTGAAAGCCGTTTAAAATTCATTATTAATTAAAATATTTAAAATACCAATTGAGCTGACTTCATCAAAGCTAATATCATGGTTCCAAAGTGCTGGAACAGGCCCTAAATATATATCATTATTTTCTCCTAATTAACATTATTTGAATGCTTTTTCAATTTTTTAATTAAAATATTAAAAATACCAATAGAGCTATCTGGAAACCATGGAGTAGGTCCATCATATAACCCTTCGTCATTAGTATAATGTATGGGTGTTGAGACTAAATATAATAAATAATTTTGATTGAACGGAAAATGAATTTTACCTATAGAGTGATTCCCAAGGGAATATAACGGTGCAACTTCAGTTGCATGTAGATTGCGATGATGTTCAATTATTTCATCAAAAAAAGATGTTAGTCCAAACGGAGAGCCTGGCTGCTCGGATGATGTCTGGACATATTGATGATCAAGGAGCGCAGACGAGGTGTTCGTAAGTGTTGCATATGTCCGCGGACTGCCTCTGTTTGGACTAGGAGTGATCCCTCTTGAGCGGATAAAATGATCTTCAGAAAGAGATAAATAAAATGTTAAAATTGAAAGAATTCTTACTCATTTCTACTTCGTCGATAAAAATATTCCAATTGTTAGGCCTATGTATGGGATAAGGAGAAATTTTAAAACAATAAGAAAATTTTATTTTAAATTTAAAAACAATTTGGAGTAGAATGATATGTTTATGTCCTAAACTATGTTTATTTTCAAAACCACATAATAGATTTTACAATTGACTCCTCCCTAAATTCAAACAGCAAAAAACAATATATCTTCGCGCCTGCAGAAGAAGATACTTTACACTGTAAAGTGTTGGCACAGAGTGAGTATAAAATTACACAAGTTTTTTTCTTATAGACTATTTAAAAAAGAATTAATTACAAGAAGAGATTTAAATGTTTATAAGTGGAATTGAAACAAAAGTTGAAAGTTTTAAAATTATAATTGACAAATATTATAATTTAAATAATTTTTACTATTTATTTTGTATTATTTTCACCAGCTTTTTTCTTGATTACCCATTCGCAAAGCACATCTTTTATGTGCATGTTTAGCTCGACACAGTCCTTGCACAATTCAAACATTATTTTCACTCCTCCGTCTTCTTTTTCTATAAATCGACTTTTGCTATGAAAAAGCACATTGGAGCAGATTCTGCAGAGACGGAATTCCAACCGAGGGATGTATTTCATTCGCACTAATTTCCAGA
This sequence comes from Meloidogyne arenaria, assembly GCA_036172955.1. Taxonomy (NCBI): domain Eukaryota; kingdom Metazoa; phylum Nematoda; class Chromadorea; order Rhabditida; family Meloidogynidae; genus Meloidogyne; species Meloidogyne arenaria. Next base: position 2,474,838 of record JARQAB010000019.1, read on the forward strand.
GAGTCTTGCTCCGGGTCGAAACTTTTGGTTCGGCTTTTTTGGGAGAATTCTTTTTACTAAGCCATACATTATTAGTCCCAGTATTCTCAATTTTAACTTGCTTATTCTCATTTATATTTTCCATCGCTATTTCGACATTATTTTCATCTTGTTGTACTAAACTAGGTGAATTTTGTCGGGACATTTTCAAATTTTTATGCTCAAATACTCGAGAATGAATTTTCAAATTTAAGTGTTTGTTATTTATACTAGTAATATGGGGCGTGACTTGATAATAGTTTGGATACCTATAGCTTGGAATATTTTAAAATTTAATGTTAATTAGAGTGATGTGTTTATGAGCTTAAACCATAAGATTATTTGCAAAACCACAATAGTTTTAAAATCGAATCCCTAAATTCAAACAGCAGAAAAAACAATATATCTTCAAGCCAACAAAAGAAAATATTTTACAGTGTAAAGTACTGGCACAAAGTGAGAATGAAATTACTTAAGTTTTTCTTATACTAGACTATTTAAAAAACCATTAATTACAATTTCTTTGCTCAAATACTCTGAATTTTTTAATTAAATTTTCAATGAATGATTTTTTCAAATTTAACTCTGATATTGAATTTTCAAATCTGTGATATTTAACTAGAAATATGGGGCGTGACTTGAATAATAGTTTGGCTACCCTTAGAATATTTTAAAATTTAAAGCCAAACTAAAGAAGAGTGATATGTTTATGTTCTAAACCATAAGTTTATTTTCAAAACCACAAATTAAATTTTAAAATCGACTCCTCCCTAAATTTAAACGCAGAAAAAACAATATATCTTGCGCCAACAGAAGAAGATACTTTAGTGTAAAGTTTTGGCAAAAAGTGAGAATGAAATTACACTAAGTTTTTCTTATACTAGACTTTTCAAAAAAACCATTAATTACAATTTCTATACTCAAGTACTCTAAATGTTTAAATTAAATTTACAATAAATGATTTTTCAAATTCAAATCTAAAATAGATTTTCAAATTCAAATGTGTATTATTTACAATAGGAAAATCGTTGCTACCCAAACTTTGGAATATAAATATAGCTAGAAATTTTATTTTCTTTTCATTCACATTATTTTTAAATTTTAAAAAATTCGATAAAATGCCAAACCTTTTGGAGGAAATTTCAAAAATACTAGATTGTACATCTGAAAATGTACATTTAAAATTAACAAATAAATTTGAAAGGGAACGTGTTCTTGATCAGTTAAAAGGGAAGGCATTAAGGACAAACTATTTCGACAGAAAGGGGCTCAAACGAGTTATATATTGCGAAGGAATTACTACGCTCGGTTCTCACCAGATCTTGGCATATGGGGATTTACATGCACCTTTTAATATCAGTGTCTGGTCTTATTTTCATGTCCGACATCGAATTGTTCTCAAATATCCGTTTCATCAATGTTTACACTACAAAAATTGTTTCTACCCATTAGAATTGCTAGAAATCTGTCCAATCGATGATGATGAAACTGATTTAGTTTCACCAATTATTATGAAGAATCTCCGTCTTCTTCATCTGAATGAGTGATATCTTTAAACAACTTCTAAAGACTCGACAATTAAGGAAACGAATAGCTCTGATAAAACACAAGAAAATTTTTTAAGACGTGGAATCTTGTTGCTTTATAACAATTGTATGAAAATGTGCGAGAAATAAAATATTAGCCTTAATAAATCTAAGTAAAATTTAGTTTTAATTTACTATTATTAAAATTTACAAAATATAATCTTTCTAGTGTTAATTGCTAATTTACCCTTAAAATAGTGCTTTACCCTCTTAATTTTGTCTAAAATTACTCTTATTCCTCTTATATTTAAAAATTTAAATTTAATAAATTAGTTTATTCACAAAAATCTTAACAAATTGATCGGAGTTAGAAACTGAATTTAGGGTAGATAAATATTTTTCAAATGTACAACTTAGGAAATGAAATACAAAAATTCAATACAATGATGCCCAACTTTTGATATCAACCTTTGAATAGGTATTTTATTTTTAATAGCCTTGGAAATTTTGATAAAAATTGATCAATTGTTTTCGTAATCTTGGAACTAGGAGTGAATCGAATACATATTTTGTTGTTTTGTTTGGTATCAATGTACAACCTAGGGAATGCTTGAATTTTATCCAATTATTCATTTCATCAATTCGTACAATACAGGAATTACTATTACCTTCAATCTAATTACTTTTTTATCGATCTGACTAGATAATTATCATTTAGGTAGGGTGTATTATGATTTTTTGGGAATTTTGACACCTCCAATAAAGAAGCATATATGATTATGAATATATGCGCTACATTATGAATATATGCGCTAAATCTTTAGCTAATGGGTACAACACTTACACGCGTATAAGGCAACTGTGGGAAAAACGCAGATATTTTTGACAATTTTATAGAAACGATGTGCTAATTTTCTTAACTTTTCATTAGTTTTAACTTCTAATGCTTAATTTTGATTAATTTTTATCTTCGAAACCTTAAATTTTATCAATTGTAACTTGTATTGCTTAACATTGCATCATTTGTATCTTCTAGTGCTTAACTTTGCATTTTTACCCCAAAATCTGCTTCTTACATTTCTTGAACTAGCACGAATTGTATCTTCTTTCCCTTAACTTTTCATAATTTTATTTTCTGTTCATTAACTTTGCATTAACTGTATCTTATAATCCTTACCTTTGCATCAATTTTATATTATAATCCTTAACTTTATTAAAAATTTTATCACACAACACTATTTTACATTAACTTTGCATTAACTATCTTAAACTAGGTCCACATGAACTAGGACCATTAATAATGAATACGAGAGGGAGCTTTAATTTTAAATCATCTTCTGTATAAGTATTATAAAAGTCATTCTGATTAATCATATTTGTAATAATAGGAACATAAAATATTTAAAATAAATTGATGATTATATTTAATCTCAAGATTCTGTTATTTTTGTTAGTTTGATATTTTCTTTTTAACCATAAAATTTTCTTTTGAACGTATTTTCTTTTGTTTTAGGAATTCTACAAATTCATCAATAATAGATTATGTCTACTATTTAGTTCAGTTTGAACTCATTGTTCACTTGAATATTAAAAAATCATTCTGCAAGTAATAAAACATAATAAACTAGAATTATCGATTATCTAAGCAACAAATTTTTCATTTTTAAGTCATTATAATTATAGAAACACCTTTAGTGGTTCTTAATAATTTATTTCAAGATTCTCAGAACGATAAGTTTACAAATATTCAAGCCGAAGTCGTATTTAATCTATAGATGTTATTGTGATTCTGTTTGATGAACATTAAAACAAATTTAATATTTATGTTACTCATAGTTAATTATTTAATAATTTATTTGGGTTTTAAAATTAATTTAAATTATAATGGTTTTGACTTTATATAAATTATTTTATCACTAGTTTTAAAGCATGCACAATTTTTATTGACAGACTAGCAATTAAAAGGTAATAATAAGTTAAAATTTATGATAGTAAAATAAACTCTATTAAACTCTATTAAATTAATAAACTTTATTAAAAATACATTTCAATAAATAATCAAAAAATTTTTTATTATAATAATTATATATTTATTACAAAAATTTATTTTAGAATTATTAAGATAAAAATATATTAAATTTTTAAAATATTAAAAAGAATTTAAATTTACTTCTTCAAACACTGAAATATTTGGATCGAATGCCGGATTCTCATAGATTTGCATTTCCAAATTATTTCCATTTTCTCTACGTTCAATCAATTCAGCCTCTTCTTCATTCTTTACAAATCTATGAAAATTAATGATTAATTATTTTACATTTATTTAAAATGTTTGATAAAATTTACCGACAAATTATAATTAGATAAAATATTGAGCATATTAAAATGCCTAACAAAAAATAAAAAAGATTTAATTGCCATTCAAGAACCATTTTTAATTTTCTAATAATTCTGAATAGAAATTTATACATAAAAATTAAAATTATATTAAAAGACAAATTTAATCTAAATTAACAATTATAAGCTTATACCAGCTGGTAAATTTCATTAAACATTTTTAAAGATATGTATATTCATCACTAATAAATTAACTTTACCATTAAAAATGCTCCGAAAATATTTCTATTCAAATTGAATTGGCCATAAGATCACCTAGATAAAAAGAAAAATAATTAAAAAAATAAAAAAAAAATTCAAAATTTTTTATACATAAAATTTGGTTTTCTGAACAGCTCTCTAAGATTATATGATAACTTGTGGCTGCCTTTAAAATATATTTTTTATAATAAAAATTGATCAAAATAATTTTTTATAAAACAACTTTTCCACCAAACATAACAGTTCTTAGCCCCTACCCGGATTATTGTTTTCTTCAAAGTACTCTCCTGACAGCTGCTACCATGCTATCATTCAAAAAAGGTAATTAATCATATACGTAATTTGATTAATTAACCAAAACACTGCTTAATTATACTGTAACCCTTCGATAGGTAGAGATTGTTTGCAAAGTCGAAGAGAAAAAGGCATCAAAAGGTATGGGTTCTGGGGAAACGAGTAATTTGAGTAGACAAGCGATTTAGGGTTGAGCGATCTGGGGGTGAGCGATCTGGGGGTGAGCGATCTGGGGGTGAGCGATTTGGGGGTGAGCGATTTGGGGTGGGTTAACTACTTATATTGAGAAGGAAAGGTAACTATTAATTAAATGAAACATAAAGTGGATTTTTTGTAGAGATTTTTGGCAAATAAAAATGAGGTCGATAGATAGGGCAAAAATATATGTAATCTCTCGTTAACCGAGATTTTTGTTTGAGATCACGTCTCGTTTTGGTATCTATTCGGAAACACTCGTGGTGAACCCATTTTCCCGGTGGACCACTGTTCAGGAGACGGGGATTGAACCATAATTTTAGACCAGCTGATAGCCAGCCAAATTTTGTCGAATATAACTTTCTTAAAATTGATCCAATACGAATGATCTTATATCATTGAAAGCCTGCGATAGGTTTTATCTTCTGATCACTCAAAAAAAGTTATAACCCGATAAGACTATTTGGTGTTTTTTACATTTATCAGGTTATAGCTTTATAATGAATGATTACTAGCTTGATCCATCAGCCTTGATCCATGATCCATCCGAAAATTACAAAAATAGTCGAATCTCGATATCATATCCTTCCCATAAAACGTCGTCTCATTCTGCCCCGAGGTACCGTCATATCGAGATCCGACAGTAAATAGAATTAAAAAATAGTATTTAAAATATTTTTCCATCCAATTTAAAAAAAAAATTTTTTCATTTAATAAAACTCATAAATCGACCAAAATCATCCATCAAAAATAATAGTAAAAATATTTTTAATATTTAGCCATTAAGTTGCATAATTTAAGGGAGGTTGATGCATGAGGAAAAGAGAGAAAATTATTGGGTATAAAATAAAAAAATAAAACTTTTGGTTATCGAGAATCTTGATAATATATTTAATAATTTTTATAGATTTACGGGCAGATTTTTTGTAAAAATAAGAGGATGGGAAGCAGAGATTCAAAAAATTTCAGTTACTCCGTTCCCTATAGGGGGGAAAAAACTATAAATTTTCGACCATCCCTGATGGGGAGGAATTTTAGTGAAAAGGAATTAACTCAGAGAGGAGCCTTATTTTAGAAAATACAGTAATCCTAGAAGTATAAACTAGAGACGATCAGATAGTTTAAAACTGATAGCTTCACTCTAAAACTGGTAGAATGTTCAAAAAAAGGGTTTATGGTTCATCTGTGCTGTAATTGAGAAAGAAACCGGTCCGGAGTGTTTAACAAAAAAATCCGACGAGACGGACTTAGATATCGAAAAGTTCATAGTCTGTTAGAAAGACAGCTTTCGTCCTAAAATTTTTTTCCAAAATACCAAAGAAATCCAAAATTTAATTAAATTTATTTTTATTGCAATTCCATTTTCCTTTTCAATTTCAAACTTTCCCTCATTAAATTACATAAAAATAACCCCTATAAAAATAAAATTAAAATCCTTTCAAATTTTTTTCATCTCTTCACAAAAATTTTTTTCATCTCCCGCACTCTTTTTTTAATTTTATATAAATTTTGGAGTGGATACTAGCTTTAATCCGACAGAAAATGATTGCGACATTGTTTAGTTGAGAGGGGGAGGAAAGAGAAAATACAGGAATAATTCGCTAAAATTGAAAACAAGTTTTTGCTTTCACAGATTTTCTGGGTTTGAATAAAAACTGCTTTAGAAAATTATATAATAAAAAATGTGGAGGAGGGAGAGGGTTGCTTAAATACTAATTTTAAAAATCAGAATTATATTGAAAAACACAAAAGAAAAATAAATAAAATTAAAATACAAGAATAAACAGAAATCAGAATTTTGTAAACACAAATAGAAGAATTATTAAAAATCAGAATTTGTAGAAAATACACGAGAGGAAGGAGTATCTAAAAATCAGAATTGGTTAAAATAAAAATACAAAATCAGAACAAATTTAAATTAGAATAAATAAAAATCAGAATTAATAAAATACAAAAAAAAAATCGTTTATTTTTGTATTTTCAATAATTCTGATTTAATTAATAAGATTAAATTCTGATTCAGATTATTATTAATTCTGATTTCCTTTAATTCTTATTTCTATTACTCCTTTCTTTAGTATTTCTACTAATTCTGATATTTAATAATTATAAAAAATACATAATCCATATGCGTTATTCTGTCCATTAAATAAAATAATTTTTCATTACCACTACCTTTTAAATACCTACAGATTTTATTTTAAAAAATAATAAATTGATTAATCTTTTTGAAGGTAAAGATCGTAAGGGGAGATTTAACTGAGGAAATAAAATAATAAAAAGAAAAAATTTTTGAAAAATTAATGAAGGAAGAGGAGTCTAAAGATGAACAAGGAGAAAAAAATTTTTAAAATTGATTTTTAAAGGTAAAAGAAAGGGGGATATTTTAATGAACGAATAAAATTTTTTCAATTTTTTAATTAAAAAAAAGGAAAATTAATTAGTGAACATTGGGAAAGGTTGGAGAAAAATATTCATAATGACCCTAATTAGAATTAAATTTTTTTCCAATTTTTAAGGTTACAGAATATAATACTTTAATTAAATTTTAAAGAAAGTTTAATAAATTATTGAAATTTTTTATTTGATTTTTTTGAAAAATCAAATAGAAAAAAATTTTTAAAATAAAAAACTAACCACAAGTCCTCATCCCCCTCACCAAACATTTTTGAAATCGACAATGAGGACAGCGTTTTCTATTGCTCTTCTCTACAGTACAATTTTTATTGCCAGAACAGGTGTAGTGTTTTTTGTTTTGAACGGTTCTTTTGAAAAAACCCTTTAAAAATTATGAAAAAATTAAAATAAATTGTCTTGAAAATTTTTAATTTATTTTAATGAACATAAGTAATTCTTCCATTTTATGAAACTTTCCATAGCATTAATATAATATCGCGTTGGGAATTCCTCTGATATAAGAATAGATATACGGATATCCCGCCTTTTTGGATCCGGATATCCGAATCCGCCAACCCTAACTCTAAAGTTCAGACACCCAAAGTTTCTTGAATGGCGTTGAAATGATCGGACGACCAACTAGCCTAAACCACGATTCTAAAACATAAAATCTTTAAATCTCCAAATATCCAAATATTTTCAAAATGCTTTAGGCAAAACAAACAAAAAACAAATAAACACTTAATTACAATTATAATCCAATTTTTACATTTCCGTACATTTCCTCTACAGTCCCTTCTACCCCACTTACTTCGCCTAAGGGAAAATAAAAAGAAGGAAGGAACACGCGTTTCCTCCTCTTCTCACTTATTCCACAAAAAATTTCCATGTTCACACACCAATTAAATAAAAACAATTAATTGGCTGGCCAAGGATTAGAAAAAAATTATAATCCTTGAAGATGAGAGAGAAGAGGTTACTACTAAAATATTATTGTAAATAAATATACTAATTAATTTAAGAGAGAGAAAAGAGTAGAGAAAATAATGGAAATTGGAAAGGGGAGAAATGGTAAAGGAAATTTTTAAGAAATTTTTCTGTAGGAAAAAATTATTTTTGCAGGTATTTATTTATAGGAAGGAGTGAATATAGATTGGATTTTCGACATCAGATTCCAGAATCATGTCAAAACTAGTGCGATTGGAAAATATTTGTCGGGTATCTCTTGTCTCCCTCTTGTGTCACACACTCTCCCCCACACCAAATTAACAAAAATATATTACAAAAATAAAAATCACCTTGCAGGATTCACAAGTTAAAAGACCATAATGATACCCAGAAACCTATAAAATTTAAATAAATTGAAGCATTTATATTTTGAACTTTAAATTACTTCGAATTTGTGCGCATTAGGAGGGAGTATTTAGGTATTTTTTGTGGATTACTTAAAATTCAACAAGTAAAGGAAAGGGAGAGGGAACTCTTTTACCAATAGGTGTCTCGAAATGCCCTTGGAATGGTCAAAATATTTTTGGGTAAAAAAGGGGTGGGAATTTTAAAGTCCCGAAGTCTCACCGCCCTTCCAAGGTCAGGGAATAAACACAATAAAATTCAAAAATTAAAATACTTTATCATTGCAAATAGGACAATTCCCGAGATCTTGTTGTAAATTAGAGGAAGAAGAAGATGATTGTTGTTGTTGTGGATGGACAAAAGGATGCTGTAGGTGTGTATTGCAAGGGGTGGAAGGGAGAGAAGAAAAACGGCCAATGTTTTCATGTTCTGAATTTTTTGAAAAAATTGTTTTTACTAGAGACAGGACTGGGAGGGTCGAACGAGAATAGAGATGGAGTTTCGAAATTAATCTGGTCTTAAAAATAAGTAAATAGGCTGAAATTGGGGATTTATGTTCTGCGGTTCTCAAAAGGCCCGTAGGAATTTTTGAATTCTCAAATAATTTTGAAAATTTTGAAATATTTAGATGTTTTTAAAAATTTTTGAAAAATTTAAAAGAAATTCTTAAAAATTTTAAAATTTTTTATGAGTTAAAATTATAAAGAGTTTAAGCTCACATAACCCCAAAATAAAGGGTTAAAAATATTTTTTAAGCTTCTTCAACCTAAATTTTGCTGTCTAGCCATATTAAATGGCTGGTTTAAATAATTATTATTATTATTGTCATCATTTCCATCATTAGCATCTGTCGGAAATTGAAGAAATGAAGAAACGATTTGTTGTTGTTGCTCGTTTGTTGTTGTTTTAGTCGCTTCACTTTCTCCTCCATTAAATGGGTTTATCTGGAAAGGAAAAAATATTTTTTTTTAATTTAGAAGGATAAACAAAAAATTAATCTGGTCTTAAAGAAGGATAAACAATCCTTTAGAAGGATAAACAAAAAATCCCATAAACAAAAAATTGGATTTTTCTTGGTGTTGCAAAGTTGAGGTATGGTTCCAAAGCATTTCTTCATGTTCGGGACCTACGCCCACTGGATCTGGGACCGTTCCTTACACTATCCATCGAAATTTCTGAAAGTTAAAATCGTTTTTCTGAAATTTTTAAAAATGGCTATAACTTTCAGAAATTTAGAGAGATAGGGCAAGAAACGGTCCCAGATCCAGTGGGCGTAGGTCCCGAACATGAAGAAATGCTTTGGAACCATACCTCAACTTTGCAACACCAAGAAAAATCCAATTTTTTGTTTATGGGACGCATAAATGTTCATGGGACGCATGTCCTAAGATAGAGCCAAAATTTTTTTAATATTTTTTTCAAAAAATTGAATTTCCACACCTTAACACTATTCGACCGTATTAACCTCCCAATATTTTGTTGCTGTTCATTATTCCCATAAATATTAATATTATAAGGGGGAGAACAGTTTGTTGGGGTAGAACAACTGCTTATAGGGGAAATATTTATATTTAAATGTTTTTGTCCAGAATTTTGGTGTATTTGGTTTGGATTAATTAAATTATTATTGCACTTTGTTGTCGTTTTTGTATTGGACAAATTAAATTTATTTTGTTCTTGTTGAATGGGGAGTTTTTGGAATATTAAACATTGTGGGGGCGAAGATGAAAGAATCTCTGTTTTTAACAATAATTGGTTGGAATCCCCATCTTGGCTACTATTCTCGAATGGCATTCAAATGAAGAAAGGGAGAGAAAGTATTTCTGAAAGTTTAAAAGTAAATTTTGAATTGATTTATGGAGGGATTTTAGGAAAAAATGAGAGAAATTAGGAGGAAAGTATGAGTAGGATTTGGAGGTCGATTCAGTTCTAGATCATACTTGTGGATTCAGTTCTAGCTATTTTTCAATGAATATTTGGATAGAAAATTAAATAAGCTATAAAATGTTATTAGAAACAAAATTTTAGACAAAGGGATAAAAAGTTAGGGCCGAAAAACTAGTAATAAGTGGTGTTTTATAAGGGAAATGTTGATTTTTTACCATAAAATTTTTTCTAATAAATTTAAAGATAAATTTTTTTAGTTATTTTGTAGCCTATTTATTGCTTTATCCGAATATATAAATAACTTAATGAAAGGTTAATTTGTTAAAAAATGATAAAGGACAGATTAAGGAGAGCTTGAGTGATTTCTAAGGGAGGATTTATTTAATTTGTTTAATTAAATTTAATTTTAAAAATCCAAATTTTAAATAAATAAAGCAAGAATATGTGGGGATATGCTGAAAATGAAAGGGAAAACTGAGTGAAGCTTGTAGAAGGCATGGAAAAAGGGGGTGGGGAGAAAATGAGTGCTGCGCGGAGTAAAAAAAGGGGGAGGAGAGTGGACAACGGCCATTAGTTGAGAGAATATTTTCCTTCTTTTTCTTTTTTTAAACTTTTTTTTATTTCCTGTTTTTGTAAGATTTTTTATGGGGGGGGGGGTGTCTGATTATTTAAAAAAATATATAATTAAATTTTTAATGCAAAAATATTTTATATAAAAATTTGAAGACGTTTTTTGATGAAGTTTTTTTTTCAAAATTAAATATAGAATTTTGCTCATTGACTTAGCCATCGAGTTGGGTCCCTACTAACAGAGTAAAATTCAATGAAACCTTGCTATATGATACTATCGGCCTTTATAGACACCCCTAGTCTAGATCCACCCCTATTTAAGTATTTTTTAAAATTTTGTTTGCCAGTGGGTGGGAGAGCTGTTTAAGAAATTACCTCTATTTAACATTCAGCTGATTTTAGGAGACAATTTTACAGTATAAGATGGTACATAACAGTAAGGTCTTACTGTAATGTTAATTTATTGGACATAACTTAATAACATTTTCTCTTATTTTCTTCAGTTGAAGGATAACTATCAGTAAATTAGCCTTAAAATCTGTTTATTAATTCCTTATATATTGGCCGACCCAAAAATTCTAATCCTCCATTAATCTGCTTTATTTTTCTTTATTTTTACTGTCACTTTCATTTTCACATCAATTTTTTGCGCACAAAAAAATAAAAAAAAGTAGATGATCATAGAGGTATTTTAAAAAAATGTCGCGACAATAAAACAACAATAAAACAAAAACAACAACAACAACAATTTTTTCAAAGAAACTTTTTTTTCATTGTGAAAAGTAACTGGTTTTCAAGTTTTTTCGAACACCTAAAAACATGTTTTCGTTGTTTGCGCATCCTGTGTTCAGTACTTGGACTGGGTTGGGATTTTGAATTATAACTCTATAGCAGATGAAGCTATTTTAGCGTTTTTGGTATCATTCGATAGAAAATTAAATTTTCTATCAGATAAAATTTGAAATTAAATTTTGGTTTGAAAACAAAAATATTTATGGAAGACCCTTCATATTTTTTGTACATTACTAGGACTGTGTTAGGATTTTGTATTATAACACTACGAAGAATTAACCAAATTGAGAGCTTTTGTTGTCACTAGATAGAGAATTAAATTTACTATAAGATAAAATAAGAAGCTGAATTTTATTTAGTAGAACAAAAAATTTATAACAGCCGAAATTGCTTACCTTTTGATCAGTAATAGGACTGTGCTAGACTTTAGTCTTTTAACTCTAATATAAAAGATTAACCAATATAAGAAATTTTGGTATATTTTGATAAAAATTAAATACTTTTCAGCTAAATAGAATCTAGAGTTAATTGAGAAATCAAAAACTACAAGACATCCAAACATAAATTTTCGACCACAACTTTCAAATAAATAAACCCTAAATTTAAGTTTCTAGTATATTTTATAGAGAATCAAATTCCCTATCGAATGATACCAAAAGATTTAAAAAATTATTCATTATATCTAGAGTTAAAGGCCTAGACACATCTATGGTCATCTTCACCAGCTCTCCCTCTCACGCTTCCATGCATTCGCGCAACCAATCACCCCAACATTTTCTTCTATTATTTTTTCTTTTTTATTCTATTTTCTCTTTTTTTAACACAATCATCAATTTTTTTTATATTTTTTTCTCTAGAAAATATTTTCCCAATTTTCGCCTCATATTATTTTTTGCGCATTTTCATTTGGTGAACACTTTTTTTTTCTAAAATTTTTTGCGAACGCTCTATTAGAAAAAATAAAAAAAAAGTTTTGTGCATGGGCCAGCGGGTAGCAAGCAACCAAGCAACCCCCAGCCGGTGGCCATCTCTCTCTTTGTACACAACTTTTAGTAAAATAGCTAATTGCGCAGGAATGGTAGAGGCAGGCACCTTTCTCTCTCTCTTTAATGGGGAGAAAGTTGTAATAAAAAAAAGTAAAATGAAAGTTGAAATGAGGAAAAAGATGATATGTGATGGAGAATAGATGGACAGGACAAAAAATAAATAGAAATTGAGATTACTATCTAATTTATTAAAATTTTGGAAGAAGAGAAATGAGTTTCCATGCCTTTATCCACATACATACAGTTGAACTTCTTCTCTCACAAGATAGTTCGACGTTTCCAACAAATTAGCCTTCGAGATCGAATTTAGCAGATTTTGAAGGAGGGTATGTGAGGCAGGTCAAATAAGTCTAAAACAAAACTCCAAAGGGACTGATATTAGTCAGAGAGTGCTAAGTTTGAAATAGGATGTGAGCTTCAAAGGACGGACTAGCATAAATAGGAATGGTTTTTCCGAATCCAAAAAAATTCGGATATTCAAAATTTTCGTATCGGGGATACGGATATCTTCCAAACTCTAATCATAATGGCACGATTCAAAGAAATCCCAAGGATTGTTTTTAAATAGTTAGAAGATTTGAGATACTCTAACCAACATTCAGACAAATTTAATCCAAACTAAAAAAATTCATCGAGAATCCCTAGTATGTATTATAAATATTTAATTAAATTTAAATTGACGTCATTAAATGCCCTAAAATTTATTTCTTCTGACCGGCCATACCTATATGCTTCCAATTTCTTTAATATAGCTCCTCTCCCATTCCACGGATGCTTAACGCTCTGCGCACAATCACACATTCTTCTCCAAATTTTTAACCCTTCCTTCCCGTCATTTACCAATTCCATCAGTGGCCCTTGATGGACAGTATATTTTTGTGTGTGGAAGTAGCGCACAGCCAGGTACGGACAGGCACGGAACTCGTTTTTGTGCAAGTATTAAAAAAAGGAGAAAAGAAGTTTTTGTAGGGTCCGAGAGAGAGCCACATGCATTTTGTTGCGTGTGAGAGGGAGAAGAAATGAATGAATAATCATCGGCTGGTTGCGCTTACAGGCCAAAAGTATAGCAAATGTTGTGATCTAATGCAGGGTAGCATTAAATAAACTTGTATAACTCAAGAAGGGATTATCCTTTGGAAATGATAAAGATATCATTGGAAAGAGAATTAAATTTCTTCAGAAAGCATTTAAAATCAAAGATTTAGATTAAAATATTATAGATAAAAACTTTGTTAAAATTAATAATTTTTCGAATGTTTCAATGCGAGGTATCTCAAAAAGAGTTGAACATAAGAAGAAATAAATCTCAGTTGCACGAGGAAAATATTAGCTATAAAATAAATTTTGAACAAAAATTTTGACGAAGAGAAAAGATATAGATGATAAAACACTAGAAAATGTTTACTTCGAGTTGATCCTACCTCAAACTCCTATAACACAAGAAGGGATGAACTTATAAAAATGATATTGATACTATTGGAAAGAGAGTTAAATTGGCTATAAAATGAGATAAGAAACTTGATTTTGATTAAAAAGGAAAAATATATAGTTCAAGGCCCTTGAGAAATCGAGAATCTTTGTCTATTTTATTCATTACTAGTGCCTCACAGTAGAATATTTATTATAATTATAATATAATTCACTATTTAATAAAAAATGACATGCTTTAAAATTGCTAATTCATTCAAGAGTGATTAATCTAAAATGAAGTTTGAAGCCTTTCTATGGGTAATTTAGTAAATTCTTTTTTAAAATTGAAAGAAAAAGGTTAAAAATGGATCAGGCAAAGGATTGAACTAAAAATAAAATTTATTATTATTTTGGAGCCATGCGGGAGGTTTTAAATTTAAGAAATACAAAATTTATACTTAAAAAATTGTGAAGATTATAAGAATTTAATACAAAACACAAAGTAGAATTTAATTTAAAAAATTTAAGATTATGGGAGTAAGTAAAAATCTAATAAAGAATGTAAAATTAAAATAAATTCGTATTATTTCAATGACATTTTATGATCAAAAATACCTATTTAGCTTTATTTAACTTTATTAAACTAAGTTTTTTTCGATAATATTAAAAATAATGATAAGTCAAAATTTCATTAATCAAGCAAAACTTAGTAGTATGTAATTCTGAAGTTAGGAAACTACGAAATTAATTGCAAATAAATTTCCCATAAATTCCATCCTCATCTTTAGATACCCTTTTGAGACGAAGAATCGTCGCATATGTATAATGAGGTTATCATAGAGGGTATTGCTTGGCAACTTCACTACCTAGAGAGAAACCAAATTAAAAATATAATAATATGCGTTATCACTAATATTAGGTATTTAAAATCTGGTTAACTGTGAAAAATTCATTGGATGAATAAAGTGGAATAGAGTATAAATAAAAAATTTTGCAATGAAGTTAAATTGAAAGGCTACAAATCAGGGAAAGGCGATTTGGTCTGTATTTTTAATAATGACCCTCGATCTAAAATAATATTTAGAAAACGCGCATTCAAGCAATCACAACAAAAAGTAAATTTTCCGAGGGTTTAAAAATTGTAAAGAAAATAAAAAGCAATCGACAATCAAGAAAAAAGTCAATGTACAAACAATCTCCACCTCTTTTTTTATATTCATTTTTCTCTTTTTTCTTTTCACTTGAAAGAAACTATTTACTCCCGTCATTTCTGCCAAAACATTTAACTAACCAACCCCTTTACACTTGCGCACCCTTAGCGAGTTTTTGGGGTTTGGCCTTGGAGGCTTTAAAACGCTGAAGAAGAGTTTCGTTCAATGGGGTCAAGGCGAGAAAAAAAAGAAAAAAATTGTTTTAGCTGTTGCCCTTCAAAAGGAAGGTCAAAATCGAAAGGAAAGACGTGTGAAATAGGAAGGGATAGACATTCTATTTCCTCCAATCTCGATTTGGATCATACAATTATTTATTATTTTTAACCTTTCCATGAAAGGTAGATGAAAAGTAAGAAGTATTATTTTTGTATATTAAAATGATAGCAAGCAAAGTGCTTGACTACAAATCCTATTTTTATTTTAATTTATATATTATTTTATATTTGGAATAATCGCTATTTTGTAAATATTATTCAATGGTTTTTTAACTCATGGAAAAATTTAAAAATTGTGCGAGGGAAATTTTACGAAAAATGCCATAAGACAAGATGCTAAAAGAAAAAATTCACAAGTGTTAACAATTCTAATTCTGGACAAGTGACAACACGTAAATAATTGCAAAGTTAGTTTCTTAGAAATGCCTTCGATTTTCCAGAATTAAAAAATTTTTCACTCTTACCGGCGATCACTTGTTATAAGGTAAACTCATTTCGGTAAATGTCCAGCTCGTCCGCAAATGACTTTCTGCAAAAAATGCATTTTGCTGCATTCTTCTCTTTTCCTCTCCCTACCATAATTTTTCTCAGATAATCAACTGATAGGTTGACATTTTGGCGCGAAAAACAAAGGGGACAAATAAGAAAAATGTTTATTTACAAATAAATTAATGAAAATTAAAGATATAAATCTGTGATAGAGTTCTCAAATATATTTCA
The DNA here is from genome assembly GCA_036172955.1 of Meloidogyne arenaria. Classification (NCBI taxonomy): domain Eukaryota; kingdom Metazoa; phylum Nematoda; class Chromadorea; order Rhabditida; family Meloidogynidae; genus Meloidogyne; species Meloidogyne arenaria. Next base: position 2,491,070 of record JARQAB010000019.1, read on the forward strand.
AGTAAATCAGGTGGATAAGAACCTTTGTTTCTAAAACTTTGCAAATATTCAATAATCTTTAGTTGTGATTGTTTCTTATTTTCGATATCAAGCGATTTGTCATCGAAAAACGGAATCCAGAATTTTTCAGTTTCAGAATTATTTGTTGGGCACGAAAGAGGCATTATTAATTAAAAGAATTGATTAATGGATCCATAGACATGTTTGCTTCCTTTATTATTCGCGCCAAACTGTCAACCTATCAGTTAATTACCCGAGGAAAATTATGGTAGGGAGAGAAAAGTAGAAGAATGCAGAAAAAATGCATTTTCGCAGATAGTCATTTGCGGACATGTGGAGGACGAGCTGGACATTTACCACTCATTTCTGTCCAAATTAAGCCAAAAATAAAAATAAAATATAAAATAATATTCATTTATTTATTTTTCATTTTGATTTAAAAATATAAAATTTTATTTTAAAAATTTATTTCTAGAATTTTTTTATTAATTTTCTCCAGGCTTTGCAAACATTGGGTTGACAACTGGTTCCTGGAAAAATTAAATTTTATTAAAAAAAATTTTTTTGATTTTCTTACATCCTTTTTAACTTTGTGTGCAGAAATGTATTGGTATTGGCTAGCATCCTCTTTATCTCCTGTTGGAATGGCATCGATATCTCTGGCGACAGCACTGAAAATAATTAAAACGAGTTGCTCTTAAAAGATAACAGAATATTTTTATCTCAAATTAAAAATTACAAAAAATATTTTAAAATAATCTAAAAGACTAAGACTCCGAATCTCACTATAAGATACACCTATTAATAGGGGCACTCAAGTTAAGGGTTTAAAATTTGTGTGCTCATTGTATGTCCGACATTCTTCCATATAAAGAACAGAGAACGGACATGACGAGATCTCGTACAACAATAAGTTTTTTATTCATTCCTCCAAGTCCGGTCTCTAATTTAAATACCGAGGTGATACCTCATGTTTAAGATATAAGGTATTCGTATTTAAGGGAGATGTGTCTCCTATTTCAGATGTCTTTAGTGTATTTTTTGTTTGAAAACATTTCAAAAAATAAAAATAAAACGAACATATTTAACATTCCCGAACCCAATCCAAACTCTGCTGAGAATTTTGGAGTTTTACGTGGCTTCAAAGGTTGATAGCCATGATAGAAAGAGTTGTCTTTCAAGTCTTGATAGGCAGAATAACCCTCACCTTTATCAACCATTTTAATTTAATTTTAGTTTAAAAATTTTTTTAGTTCTAAAAATGGAGAAAAATAATTTACAGTTACATAATTTATTCTTTAAAATAAATTTTTTAGATCACTTGAGAATGGAACGAAATTTGTTTAGAAATTTATAAAATTTGTTTAAATTTTTGTGTTGTTTTTGCTAATTTTAAAGTTCAAGGATAGAAAGAGTTCAAGAGAGATAAAGAAAGTGACTACCCAGTTTATGATAAATAAAGTTAAATTTTAAAAGCAAAAGACAAATTAGCTAAAAATATATTTCTTAATTTTCTATTATTTAAAAAAATTTTAAAATAATAAAATATAAACAATATAAATAATAAAATTAAAAATGAAACTAGATATTAAAAAAAATTTATTTATTTATTAGAATTTTTAAAATAATAAAAGAAAATTAAGTGTTAAAAAAGAAAAAAAGGCTGAAGGAATATAGAAAGAGATAAACGTGGGTGTAGAAAGAGGATCCTTTAAATAAAAATATCCAAATCGAACACATGTTTCATATCTTTTTTATTGAACAAACTTAAATTTAGCTATTAAATGAAAAAATATTTTAAAGTTTCGATTTTAACAAAAAAACTTTCATTAATTTAAATATAAATATTTTTATAATAAAAATTCTTTTCAAAAACCCCCAAACAATAATTATAAATAAATTAATAGACAATTGTTTTTTCAATGGAAAAATAAAAATATAAGCTGATATGCATCTTTAAGAAGAACTGAAAATTCGGATAATTCGGAGAACATAAGTTTTCGGTGCTGTACATCCGAATGTGCCAACCCTACGAATGTCCTTTTTTATATTTTTAATGCCAAAGATTTAGTCATTCAAATGCCATTAGAGGATTTGTTTGGATTAAGGCGGATATAGGTAAGGATAAATATTGGATGATCAATGTGAGTATCAGGATTTTGGAGTCTCATCCAAAGTATTACCATATAGGGAATGAAAGGGCTAGTCAAAGTTTTGGCTCTTTATGAAATGAAGTCCCAAATCAAATTTTTTCCATCTTCCTTAAAATGAGTAATTTCCTTCACATTTCTCTCTATTTTTGATTTGTGCCGTAAGGCATAAAGATTAACTGAACGTGTGTGTTCGTGTGTTTATGACCGTGTGTGTCCGTGTTTTCTCTGTCTGTGTCTGTCCGAGTCCGTCCGTGTTTGTCGTCCGAGTCGTACGAACCGGTTCTAAATCGGTTCTGGACCTTTGCCGCGGTTTTATATGTTTGCCAATTTTTATTCTGTGGAACCGGCAAAGGTCCAGAACCGATTTAGAACCGGTTCGTACGACTCGGACGACAAACACGGACGGACTCGGACAGACACAGACAGAGAAAACACGGACACACACGGTCATAAACACACGAACACACACGTTCAGTTAATCTTTATGCCTTACGGCACAAATCAAAAATAGAGAGAAATGTGAAGGAAATTACTCATTTTAAGGAAGATGGAAAAAATTTGATTTGGGACTTCATTTCATATAGGGTCAAAGTTTTTTTTCAAATCTTAAAATTTACTCCTCAAAAAATGCAATGCCTCCCTCCATCTGAATGCCAATTTAGAATTGAATGAAAAATAGAAGTCATGCCATCATTTAATAAACTTAAAATTTTATACCAAAATAATTTAATAATAAAAATAGTGAAATAAAGTAGCCAGAAACAGTGGTTGGAAGCTCGTACAAAAATTCAAACTCGTACTCGTGCCTGTGTACAAAATAAGAGCAATAAAATTAAGGCCTGTTTTTACACTTGGATTTTTTTAATTGTAAATTTATTTTTTAATTAAACGTGAAAAATTTGTAAAAATCATGATTTCGGCATGAATATTTTAAATTATCGCTTGCGGCGCAGAGAAAGTACGTGTACGAGTACAAGGTAATAAAAGACCTACGAGTACGACCAAATTTAAAAATTCCAACCACTGGTCAGAGGCAATTGAAAATACATTTAAAAATTTAGATAAAATTTATATTTTTAGTAATCAATTAATTTTCTGAGGAAAATATATAAAATGCTTCTAGTACATGTCATTGATAATTAGAGATCGGATTTTGTAGTGTACCATATTTCGTAACGGGTACGGAATACCGCTAAATAACAAAAAACCGTTGGTAATTCGGTGTGGTCCGATATCTAATTATAACAGTTTTCATAATACGAAAATAAAAACCCAAAAATCCAAAAAAAGTCTGTCCATTTAGAATAACGTTAATCCGTCTCCCATCATTTCAATAAAGACGTATTAACAGGATTCCATTGCATACCCAATTACGTTCAAATGAAGTCTGACCTCACTAGAGGATAATCAACATTCGATGAATTGAAGTGTTTAAAAATTTGGATAAGCAATACTAGCAATAGAGATATACGAAATATGCTCAAATAAAATTAATTAGTCTCGAGCTGTATCTTATAGTGAGATCGGTTAGACTATGTATGTTAAAATAAAGAATATCCCCTTCTACCCATTTCAAAACCATTGTTAAACTCTATAAAGTGAAACACTAATTTCACAAAATCGTGCAATTACATTTTCCATGTGGAACTCTTTCATTTATATCTACCAGAGGAGTCCGTGGAAGATCATGTCCACCTTCCTCGCGTGGGCGTTCCGAAGTACTTTCCCCCGTGACATTTTGTGGTGCTGGCCGATTTCTGCGACGTTGATGCCGCGGTCTGATGTTTTCTCTGCGATGTGGAGCATCCTCAAAACGTGGAAAAGTGAAAGAGTCCGTATGTCCAAGTTGAGAAGGCCCTTCTTCTTTGTCTCTGGCCTAATTAATAAATAATTTTTAAAAAAGTTTTACACATTAAATTAATGATCATGTGTTAAATCATCCAAATTCTTTATTTCCGAAGCAAAATTCCGTATTTAATTTAATGCCTTAATTCCCAGCAAGTAAATTACTACCGTATTTTTCCAAATAGAAGCGCATGCGGTCTATTTTTCAACGTCCTCGTAGACTGCGCTTCAAATGGAACGTGCGCTTCTATTGGGAAAAATACGGTATATTAATTTTAAAAATAAATGTTCTTATTATACAAGCTAGGATGATAATAAATTTGTTCAATTAGATAGCGCTAATTTTTAGACCTGATGCAATTGAGCAAGTCGACTTGAGTCAAATGTATGAAAAGCACCTTCTGATTCGTTGATCTCATTTGGGGAGCTTTCATTAAAGAACTAAATCAAAAAATTAATAATTTTTTTCAAATTCATTTAATAAACATACCTTATCGTTAAGTTCACGAGGATAATAGTCCAACGGCTAAAAATATGTTAAAATATGTTTATAAATATCACAACCAAATGTATTTTGCAGTCCAAATTTTATCTGGACTGCGAGTTTATCCAAATTACTAGATTATTATTACTAGTTATTACTAGAGTAGAATTGTTTTAAAATTTCGATTTGCGTTTTTCGATGTTTTTTCTTGCTATTTTCGTTAGGGAAATTTTGTGGTATTTTCGATATTTGTTTTTTTCAAAATTCTCAGAATTTTTGCTTGGGATGCTGAAAAATGTCGAAATATGGCTTCTGGACCATCTAAAAGTTTCAACAATCGAATATGCGCGTTGGCATATTCATCTATATATCACCCCTAATCCTCTATTTTTCTGAATGTTTACTTTTTTTGATTTTAGAATTTTATTGTTCCGAAATAACTCTAATTACTACTAAACATACAATATATTCCTTCAAATAAAATTATTAAATGTCGGGAAATTCATTTTTATACTCAATAATTTTTATAATTTATAAACAATTATCGCTAATAACCTCAGGCAAATTGGCAAAGCTGAGAGTTGATGATGCCTTAATTGTATAAATTAGGTAAATATTTCATAAGTAAATATTTTTTTAATATTTTCCGATTTTATATAAAATAATGTTATAAAATTTTTATTTTATATGTATAATTATTCTAAGAAAGTCTCATATTCCCTGACTTTCGAGGATGGGGATTTTTTTAAATTGAAAAAAAGTTTTTTTTAATCCACAGACCTTAACAAGAAGTTAACAGTTAATAGATTTTTTTTAAATTTCAATTTTTAACTTTTTAAAAAGTTTTTTTGCGATGTTAAATATGAGGAATTTGGCTGCGCTTCAAAACGGCCCACCCTTAAAAAGGCCCACTTCAAAACGGCCCACCCTCAAAATGGCCCATTGAACAAAAACCCTCAAAATGGCCCAATGAACAAATACCCTCAAAATGGCCCACTTCAAAACGGCCCACCCTCAAAATGGCCCACTAATTCGACATGGTCGAACTCGGGTCCGGGGTTCGAAAAAACAAATTCTAAGCTCAGATTCGGATTCCGCATGGTCGATTACCTATTATTTTCAGAAAAAAACTTTTCCGGAAACTATTTTTCCGGAAACCATTTTTCCGGATTTGCAGTAAACTGTATTTCCTGATTTCTTCTTGTACCCGGAAAATACAGAAAACGGTTTCCGGAAATTGTTTCCGGAGAATTTGGAAAAAAGTTTTCCGGAAAATTATTTCCGGAAAATCCGGAAATAAGGCTTCCGGAAACCAGTTGGGCCGTTTTGGGGATTTTGCACTGTGGGCCATTTTTTGGGTGGGCCATTTTGAGTGTATTTGTTCATTGGGCCATTTTGAAGGTTTTTGTTCAATGGGCCATTTTAAGGGTGGGCCGTTTTGAAGTGGGCCATTTTGAGGGTATTTGTTCATTGGGCCATTTTGAGGGTTTTTGTTCAATGGGCCATTTTAAGGGTGGGCCGTTTTAAGGGCGCGCCGAGGAATTTTTCCTTTTTTGGACATCTAAAATTCTAAACACTCCATCTCTACTACAATCAAATACTCTAATTTAAAGGTTAAAATTAAATAAACACTAACATTACTACGTCTTGGATAATCTTCATAACCAGAACTTTGTTCATCCATACACAATGAATAATCAAAAAGAAAAATAATAATGATTGGAAAAATAAAATAATTTGTAAGATACATTGAAAATAAAATTTTAATATTTTTACCTTAATTTTAGTTAATTATTAAATTTAATTTTTTTTTAATATTTTGCTTAAGTTTAGCGGAAAATTTTAAAAATAAAAGAAATTTATCAACAAAAAACTTTAAAATAATATTCGAAATAAAAAGTTAAAAAAATTAAAGTAAATAGAATGGGGAATTTATTAAAAGCATTAGCTATTAAATAAATTTTTTATTTACTAGGCAATGGAATAGAGGTGGGACCCCCAGTTTAAGATATTACCAACATGGTGGGCCCAAACCCCAGAATGATGGAATAATGGAGGGAATATGCCCGGGACTTCTTAGGATGAACTCAAGGGTTGATCAGGCCCTCTGTTGATCTCCTTCACCGGACATACACAATTGAACACAATTTATATATTTATTAAATCCAAATAATATTATTGAAGCTTTATTAAAACATTTATATGACTGAACAGGGAATAAGACAATTATAAGGTGATTACAAATCCTTTTAAATGTGTGAGAAAAGTGGGAGGGAATGAATAATAATAAAATGGCTATAAACTATAGGAAACAAACTCCGAGAATTCCTTTGATCCTTACACGTCCCTTCCCCATCAAGACCGTCCCTGGTCTTAATCTAGACTCAACAGACTTTATTTAAATTTCTCAAAATTTTATTTTTCATCGTTTCCCAAACTACTTAAATAATGACCATTCACTTTTATTTCTCAATCGATAAGCACTCTGGTGATTAGGCGAACCTAATTTTAATTTCTTCACTTTTATCTCATTTCTTTCTGTGCTCTTCGAGCATCTCTCCTTTTTCCTTTTTTTTTTGGACCGACCCTGGTCCATTTTTAGTGCTTATCGATATTTCATAAAAATTTTCTCTTGGCCATTATTTAGTAGTGGGATTTTGATATGATTGTAATTGTATGTTTTCGAGTCTGTTTAGTCTGGCTGGGGTTGTGTTTTAAAATTTCTTCAGGTTTCGGGTGAGTATGTTTCCTTTTGTTTTAAAATATGGGGATGTTTAAAATGCATATAAATTTCAAAATATAGAAAATAAGGATAAATTGGGACATTGAAATATTTTTGTGAAAATATATATAAAAAAATTAAGTGGGTAACGCGTAGAATAAGAGTGTAAATTCATAAATCAATAGTATGAAATAAAATTTAAAAAAATCCAGAAAACTACCGAAGTGTTTGAAAATACAAAATTGAGTATAAATGAGTGGAGTAAAACTAGTAATGAAAAGTTTTTAGAGAATTGGAAAAGGAATATTCTAAAAATAATTTACAAAATAAATGTGGGTATAAATGGTTTGGTTGAAAGGTTAATAGAAAAGGTTTTAAGGATTTTGAATAAACATTTGAAATTAATGTAAAAGTTTGGACATAAATAACATTTGATTTGTGGGTAAAATTGGATATATTTTAAAAGTTTTGTAAAAATAACAATTTTAAAATTGGGAATTAAATAATAGGAAAGCATAAATAATAATTTTACAAAAAAGAATTTGGGATATTTTTAAATGTAATTTGAAAGACTCTAAAAATTAATAGGGTAAATGTAAATAATTTGTGGGGAAGTAAATTAATTGTAAGTTTTATAAATATGATTGTATAAATTTGTAACAAATTAAATGAAATTTGACAATTTAAACATTTAAAATATGAAACTAATAAATGTATTAAGTTTAATGTAATTAGTGAGAGTTAAGCATAAAAGTATAATTATAAAATGTAATTGAGGGTAAAAATTTTGTAAAAAAAAATGACAAAATGTAATTATAAGAGGATTGGTACAAATTGGCATAAAGTTAAGAAAATTTAAGTATATATATAATAAGGGTAAGAGAATTAAAAAGAAAAAATTAATTATTGATTGACATTAAAAATGTAAAATACGTAATTGTGAATAAAATTGAATTAATAATTTTAAATAATTTTTAATTAAGTGAAGGAATGTGAAGAAGTAGGTAAGGCATGTTAAAAAAATTCAAGGTTAATGAAACCAAAATAAATAATGGGAAAGGTCTGGAAATGACATTACATTAATGAATAAAATTCATTTTAAAAATAATAAAAGGAAATGAGAATGTGTATTAAAAGTACAAAAAAAATTAATTAATTAAAAAAAACACAAATTTAATATTTTCCTCCATACATTCCAATTAGTACAATGTCGCGCCATGTGCCCATTTCGTCCGCAATTGAAACATGTAATGAAAAATGTGGTATTAGCATATTCTTTCCAGTTATGCTCAGCTGGTCTCTTCCTGTAATTTGAAATATTAGTATTTATATTATTTTATTAAAATTAAAGTCTTTTTCAAACCACTCATAATCCCTAGAATTCCTATCATTTCTGCTCCAAACATTAGTTGAACCATAAGTGCGGCCGAAACCATGTGATGTTGAAGGCTGTTGTTGTTGCTGTTGAGGGGGATACTGCTCATCCACAAAGTTAGCGACCATCCGACCCGATGAAGACAACAATTGACCGAACCTATCTCGCATACAACTACCCAACTGGAGGACTTGCAGATATTCCGGACCGACAATTTGAGTGAACTCAGTTGCACGACAGATGAACCGATTCCAGACAATTCCACATCGAAGTGTTTCAAAGTCAGCTATAACGAAGAGACCGTGCTTAGCACGAATCAACGCCATCGTGGCTCGGTTGTCATCCTTGAGAAAGTCCGAACAGTCTCCAAGGCCATCATCTCTACTCGAAGACGTAGTTGTTATCAGTATGACAAGACCAGCCTCTTGGAATTGAATTCATCAACTGTGACGACCAAAACATTCCAACACAAATTCTCAAACTCTTTCTGGAGAGACTCTTTCTGAAAGGTATATAAGCAAATAACAGCCAGAGAAATATCGGTTGAAATTTTGTCGTACAACGCAGGAATCAATTTAATGACCGAAGCCGAATGCTCATCATTACATAACGAGTGACATCGAGTCGATGGCGATCACCATCACCAGAATTTTTCAAGATTAAGGAGTCGACAAATTAAATGCGCCAGCTCGGTAAAACTACATTGCGTGGCTTGATCAAAGATGAGGACGGACGCATCAGTAAGCGAAGTAGCTACCATGTCTTCAGCCATTCGGGATGTTCCAAAGACAATTCTCAAGTCAGAAACTGCCGAAGCATTTGATTCTTCATAATCAAAATCTGTTTTAAATTCGCGATCCATTAAGGCGCAGAGGAGTTTGCCCTGATTCGTACTCTTGGCCGACAACATTGATAGTAAGTGTTGTTCAACACATTTCCTATGACTTTCAAGACCTTTAAAAATTAACGGATGACAAACAAGAAGACCACCATCCTTTGCATCTTCGAGCTCTTGCTCAAAATCCCTGTTCTTTACGTTCCTGAACATTGATAACCTTAAATCTTATCCAAAAATCAAACTTTTTATTCCCGAAGGACTGAACTTGCTAAAGATTTATCTTATTAACAACTCCCACTGAAAAATGGGCTTCTTTCACCTCAATTCCAAAGAGCTTCTGTCACCTCAATTCCCAGCTCAGTCTCTTCATCATCATAATCATCTTCTTCTTCCTCTTCTTCCTTTTCGTCAACTTCATTCATTTCCATCTCTTCTGGCCAATCTTCTTCAAGAACTTCAATCCAATCTCTGAAGATGTTGACCATTGGAGCTTCGTCATTTTCAATATTCGTGGGCTCTTCTTCTTCCTCTGACTTTTCTTCTTTCTTCCCATCTTCATTTTTTCCTTCTTCTACATCAGTCTCCATGTTCACCAATTCCTCCCCCTCCTCCAAATGCCAATCATCGTACCTAATGAAACGTACTTCATCATGGCCCAAATCCCTTAAATCTTCCTCATTAATAATATTTTCTTCTTCCATTTCATCCATCTTCCATAATTCAGGCTCCGGTACTTTGTTGAAGCACATCTCAGAACTATTGAAAATCTAGCAAATTTATTTAATAAAAGAAATAATCTATTTTTTTTTATATCTTCTATTTATATTTTTTTAAACTATTATCAAAATATTATATATTATTGTCTGAATATTTTTGTATTTTAATTTTTATTGTTAGCCGAATCCCCAATATAGATCACGAAAACCTCCGTAAAAAAAATAACGCCAACTCAGTTCCATCAACAGTTTTTTTTGATGATTGGAGATTTCATTTTACTCAAAATTTTAAGTTCAACACAATCTAATGTAATGAAAATACTTGTTAAAAAAATTATTGTTTTATTTATTTTTATTTTAATTAATTTTAAGTAATTGTTTTAATTTAATTTTATTATTTTTTTTTTATATATATATATATTTTATTATTTTTTTATTATATATTTTATTTTATATTTATATACATTTTTTGAATTAAATTTAAATTTTAAATCCTTTTGATAGCCGAAGCAATTATGAGTATTTTCTGTTTTGGGCTTTTTCTTAAATTATATCTACTTAGTCCCTGGCGACCTACTACTTCAACCTGACTACCTTCTACCTCTAAATTTGGTTCAGCAACTTTACTGTGCGAGAATCCAGGCATATTAACTACTTCCTCTGCACAGATTCTTCTAACGCTTCCAACTCTTCTGCTTTTAACCTAGGAGTTGTGCAAACTGGTTCAGTCGGGAGTGGCTCTATACATTTCTTAAGCTGATTAATGTGAACTATTCTTGGGTTGGATTAAGGTGAGTTACAACTTGATATGGTTACATAAACCCCATTAATTTCAATTACTCTAAAGACGCCTTTCCAAGGGAGATGAAACTTTTTGGATGAGCCTATTTTACCAGCATAATTCCGAAGAAGAACTCTATCGCCAATTGTTACAGTGGGATTCCTAATTAATCTATCATAATATGTTTTCGACCTTTGCTGTGCTTCAAAGTTGGCTTCTGCTGCGTATTTCCAAGCACTTCGCAGTGAGACTATTAATTTTTGTTTAATTTCTTGTTTCTCATTTAATGCTATAGGATCTCTAATTTTAGGATCAAGAATTAAATCAACGTAAAATATTGGATCTCTGCCGTACATCAAAAAGAATGGGTTTTCATTTGTTGACTGGTGGACCGAGGTGTTATAACAAAAGTTGGCGAATTCAAGATGTTCGTCAAAGTCTGGTTGGTCTTTAGTGATATACTTAGCAGGAATATTGTGAAAGGTTCTGAATGACCTCTCATTCAATGCATTACCTTGGCTCCAATGAGGTATGGCATAAGTTTTATTGATATACAACATAGCACAAAGACTTGAAAAACTGAAGTAATGCCGAAGCAATGTCAGTTCTGCTCACAAATATGAATCAGTTTTCACTCGAAATATTTTTCCATGAAAATGACCCCATAAACCACATCCTAGGAGTTAAATCTATTTTATTTTCCGTTTGCCAGAGGTTATTATTATCCTTAAGAATGCCGAAGCTACAGCTATGATGTTTTATCATCTGATTACACTCTTCTACAGACAAGTCTAACTCTTCATGAATTAATTTTTCTTCGACTGGGATTCCTGTTATTGTTGTGTATTTTCTCGCATTTTTCTTTATCTTTCTACAGGCCCATGCTTTGGTTGAAAATTCAATACTATTTGGAACATAAATTCTCCTTCTCTCTAATACAGGAGTATGCTTAGCTGTTAAATTAACCATTGGACAACTTGAAATTTCAGGCATTTCCCAAATTAATGCCTGCTCATGTGTCTGACAGATCATTGGCCCCTTAGGAATTAATACAGGGTTGATTGCAAATGCACTACAAAACATTGATATTAACAAAAGAGTAGTTCCCATGATTGAAGGTATTCTTACTCTACGACCCTTATTTTCCCAACTAGCTATTTTATTTGGTTCACCCTTTTCATTAATATTTTTAGATTTTTCAGGTGTAATGCTAGGCGGTACTGGTTGCAATGACCTAATATTTCCTTGATTAGCCGAAGCATGGTTTGCATTCATTCTCATTTCATGCATTTGAATTACTAAATTATCTAACACTTCTCTAATTTGTTTATTTTCTCTATCTCTATTATCTCTCTGATAGTTATTTCGATTATTAAAAGAATTATTTTGCCTGAGTTCTCTACAATTGTATTGATCATGCCCTGTTCTGCAACAAAAGTGACAGAAAGGTCGGCTATTCGACTTTCTGTCATTTTGTGGACGCCATTGATTTCTTTCCTGATAGCTTCCATAACCTAATCTTTGCGCGTTGCTAGATGTTGCGTACCCGCCTGGAGTGTTCCAATTGTATCCCCTAGGGGCTTGCGGATCATTGTTTGCGCTTATTGGTCTCCAAGTTGTAAACCTTCCTTTAGGCAACTGCTGACTATCCATATCTGCAATTGCATGGATCCCATCATTGCCGGCTCTTCCTTCCCTTTCAGAAGCAACTTCGAGTTCTTGTACATAGGCAGTTAGCTTATCAAAGTCTTTACGACCAATTAGTGGACCTACCATCTGCAGGGTCCTTTGAAACTCAGGCCTAACTTTTTCAGTAAAGCATCTACACAATATTTCTTCTCTTACTTCTACCGGTATATGAGGCGTGGTTGCGTTTACTAAAGTTACTAAGCGCTTAATAAATTCACTAACTAGTTCACCCTCCCTTTGGTAACAAGCTGCTAACCTTTTATGAGCGAGCTCTCTGAAGTGTGGACTGTCTAATTTTGCCCTAATATTTTTAATTGCATTCTCTATGGGACTTCGTTCACTTGGCGATAGACTTTCAAAAATATGTCGGGCTTGCGTACCTAAGTTTAATTTTAGTCTATTTATTCTATCAGATTCTGTCCAGTTCGCTCCAAATACATCAAGATAATCTAGGAATCTAATTGTCCAGTCATCAAAAGAGGATGCAGTTTCTCCATTAAATAATTCTAAATGGGATCCCGAGGAGGTACCTTCACCTAGTACATTCAATTCAGAATTATAAATGGACCCCATTAAAAAATTCTTTTAAATATTTTATTGATTTAATTTATTATATTTATAAATTTTCTAAATTTACCCCTCTCAAATTATATATAGGTATATATTTTTGTATATTTTAGTTAATTTATTATGTATCTTGTTCTATTATTATAAAAAAATTTTTGAAAATTTTTTTTTTCTTGTAAAAAAAAAATTTTGAATTTTTAAATTTTTAATTTTTGAATTTTTGAATTTTTAAATTTTTAAATTTTTTGAATTTTTAAATGTTAAACTTACTTCCTATAACAACCAGAAGATAGCCGAAGCCAAAAAAATTTAAATCCAATTAACAACAAAGAGCTAAATTTGGGGAAAAAAAAATTATTTTTATTTATTTTTTTTTTTTTTTACATTTTTTTTAATATCGAATTTGCTAAAATAATTACCCAGGGTAATTATTGTTTCGACCTCTCGGAGTGGGCAATTATATGAGAGAGGGTATTATTTCAGCATTTAAGGTATATATTTTTAATTAAATTTGAATTGAATCAAAATTAAAGTGAGATTAAATACTAATGTTGAAAGAGATATAGAAAAGTGAAAGAAAAAGAGAAAAAAAAAATTCAAATTTATTCTCGACTTATTTCTAAACACAGATAGGGGAAGAAAGAAAAAAAAATAACTTTATATGTAACAATCATCGCGAGAATTTTATGACGAGAATTTTGGGCCCGCACTATCTCTAACAAAAGGTCTTTATCATAAATCAAAAGGAGAAAACAAAAAAAATTTAAATCGGGAATATTTTTCAAAATCTTCTGGATCGCAAAAACAACAAAAAGTTCTGAACCGAGAAAGAAAAGAGGAAAAAAAAATTTGGAAATTTCTAATTGGCTCTGATCAAAAGAATCCAAAAGTTATGTAACAGTAGCTAATGTACATATAGAAACAGTCGGCTTCGGGTTCTTTTCAATCTAAAGCCGGCGTTAAACAAATTACAATTTAAAAATGCACAAAAAGGAAATTCTTCACTTAACACAAATGTGAAGAAAGAGGAATTTGAGTGATTAATGTAAAAGGTGAGACACCACAGGAGCAAACAAAATTCTAAGAGAAAAGGAAAATAATAATAAATTTATTTAGAGCATATTTTATTTATATAATTTCTAATAATAAACTAGTGTTATGTAAATCAAGATTGGGACAAATATTCGCTCATCTAGCCTAACTCCCGAATAAATTTGAAACAAAACTACAATGCCAAAAAATCTTTTTTTTTTGTATAAGCTTTGACTGATTAATTAATAAAATACATTGGTTTTTTTTTGAAACCCCAAATTCTGAACATAACAATTCATTGGCATAATCTTGATTTAAATCATAAGCAAATTACCCAAGTATAAAAAAATTGTCGCCAAAAATTAAATAAAATGTTTAAGATCGAGATTATTTTATCACAGCGAACAGAGAGGAATTTTAGAAAATGATATTCATATTAAAAAAAAATTTGCTGAAGAAATACCTAGAATGAATAAAACGATTTGGTTAATTATGATGCAATAATTAATGGAATAATAATTAATGGAAATTATACAATAATTAATGGAAATTATATAATCTGAAAAATAATTCTTTAATTTTTGCCATTGTTTCCGTTTAATTCATTTAAATGTGCCCGTTTAAAAATAAAAAAGAATAACAAGAGAATCAAAAGTATCTTAAAAGCACATTTCTTAAAAATCATAATTTTTTTTGATTTAGTCCGTAATATTTAACCGTAACATAACTTATTCATTTACTCTCACTTAGGGTACATTGCCACAAACAATGTATGGAAATTGAAATTAGATTCAAGCAAATTTTTAAAGAAAGAAAAAAATGAAAAGAAACAAAATTCAACCATGGGATTCTAATTTTATAGATACTCCAATTAGAATTATTTTTAATTAAAACCAGAATTTACTAGTTCAAAACCCAAATCTTACTCATATTATAGCCTAAGCAGTAAGTTTTTATCTTTTTATTAATTGATTCTAATTTCTAAAAATTTTATATTTCTAATTTCTCTATCTTTCTTTCTTTCAAAAATTTTGATTGAAAAAGGGAAAAATTGTTATTAAAGAAAGACACTTGTTTTTAAAAGGAATATTTTTTTTAAATGTTAACATATTGTCTAATAAAATATGGAATATAACACAAATACCAGAATTAATTTAAAAGACCAGAATTAAATTAATTTTTTTTTGGAAGAATTACATTCACTGTATTGAGAGAATTAAAATCAGTGACACTGTATTGGTTAGCATTTTTGAGAGAAAAAAAATTAAAATCACTTAGCACCTTTGAGAGAGACAAACACTGTATTGGCTTATTGTGTGTATTTGACATCTGTACCTATATATAAATCTTTGTACCCACTAATTCCTCTAACATATGAATTCCGATGTGTGAAAATAAAAAAATACACAAATATACACAATAAGCTATTCTATCCATATATTGTTTATATTACTGTATTTGATAAAATTTATAAAGATTAGAAAAATGAAACACAGGTTATAGATGTCTAAAGAAGAAGAGTATTTTATATATTTTAAAAAAAAAATTTGAAAGAAATTTTAAAGAAATTATTTTGAAAGAAATTAGTTGATGCTTAATAACAGAATGAAATTCTAAAAATTTTCCATTTTATATGTCTATTAAAAACATTTTTTTTAAACTCATATTATTGCCTAAGCTACATGGAAAAATCTTTCTTTCAGTTAGAACAAAATTGAGTTTGAAGAGAAAGAATAATCCAAACCAATAATTGAAATTTTTAGAGAGGTTAGATAACAATAGGTGAAATATTTCATCTACTCCACTAATTTTTAAAAATATAATTTCTTTTAACTTTCTCTTCAAAAAAATTTATTTTTAAATCAGTAAATAAAAGGATCAATGTTATGAGATTTTACCTGTAAAAATAATTTTTATTTAATTTAACTTAATTGAGAGAAGAGATTCGCAAAAATGTGGGAAGAGACAATCCAGTAATTAAATGAAGATTTAATTAATTATAATATTCCGAACCGATTTTGAAGTTTTTTTTTTAACACATTGACATTTATGAATTTTTAATAAAAATTAATATGTTCTAAAAACAATTTTTAATAAATATTGCTTTGAGCTGACATTTAGATTTTAAAAGGAAATTTTGGAGAAGAATAAAGCCCTATTATTGCTAAACTGTCCAATATAAAATTTAAAACAATCTTAAGGAAAGCGTTAAATTTTTATTACCGTATTTATTCTAATACAAACACATCTCTATTAGAAATACAGTCTCTAATATAACCCCAAAAATCGAATGATTGAAAAATAAAACCTCAGTCTCTGTTTGAACCGCAGTCTCTAATATAACCACTAAAATTAAGGTGTTGAAAAGTAGAGCCACTGTGGTTCTATTAGAATAAATTCGGTATTCACAAAAAGAATTTCTTTTAACCATCTTGTGAAGTAAAATTCTATCACTAAAAAATAATTATCCTTTAAGTAGCTTGTAATATTAAATTCTAAACCTATTTAAAAAAGGAGAAATAAATATTTAAAAGAAATTAAATTAAGACAAGAAATGACGTAAAATACCAGCGCAACGATTCTAAAAATAAGTTTAATATATTATGACAGTTAAACGTAGAACGAGTATGAACAAATATAGAAGATCTTATTCATTCTATTAGAATAAATTTAACAAAACTTTAGCGCTATGACCCGTCCGGTCTGTTAAGTTAAGCATCGATTAAGTATAAATTCAAAAATCTAAAATTTGTTATAACTTTTTTGAATTTTTTTTTTGCTCAATTATACTATTCTAGACAAAAAAATTATGTTTGTAAAAAAAATTATAGTAAAACTTAATTCCCTTATAATAGTTAGAATTTTAATATTTGAAAGTTAAAATAAGTTCAAATTTGTAGGAATGACAGCAAAGAAGTGAGATTTGAAAATAATAAGAAAATATTTTATGGTAATAACAAATAGAGTTCGAACTTTCCAAATTCCCGGTTTTAAGCTACAATTAATTAAAAATTACACTTTTAGTAAATTTTATGTATTTGAATATACTTAACTCATTAAAAATATGACTTCTATAAATATACAGAATTATACGTTTTCTTTCTTATTTTGTATTTTTCTGACCCCTTTTTTTTCTTTCCTATGTTCCTATTGGTTAAGCCTTCTCAGTTCAACATTTTGGCTAATTAATGTGAATAAAATACAGAAGGATGGAGAGAAAAAAAAATTGAATTTTTGAATAAAAGGGAGTCAAATTTATAAAGAAAATATCAAAATATATATAAGATTCTAAAATAGAGATTTAAAAGTATTTAAAAGAAATTTAAAGAAGAAAAAAAAACTTTTAATCTAAATCTCACTTTTAATCTAGATATTTCCCTTTTATCATTTACTAAGCTCTCATCTTAATTTCGGCCAATTAGAAATTTATTTTGAATTATTTTCTCTCTTTTTCAATTAAAATACTTACTGTAGGAGAGGAAAAAAATTTAAAAAAAAAAACTATTGAATAGATGAACAGATCGAAAAAGAGAAAAAAAAGAGAAATAATTAGAAAGTTTTCAAAACCAATTAATAAACAAACAAAATAATTTATACAATAAATACTTGGAAAATTAAAGAAAAATTGCCGGGAATTCCCAAAACTCCAAACCGAAATAAAGGTTAAAAAAACTGTATTAACATAATTCTTACTATATACATGCGTCTTCTTCCGACCCAAATAGTATTTTTCAATAAAAAAAATTTAATTTATTTCAAAACTCCGGAACTAAAAGATACACCCATTTTTCCTGAGACACTCAAAAATTAAATTTCTAAGTAAATAGAGGTTGAAGGAGAATTGTAAGAAGATTCAAATAGAGGATTTGAAATTATCAGAATTAATGTCAAAATAGATAAAATATCTGAGAAATTAAATTCTAAAATTTTGAGGTATTAAAAATGGGTTTAGAAAAATTTTAAAGAGACAAACTGAATCAAAATAAGGAGAAAAATAAAAATTTGAATTTTTATTTTAATCAAAATTTTAAACTCACTTCCAATCCAAAACGGTAATTCACGTTCACAGTCACAGTAAGTCAACGCCAATCACAATGAGTCAAATTTCTGAAAAATCACTAATTTAGTGTTGAAAAGGGTTGGAAAATTTATTTTTGAGAAAAAAAAATTTTTTTTTGAAATTTATTAATTTACTAATATTTTAGGGACTTTTTTTTTTTTAACTTACAATGCCAAAAATTCAAATCCAGATAGTAGCCAAAGCAAAATAAAAATAAATTCAAAATTTAGTGTTTTGTTTAGGACTCTGAAATTAGTGAAAAAATAACTAAATTGATAAGTGTAAATATTAAAAAAGGATTGTTCGAATATTTTTTAACAGATATTTGACAAAAAAAAAATACTTAGGAAAATTTACTTATAATAAAAATTTATTTAAAAGTTATTTTAAAATTTTATTTTTAAATTTATTTAAAAATAATAAAAATTTATTTTAAAAAATTATGCACATATAATAAATTTTAATAATAAAAACAATTTCACATTTATTAAAGAAATGTTTATTTGTAGAGGGTAAAATAAGGATAGAAGATAGGACAAAGATGTAATGCGGGAAGGAAAAAGCAAATGGTATTACAATTAAAACAATATTGTATCTTCCCTTTAAGCTAAGCGAGTGAAGAAAAAGTAGGGCAAGAAAATATCAAACTATTATTACTAAACATAACACTTAGTGAATAGGCTAATGGGACGATAAAAGATGTGGGAATACAAAAATTTTAAATTGAAAAAAATAATGGAAGAATAGGAAGGGAAAAAAAAATAGCCGAGAATTAATGTGCAAAAATGATCAAAGGTTGATGGGATAAGAAAATGTATATTAATAATAAATAAATGTTAAGCCAAAAGATCACCTCTATTACTCATAATATTATGAATTTTGAATTAGAGTAGAAAATATAGACTTTGAAGAGGAGTTCGGAAAAATAAAAGTAGAAAAGTTTTTTAATATAAAATCCTTTTGTTTCCCGAAGGAATAGGGTTTGCTTTCACTCCCAAAAATTCATTTTATTTACTTTAAATTACTCAAATATGCTCTATTCCAGAAGATCACTCTTGGTTGTCCGTTTTATCCCAAAAGGAAGAGAAAAAAAAAATTCAGAAATTTAGACTTTATGAAATTAGAAGATAGAGAGAGAAATACAGTATATTTATTTTAAATCCTTTTATTTCCCGAAGGAAGTGGTTTTACGCGCGCTACCATAAAGCTTTAAAATTTTATTTTTATTATTCCCAAAAATTTATAAATGCCCTGGGTCTTACATTATTTACTCAAAAATTATTTTATAGTCCTTTAAATTTAGATTTTAATATATAAATTTTTTTTTTAAAAAAATTCACCTACCTCCCATATTCCACGTCGATGTCGAAAAACCGGTGCTACCAATAGAGGTGGGACCCCCAGTTTAAGATATTACCAACATGGTGGGCCCAAACCCCAGAATGATGGAATAATGGAGGGAATATGCCCGGGACTTCTTAGGATGAACTCAAGGGTTGATCAGGCCCTCTGTTGATCTCCTTCACCGGACATACACAATTGAACACAATTTATATATTTATTAAATCCAAATAATATTATTGAAGCTTTATTAAAACATTTATATGACTGAACAGGGAATAAGACAATTATAAGGTGATTACAAATCCTTTTAAATGTGTGAGAAAAGTGGGAGGGAATGAATAATAATAAAATGGCTATAAACTATAGGAAACAAACTCCGAGAATTCCTTTGATCCTTACAATGGCTAGGGAATCCTCCTTGCCATCCCATTGCCCAATCATTCGAAATAGTCGATTAAAAATTAAATAAAGAATTAAAGATTAAGAAAAAAAATTTTAAATACATGCTATAAAACACATTAAAAATAAAAAGAGACCCGACCAAATACTTACTTAAGTCTGCTCAAACTTTATTATTTTGTCGGCAAAGCACTTCAAAAAATCCGGATCCGGGTCGTATTTTCCGGATACGGTAGTCCGGAATCTGAGTATTTTGCTAAAATTTGGATTTTGGACCGGAAAAACTCTTATCGTCACTCATAAGATACTTCCATAGAAGCACAAAAAGTGTTTCCGCGGAGATTTGCTAGTTATAGTTTTATTTAAATCATCGAATCGAGCTGAGTTTTGTATCGCTCGATTTGGATCGAATAGCTCTTTCAAGTAAGCCAAAGTCATATGAATCGTCGATTTTCTTTTTCTTTCTTTTACCTTCTTATGAGATGCTGCTAAGGAATCCTCCTTGCTATCCCATTACCCAATCATATGAAATAGTCGATTAAAAATTAAATAAAGAATTAAAAATTAAGAAAAATAATTTTTTAAATGAATGTTGCAAAACACGTTAAAAATAAAAAGAGCTCCGGCCAAATACTTAGTCCTTAACTTTACTTAACAGCTAATTTTGTTTCAGCTTTATATCATTTTAGCGGCAAATTTTGTTTCAGCACTTGCATAAAGTATATTTATAAGGAGTAATAAACCATTATCGTTTAGATGTAGAGCTGTTTAAAATTTCAATTTTAGAGGTTCTTTCCCTTCGATACCGACTTATTTTGTGACGATTTTCGAAAAATTTTTCAAAAATTTGAATTTATGGCGCCGATTTATGGCGCCGATCTTGATTGTCAAAATTAGAAAATGTTTCTATGCAGCGCAAAAAATGTTTTGGGTTTTTTTGTTGTGGAAGTTAAAACGGTGCTATTTCTTTTATTTGTATTCATTTATATTCTGTAAAATTTCAATTAAAACCAATTGTCGTCGAATTGTTTCCGTGGCGCGAAAATTGGGGACCCGACACATAGGGACCCGACTTTCGGAAAAATTTAATCTCTTTATTTTTTAGAGACCCGAGACTTAGGAATTTTTGTTTTTATTTGTTTAATTACCTTTAAAAAGCAATTATGTACTAGGCATATTATTTATTTTAAAAGAAATTTTCATATAAGTAAACTGACTTTTTTAATTCGGCATAAAAATTTTTTAGTTTTGTTAAAAAATTAAGAAAAAACATACAGACCGTTAAGAAATTGAAACGTGCCTGATGATTTGGGCAGTGGTAAATTAGGCAGTGAGTTATTGGGGCACTGAGTGTTTTGGGCAGTAAACGTTTTTTTAAATAATTTTACACGCAAAAACAATTTGAGTAACACTAGAAAATAATTTTGAGTGATTTGCGCAGTAATTTAAATTTTTTAAAATTGATTAAAAAATTTCTTTCCACCAAAAAATCTTTTTAAATGTTTCTTTTTTAAGCAATTTTTAAATTTACAATGAGATTTGGAAAATGTATACAAACAGAATTTCGGAATATAAAGAAATATTTGTTAAAAATTTTATAGCATAAAACCATTAAAAAACATATTTTTGACAAATTATTTATTTTAAAAAACATTTTAAAATTATTCAAAATTTGCTGCACATATATTTATTTGTTTTAAACAGTTCCTTTATTTTTAATTTCCAATTGTTTTGTTTTTCCATTAATTCCTTCACTGTGCACAAAACCTCCTCCTCTATTGTTAAATGAAACGGGATGGACAGAAACTACATTTTTAGAATTTGTCTTTTTATAAAAAATGCTTCTTAATTGTTTGTTGATAGCTTCACGATAGAATGAACTTTAAATAAATTATTTGAGAATTATTAATTAAAATATTAAAATTGAGTGGCACACCCAAGTAGGCGCGAGACCAAAATGGCGCAAAGCCATAACCTACTGGAAAATTTCTGGCCCTTATCAATTATGCTAGTTTAATATCAAATTTGGTAAGATTCTGAGATCTTGAAGTAGGTTATTGCTTTGCGCTTATGGCCGCGCGCCTACTTGGGCTGTACCCTTAAATTAAATATGTATGGTAATTAAATTAATTTCTTTTAAATAAAAATATTAATTGTAATTTTCTCTTAACTATTAAATTATAACCTAAAAATATAAAGTATTGGAGTTTCTGCGGAAGCACCAATATTTATAAGAATTCCAGCAAACTGATTTACTGTCCAAATCTAAAAAAATATTTTATACAGGGTGAATTTTCCGCCCTTATTATTTTTGTCATAACATTTAATTCAAGGATAGTATAAAGATAACCATCCACGCATCTAAAAGCGTCAAAAAACATTTATCATGACAAAGTTTGCTTTGCCATACTTTGTTCATAATCATTTAATCTTGCTAATAAACCCAATCGACTAAAAAAATAGCCGAATCATCGAACTTTTCCCTTATCAGACACACTGCTTTTAAATTAGTCCACCTTATGTCCAAAAAATTTTATCCTAAATTTCAGAAATGATCAGATTAATTTATAAGGTACCAACAATTTTAATATGTATTGGTGGAAATCAAATTAAAAAATAATTAACAATTTTCATTGTCTTTAAAAAAAGTTAGACAAAAACAAAATGCGCGAAAAATTTGCTGCACCCCTGTAAAGATTTTCCCCTAAATTTAATTATATTTACTTGTATATCATTTAAATTGAGGAAATGATCAATGATTATTTTACATAGACAACCAATTACATAACCACCAATAACGATTGACACGATTAAAATTAGGGATTTAAGAAGGCGTGATTGAGGTTCTGAATGAGTACCTCCATCATTATTTGCTTAAAATAATGTAAAAAATTTGATTAGCTGAAGGGGAAAATACTCTTTTCTTCTACCTGAATGAAACCAACGAACAACAATCCAAACAAAAAAATATAATAAAATATTAATTCCACACAAAAGCATAATAAATGGGAATATTATTTCCATATCTAAAACTAACAAGTCAGAAATATATCCAGTAACTGGAAGTGTTGGATATTTGTTGGAAAAATTAATAGCATTAATAGACATCCAAATACCGCTAATAAAAGCCAAAATTATATGAATTGTGAAGTAAAGACGAATATTTAATTTATAGTATTTTAGTGGGAATAGGACAGATAAAAGTCTGTCAGCAGCTATTGATGCCATAGATGTCTGGGCTGCTGTTAAACCGAAAATTGAATGTAATTGGAATTTTAAAGCTGTAGAATAATTAATAAAATTGATGCCACTAACTGTTATAAATAAAAATAAAAAATGGGCAGATTGGTGGAGAATTTCAAAGAAAGCAGTTAATGCCAATAAATAATTTGCCGATCCTCTCAATTTAATTAAACATTAATTTTTTTGATTAAAAATATTTTTAATCTTTTATTAACTTGTTTTGTATTGTTACAAAAATTAAAAGCAAATTTGATGCAATTCCAGGTATTCCAGCAACATTCATCATCACAGCAGGCAAAATTAGTGCAGAACTTGTGCCAGCATCCTTATATTGTTTATATAGCTATAATTAAAAATACACAGAATTTGAATATTTTTTGGTAAACTTTGCTAAATCCTCGTAGATATCCAAAAATAACAGAAATTTTGAAGGAATTTTTATTTCCAAACCTTTCAACGTTCTATGATCAAAAATACTAAAAAATTGGAAGGGCCCTCCCGCATTTTAAAAGTGGATCCGGAAAGTAGGACACAGCAACATAACCTGCAACCAAGCCCCGTTTCAGTGCAGACTGAATTTTTCTCTTTTTCTTTTCGTTATATTTTTTTCGCGTGCTATTTTTTAAGGATATGGTACTTTTTGATGCGCCAACTTTGAGAAGCTTTATCTCAATAAATCGTTAAGTATTTAAAAATCTGTCTACCAATATCATAGATAATACCATAAAGATTCTTTTAAAAAAATTTATTTCAAAATTTTCCGATTTTGTAGAAACATTTTCCTTTGTTGTATGATTTTTCTTTTTTGTATTACTTTAGCCGGTAAAAGGTTCGAAAGTCTTTCGATTTATATATCATTCGATTCGGCTCGTCGAGCTGAGTCGAATGTTACCAAACTTTAGTTTCAGAAATCAATTTGGACCGAGATACATGCCTTTCTCTTTCTTTCGCTTCAAAACTGCTAAGACTCTAACTAAGACTCTAAGTGGCTGGTTGCAGCCTTTGCCTATTTTATGTTGCTGTGTAGGAGGAAGCGGAACAGAATAAAAAGGGCCTGATAGAATGATGGAAGGAAGACCTATCCCTTATAAAAATTTTATTTCCATATATTTTAATTAGTTACCATATGATTTGGAAAAGTATTATTATTTAATAAAATATTTATTTGATTTGTTGAAGTTTCCATAATTTTAATTATTTATAAGTTTAAACATTAAGTTACAGAAATAAATTTAGAAAATGAATAAAATAAAATATTTTTAATTAGATAAAGTAAACGTTTGTTTTAATTAAGGCGGGTGTGAGAATATGGAATTTGAATAAATTTTAATAAACCAGCGGTTTTACGCATTTATATTGTGAAAAATTGCAATAAAAGACAAATAAAAGGAAATTAAAAAAAGTATTGTAGATTAAAAAAAAGTAATTTAAAAAAAGTATTAGATATATGTAGGTTCCGGCTTTGCGTAGATAAAATACCGTCAATGGTTAGATAAGTAATGTCTATGGGAGGTTTCAGCTAAATGTATCCTATAAACGCTTTAAGAGTTCCGGCTCCGTGTAGTTGAATTTCGGCAATAGGGCTATTTAACAGCTACCCAAAATTTATTTTTTGACTGGGTAAATTTTATGAGATTTAATGACTGAGATTGGGGCATGGAAAATGATTAACATCAAGTTTATAATCATCAGGTTTAAACATCAGATACAACCAAACGTGTAGAGCCCGTGCAATACCGGGAGTACCGATAGTACCGAGTCAATACTTTCGGGTGTACTGCTGGAATATTGAACAGTGCCGAACACTAGCCAGAATGCCTTAGCTTTGTACTCTAATTTTTCAAGTGTTTACTTTTATTGACAAGGAAAAGAAAATTAATCAAATAATTATATTTTATATTTATTTATACCGGTGTTTTAAAATATGTATTTTTATAAAAATGTTTTAAAACTCTGGTATATCTACCTAAATTTTTATTATTTGGTATCGGATTATTTGAGTGTATAATTTAGAGTGTTAATGTTTTTTATAATTCTTAGAGTGTCGGGAATCCAGGAAAAAAATTATTAATTTTCATTTAGAATAATGTTATAGCTAAAACAAAAGCGGCTAGAGTGCATAGGAGTTTGTACTTTCAATCTCCTTTGCGCTCTTAGATTGCACTTTCAGGCCACATCCCATGTTTATCTCATGATAATAGGTAAGTGCAGGCATTAAAAATTAAAGGTAAAAGCATTTCTCAATCATTTCCTCTTATAAGTGCCGCTCTTGTTTACGTGTCCCTCCCTTTATATATACGTGCCGCTCTCTTAAATTTTAATTAACTTCGCCTTTTACTTAAAATACCCTTATAATTAAATTTTCTATGATAAAAAATATTTTAAAATTTGATTGTTAATTTCGAAAATAGAAGATTATTTTATATTTAAATTTTATTGTAATTCAAAAATTTTCAATAATTAATAAAATTTTTAGAACAATCTATCTTTAATTCAATTTAAATATTTTAAATGAATAAACTTTTATTTATTTTCGCATTTTTGATGTTTTGAACATAACTACCATCCTTCATGATTGATCCCCAAATTTTTATTCCCGTTACTCAACTTCCATCTTTATTAAAAAGCGTTATTTTACGTAGGGGACATTGAGTACCGGCCGGTTGTGTCTAACGACGAGGAAAACACTGTTCTAACAACTCCCATTAAACAACAACAAGACTAATATATTTTTTAATTTAAATCTAGAAAAAAATTCTAAGATTATGAGATAGGATTCTATATAACTTAGGACTCTAATATCTTAATCAATTATCTGGCTTTGATTGCTCTTTAATTTTAAACATTAAAAAAAATCACATGAAAAAATCAAGTGACTTTTATTTCCCCCCCCCCCCTGTCTTCCTCTCTCTCTCAAGCCAGCATTCTCCTCTTAATGTCATTTCTTAATTTTTTTTTTATTTTACATTGTGATTTAAATTATTAATTGAGTTATGTTTTAATTACAAAATAATTATTTAAAAAACATATCTTTTTAGAGGTAAAGAAACTTGATACCATTAATATTCTCCATCTCCATCTCAAAGACATGTGTAGTTTTTTGGGAAAATAGATATAAGAAACACTAACAGCCAGTTTGAGACCCGGAATTTTAAATATCAGGGTTCCCTAAGGTTAATTAAAGATTCATGTCGTTTAAAATTCGGTTTAGTTTCTCCCAGATCAATATTTTGAATCTTTTGTTATTATTCTGGGTTATTTATTATTAGCATAATATAGTAACATGATAGGTTACATATTTAGCTTCAACCATACATATAATAATAAGGTAGCACATCGTTAATTAAAAATATATGTTTTATTAAATTATGGCTGACCATTTATTAAGGAAGGCACATGTAACCCTAAGTTTTTTTCCCAATTTTTCCTACATCAGGGGGTTTTCTAAAAATAATTTCAAAATATTTCAGAAGCAAAAATGTTTCTTAATTCATTTAAAATTACTTTGTTTATAACTTTTTTTTATATATTTCTTCCACCTTTAAATGGTATGACAGGAGAATCCTCGAGTAAAGGCAAAGAAGTAATTGAAAATGGAAAGAAACATGTTCTGTTTATTGCACCAAATTTTATTCCTTATCATTTTGAAATGGCGAGTAGATGTGCAGAGCTGTTGGCGAAAGATTATTATGTGGTAACTAAAAATTCTTGTAAGGGAATTTGGAGTGATTAAGGGATATTTGAAAGGATGAAGGGTATATCTAAAGATATAAGTGGATTTAGAGGAATTAAGATGGGTTCAAGAAATATCAGTGATTTATAGGGCTATTGAAGGATTATGAAATTGAGAGTATGAGGATATGGAAATTATATCACGAATATGGACAGATAATTATTTACGGATATCAAAGGATATCTTATGATTAATCCTTGAATATCCATCGGTAACCCTCTAATCCCTCGATATTTTCCCAGTTGAGGAAAAAATCTTAACAAGAGACCGGACTGTGAGTGTCGTACGAGAATCGAGAGCTCAAAAATCCCGATAATCGAGATTATCTCGATAAATCTCGAAACTTTTAAGTAATTTTTCATTGCTTAATTAACGTGTAAATCTGAAAATTGAAATAGATTCTGATTGAGATTCTAACAATATTTTCCTGGACTAAAGGCCCAGGATCCGGCGCAGGTCAATAAATCATACCCAGAGTCCAGGAACAGGTCCAGGCTTTTCAAAAATCTCGATCTCTAGAGTACAATCGTTAATCAGCCCAACTGTAAAATTTTTGTTATTCGAATATATTTATGTTTTATTTCTTGTTGAATTATTTTTATAAATATATTTACATTATTATAAGCAATAATTACTTATATATTATTCAGCATTTTGTAATCGTAAGAACTGATAAGACTGAAATGGGTGAATATTTCAATTCAGGAATTGATGGAAAAGAGTTTACATTTTCATTCAGAAAAGAGTACAAAAATACATATGAAATTGTTTATCCAAATATAAATATAGAAAATGAGGAAGATAGAATATATCACAATAAATCTTACACTGCATTTACAGGTAAAAATTTTTATGCCAAACAAATGATATTTACTGAAAGATAATAGACGATTATCTCGTTCTTGCGTTTCTCTAGTTTGAAACTGCGGTCCAAGAATTCCAAAAAGTCCAGCTGAATGTCCCGGTCATAAAACTCTAAAATTTCACAGGTTCTCAATTTAAGCATAATTCTCGATTTGATCAAATTTATCAATAAAACTAATTATTATATCAAGTAAATATCTAATAAAAAATTTTTATTAAGATATAGTATCAAATAAATCTCAATTCATTAATCGTTTGATAAAAGCAAAGTACGATATAGCATTTTTTGATACAGTTGACATTGGAGCTCTTTATCTTTTCCAACTCGGAGGAATCAAAAATGTTTTTGGTATAAACTATACTCAAAATTTACAGTATGAATATATATTTGATAAACATTCAAATAATAATCGTGGTATGAATTTAGAATTAAAAATAAGAGCATCTTATTCCAACCAGTGTTCGGTAAATGAATTTTTACCGTAGCGATACGGATATTAAATAAAGTACCGGACATGTACTCCCGGGAGTACGTTCGTCCCGGTTATTTCTGTAATTGTATTTGTCGATACTGGAGCTGACGCCCCTCTTCATTTTTGTTCTATTTTTTCATTTCTATGAAATTTCTATGAATTTTTTATATACATTCGAAAGAGTTCTTCGAGCTTAGTTGAACGCCACTAGAATCATCGTATCTGACTTAAATTCAAGCGAATATGAATCAGGATTCCTGATTCATATTCGCTTGAATTTCCATAAATGAAATATGACAACACATTTCTAAGTTACTCAAAATACAGTTTTTGATCAGTCTAACATAAAATAATTATTGCTATATTTTCAATAGGATGGTCATTTCAAGGATTTTTTGGAAAAATTTTTGGAAAGAAAACCGACGTAAAGTTCAAAAACATTCCTACAATGCCGGAAGTAAAAGTCGAGGATCTTTACTTAAAGATCAATGGAATATTTATCAACAATGATAAATTATTGAGTAACTCTCCTATAGATGATAAAAAATATGGTAATTTGCATTATGTTGGTGGATTTCATTTGAATGGCGTAAAAGAATTGCAAAATACAAAATCATATGGAAAACCTAATAAAGTAATTATAAGCCTTGACTATTGCGAGGAAATATTAACTTTGTTTGATGATATTTTTGATACATTTATTTACGTCATTAAAGAAGTAGCAAATAAATTTAAAGGGGACAATAAAGTTGAATTTATATACAATTGTCACATAAAGGATAATGAACTTGCCAATATGTATAATATACAATTTGCTCTTATACCAAGAATACAAGATGAATTGAGTAAGTATCTCCAGCCCCCATTTCATATAAGGAATAAACTCGCGTGCGAGCCCGAGTTATTCCTGTTCCTCCTCTACTGAACTAACGAGGAATTGTGGTCCTACAATTTCCGCACAGTATTTTAATGCATAAAAACCCGGCTTTAGTTACCAATCTCTGACAACAACAAGCCGTTGCCAGGATAAATAAGTCAGAATACCCATTTACTATCATAAAAATTTAATAAATTAAAATAAATTTTATTTTCTAGTGAAAGGCGAGACAAGTATAATAATAACCAATTGCGGTTTCTCACGAATGATTGAAGCTTTTGCTTTTAATATTCAAGTAATATGTTTGCCAGCTATAGCTAACGTCGATATTGAAAAAGACAAAGCATTGAAAGTAAAAAAAAGAAAACATGTAATTAATGCAGCTTCAGACTACGATTCGGATAAAGAGGTACCAAAAAGTTTCAAACGTGCCAAACTATTGAGACGCAAAAGAGGAGTTGATGCACAAGATTCTTTCAATATCAAATATGATAAAATTGTTGCAAACATAGAGATAATTGATGGAAAATTAAAGAAAGATACACTTATGAAGGTGCTTATGGATATGTTAACTACAGAAAAGTAAGAGATATTTATATTTAGAGTCCATATCAGTATCGAAATTTCGTTTATTTTCGCTCTTTCGTGCCCTTTTTTATTTCGTTTCGGAACAAATAAAAATAATGGTTCGCTTCGATACGAGATAACCAAAATTTTGACGAAACAAAATAAAAAATACACCTTAATGACGGGAGTTTATGGAAATAATCATTAATTTTTTGGTGATTTCTATTTTATAGACACCTTGAAATTAAAAAATTTCAAAAGGCTATGATATTGTTAAAATTAGTAGCAACCAAGAATTTTTTACAGCGGATATTGGCGGATTCGTGTTTAACATATCCGTATCCATCTGTAACCGCAACTCTCTATTAAACTACTTAGTTTATTTAAGATATAAGAATAATGTTTCAAAGGCGTTTCATTATTTACATGATAAATGGCAACATACATTGCCAAAGGATGTTTTACTTGAAGAAGTTAAAAAAGTTTTAGACAAAGGAGAGGAAGTTTCAAAATTAGCTGATAAACATAAAAACAAAGGATTAATTATTAATTGAAGAAAGTGAATGAGATTTAAAACTGTAAATATCAGAATTTATTATAAAAAATCCAAAAAATATAAAAAAATAAAACCAAAAAAATATATAAACTCCAAAAATCACAAAAAAATTTTAAAAATCCAAAAGACAAAAATAGATGATTCTTTTATTTTAAAAATGTAAATTTATTTATTATTTAAAAAAATTATAGAAAACGGACTATTACCTAATTGGACAAAATAATGTCTTTCAAAATTGCTCGTCAGGCTGCTTTGAATGATATACATGTCTTAGGGGCTGGCTTGGATTTAGAGCTCAATATGGTCAAACCCGATCTTTATGCGTGTAAAGACAGTGCAATTTGAAGGGATTAAGAGGGATATCGATGAATTTGTGTGGATTTTGCATGATTAAGAGGATTTTGAGGAAATAACGAGGGATCTGGGATTATTAAGTGGTCAAATATTTAATTTTAAAGATGCAAAGGAGTATTAAGGGTTGTAAGTATTAAGAGTGATATCGGAGATTTGTAAAGAAGAAGGATAACGTGGTATAAACTAGTGCTAGGCAAATAAATCATTCCAATACTGTACCGAGTCGGTACTATTGGTAGTACAGCGTTAGCACATAATGATCATAACACCAGTACACCCCTTTTATGATTGGTCCAAATCCCTGAGGTCCAATCCCTTATCCAGATCCCTGTTATAGTCCAAATTCTCTTATATCACCTACATTTCATCAATCGTCAATTAAAACGATTCAATTGAAACGATATCAGCTTCATATTTTTCTAATCTCTGATATCCCATTTAAAATCCTTAATTTATCAAAATCAACTCATATCCACCTTAATTCCTCGAATTTCCTCAAAATCCTCTCATTCAGGATAATCCCCACAAATCCATCGATATCCTTCTTAATAACTTCAAATCGCACTGTATGCTCAATAATCCTTCGATATATAGCACTGCCCAATTTCCCACTGACTCATACGTAGTCCACTGACGTATTTCCACTGACGCATTATCCGGGGGACATACATATCTCAGCACTGTTTCAAGCAGGTATTTTGTATTTGAAACATATTTTGTCCATATTAGTGAGAGGTCTGTATTCTATAAGTGTACATATTATTTTCAATTCTTTTGTTATTATAAAATTTCCTTCAAATATAGTTTAGCGATAAATGTAAATATCCCCAAAATTTAATTATAAACTTTACAGGAAGATGTAATTTAAAAATATGCAAAATAAAAACATGTGAAAAAGATTTCTCAGTTTTGTCACCTATTTTCGAGTTTTTTCACCTATTTTGGCATTTTTTACAACTTATTTCGGTACCTATTTAAAGTTTTTAAAACATAAAAATCCGGGCCCTATTAATGATGGTAAAAATCTAACGTGTCTTACGCAGGGATGGACGCAATTGAAAAATTTCAGCAGCCGCAATCCGCAGTCCGTATTTTAAATTTAAAATCCGCAGCTGTAATCCGCTTAGAGCCCAATTCTTTTAACAAACAAACTTCTCGTCGTTCTCGTGCTCGTCGTCATCGTCAACAGTTTCAAGCTCATCATAATTATCAACATGATCGTTCTCAACATGAGAACGATCATCATAGAGAATAAATGTCTCTGTACTACGATGTAAAGAATAACAATTATGAGAGATATGATTTTCTCTAAATTTGTAGAAAATATATTTTAGCATTTATTTAAAATAAGGTAGTTTGGGAAGAAAATTGCATTTCAAGATATTATTGTCGCTAAACGCGACCATTAGTTAGAATTAGGCTCGGGGAGGGTATGTCGGGGTACGGGGTTTTTGAATTGTTTCAGGGTGGGTTCGGGTCGGGGGAGCAAAATATGGTCGGGGTAAGGGTCGGGGTACGGGGGTTTAGTGAAAAAATTTCTTTAAAGAAAAATTCTCTAAAAATAAGCCGATTTCGGTCTATTTTCGTTAATTTATTCAGAAATTAGTGAGAATAAGGTGGGATTAAATGGAAATAAGAGAAATTGGAGTGATTAAATGGATCTGGAGGTGATTAAGGAGGATTTTGAGGGATTATGATATAAGAGGATTTGTAGGGATTAAGGGCAGTTTCAAGGGATATCATTGATTTGAAGGGTTTAGGGAGTTGAATGGAATAAGTGTATATCTGTGGATATAATTGGATTTGGAGAGATTAAGGCTGTTTCAAGGGAGTACAGTAGATAAAATTATATAACTATAAATTTTATTTATTTATGAAAACTAAATGACTCACCAAATTTTTGTTCAATTAAAAATATGTATTAATATAAAATTTAGTAGTAGCTGATAGATAACATCTGATGATTTTACATTTCTAAAATAGAATTTATAAATAATTTAGAATTTATACAAATATTTCCTATAATTTATTTATTACATTAAACATTAATTGGTATTTAGGTATATACCTATTTTATAATTTTTATATATCTCACCAGAAATATCTGAAAATATTTTAAAACAATAATAAGGATAAAAGTTGACTTTTTTATATATTTTAATTTTAATTCAATTCCAAAAACATATCCACACGATACCCAATGTCTTATGCTCCAATTAAATCTCTAAAATCTCAATATCCAAAAATTCTGAGAAAAAAATTTAAATATAGGTATATTGGTCTCTTTGAGAAATTAAAAAAATATATGAAATACAATGTGATAATATTTTAGAGTATGCCTGTCTTTTATTTAAAAAGTTTTTTTTCAAACCCCAATTTCAAAATTTTACAAATTTAGATAGTTTGATGAAAAAAATTATATTTAAAAATTTTTTTTAATTTCCGGGATTATTGTATTTTAAATTTTGGATTAAAATTTTATACTATTAAGAATTAGAAAATGATTAAAATATATTTTTTGATCAGTTTATTTTTATTACTTTATTTTATATTAATAACTAAATGTTCAATTGATGATTCAAAGATTACCTCTCGAAGCAAAGTTTATGAAGTTGATTATAAGAATTATTTAATTAAGAAAATTCCAACAAAAAATGTGACAGGCTGCCGAGGGTAATTATTAGAAAACCTTTTTGGATGAAGAATATTTAAATTTTCAGTCTTGATAAATAGTAAAAATTAGGGTATCATTATATAGCTGGAACGCAAGACTATTAGAACATTCTTAACATTTTTTACCAGAGCATTCTCAACTTTTTTGCTAGATTTATTTAATTTATCTAGTAAAATCGAATATTTTGAGAATTTTTCCAATTAAATAAAATAAATTCAAAAAATCATGATTTAAAGGATTTGATAAATAATGGATCCAATTTAAAAAATTCTCGCTTTATTTCCATTCATATTTTGTAAAATTTTAGCATCCTTCTCTGCTATCAAAGCCGATTAAGTGTGCTTTCGGAAAGCAATTGGAAACCAAATAAACTGTTTGAAATAACAAAAAAAGGAAAAAGTCAATTATGTTTTAAATCACAACAGGAAGGGTCTAATGATCTTAAAAAGATAAAGAATGCTAATTGGCACGGATTAACAATCTTTAAAAATGGAAAGAGGAATTTGGAGTTGCAGGCTGATATCTTCCCTGAAGGGTATGTTAAAATACACGAACATATTATTTTAATAGAATTTGTGCCAACATCAACAATAAAGTCGGATCTCATCCTTATATCCACCCACTCTTATTGCCCTGAATTTTATATACAGTTTTCCACCATATGTTGGTCCGAATATAACTACTAGGAAATATTCTGAATTTTATTATCAAACTAAGAACTTGTTAAATGTTATCTGATAGTTTAAATTGTTTTGATAAAAATTAAATTTTCAGAGGGTCTCTGTTGCTATCGAATATTAAACCTTCGGAAATAATAACGTTTTTACTTGGCAATGATAATTCAATTAAAGGTTTTGTCGTTTTTAAATTAATAATATTGAATATCATTTTATATCGTAATTATTATTAAATTTTATTTAAGAAAAAATAATTAATGCTAGCAAAGTCGACAATGATTATCTAAGTGCCAATGTAAACCCCAGACCATTGTTAGATGAGTATGCTGGAATCATTGCCCTAAAATTGGATATGATGATTTTGCACAATAAAGATGAACAAATTAAGAATAATGATATTTTGTTTTTCTGGAAATTTGTCAGTAAATGTTGGCCAAATTATGTTGGTTTTAATAATTACAATATTGACTTTCATATTAACGAGTTCACCCTGATGGACTGAATCCCCCCACTTATACCTACACTGAATTAGAGACAAGAATAAGACTAATGAATCCATTAGTCTCTCCAAATCACTCGATACCCTTTGATATCAAGCCCAAATCCATCTCTTTAATCCCTCAAATCTCCCGATCTGTTTTGATCAAGATGATTTAGGCATTTAGAGATGCCACACAAATAATTAAAAATATTTTATTCAGAGCACATCTAAAACGTTCGCAACTCAGAAGCCGAAAGTAAGAATATTTCTGAAATTAATTATTAATTTTTAATTTTATACTTACAGTCAACTAGAAAAATAACAAATATGAGGACTTTTACTGACGTATTTATTTAAATTTTTTGTTTATTTTTGTAGAAATATTACATTATTTTTAATAAAATACCTTAATTAAGCCTGAAATAAAAACAACAAAAACTATTTCGACAACCACAAAGAAACGTCGAATAATCACTTCCGGTCCTGTAAGACTTCAATTGTTTTTTACTTAAAAATAAATATTTCAAGGATTTATATTTAAAAAGGTCTAATAAAGAAAATAATAGATTGGAATTAAAAGCTAATATATATGAATTGGGTTGTTTGTCTGGAAATTACAAAAAATTACATCGAGATAATTTGGATAAGCAATGCAAAATGGTTGAAGAAAATTATAATAGAGAATGCGAAGAGTTTAATAAAAAAATATTTTTATTTATTTTCTTCCAAACATTTTAGAGAAAATTGGTCAAACTTAACAATATGTTACAAATCAAAATTAGATCCTTATTATTTGGATGAACAAATTAATGAACGGATTAAGGCACGATTTAGAAAGTATTAAAGTTTTATTGGAATAGGAAGGAAGCAACTCTTTCAGGATTTTAGTTTTTAATAACAAATTCCGTAATAATATTTTTGTATATAATTCCGTAATATACATTATAAAAAATAATAAAATAATTTGAACTGTAACTTTGTTCAAAATCATAATATTGAAAAACTAATGGCATATTTGGGCTTCTCTCGATATACTAGTGTGTTTGCAAAAAAACCTTTTGTTTCAATAAAACCCGGTCTCTAATTATTATTATTTTATCTTTACACCTTTTCAAAAATAAATATTCACTTTTAAGCTCAAAAATATTCAATATTCTGGTCGAAAATGTACTAAACCAGGCCAACACGGGTTAAAGATACGTGTTTGTGCTAGGCGAACTTCTTTTACTCGTGATGATGTCAATCACAATTATAGAATTAATTATATAATTCATGCTAAGCTTGGCTTTACTTATTCTCACAAAAGGCAAAATATTTACTTTAATAAAATAAATATTCCCTTTGGCTGTTCTGGTTATTCGTAACAAGAACCGGACTGGGAGTGTCGTACGAGAATCGGAGATCTGAAAAATTCTTAACCTCGTTAACCAAGATTTTCTATCGAGATCTCGTATCGATCCTGTCTATTCGTAATCACCAAACCTGTTCAGATGCTGTCCATATTTAAAGGATTATGATTAAAATTGATGGTCCTTTGAAAATCATAGAACCTAACAAAAGCTCTTTGTTTATGAAGGCAGTAAATTTCATTATTAAATAGAGATTTTCTCAACGTTTCTTTAAAAAAATTTTTAATTTGTAAAATGTATTCAGCTTCGTTATTGAAAAGAATGAAACAATTTTTGGAAGTATCAACAAAATAACTAAACTTCTCGAACCTCCTCTCAAAGAAAATGTCACTACTTCGATATTTACAATTCTGCTAGGCACTAATGATACTTTGTTTGCGAAATTAGTTGATGGAAATGGGAAAGAATTGTTTGATTATACCCCAAGTGCAAAGTTTTTGATAAACATTTTATTTAAAAATGAAACTGGAAATGAAGGGACAATACAAAGAATTGCTGATGAAGGAGTAATTATTATTATAATTAATACGAAATATAGGACTTGTTGGTCAGTAGAGGGTATGGGGCTGGATAAAATTTAAGTATTGAGTCTTGAGTCCGGTACTAACCATCTACTTTATTTAAATTTATTCTCAACTAGACATAAAATCTCAATTTCTTTAAGTAAAAATTTTAAAGGTGAAGAAAGAAAAATTATTTAATTTTCCTAAATTAAGAATGAGGCACTTCCACTTCTTGGCGTAGATATGGATAGCTGGAATGAAGGGTCTAATCTTTTAAATGATATGGAATTCCCAGATAATCCGTGCCATTTAATATTAAAATTCAATGGAAATAAAATTAATTCAACAAATAAATGTGTAAGGATTTGGAATTTAATTACTTTTTTAGTTAAAGGTGTGGGGAAATCAGCCCATTCGTAAATGTTGTTCCGATTCCAAGAAACGCTGTTCCAGTTTCTGAACTGGAATCGTGGAACCGTCACAAATTGAACATTTCTAGAACATTAACTTAGTCACAAAAAAGTAACAAATGAGCTTTTCATTCATATACAAAAGTCTATTACAATTGACATTTTAATCAAACTTTTCTAAGGATATATTTCTCAACACTAATCAATCGAAAATAAATCGTCTAGAGTTTAGAACTAATTTATACGACTTGGCTTGCAATATAAATGAACACACAGAACACAGCAAAAAATTTAAAACTCAAAATAATGTCTGCAAATTTAAATCGGGTGATAGAAATTTATTAAGAGAGTAAGAAAATATTCAATTCAATTGAAAGAAATATTATTTCAGTTGGAATTCTGCTAATCTGTCGCTTTGCTACGAATCGAGATTGGGAGAACATGTAAGATAATAGCATATAATTTTTAGACTTTTAAAATATTAAAGAAATTATATTTATCGAAACTAATTGAGAAGCTTCAGATTCCCAGGCTACAGATGCCTAAATTATTGTTCACGATTCATTATTCTAAAGGTTTGAGTTTAGGTTCCCGGTTCATAGAAGATTTTCCGATAACCGAACTGAAGAAAGATACAAAAAAATCATTGGTTCATCTGTTCAGTTCTGAACTATTGAGAAATATAAAATAAGCACTGACAAATTCTTTAAGATCAAAAACAATCCTAAAAGTGATTATGCAAAAGTCTGCTCAAATAAAGGTTCTGGTATGCATGGAATTGAATTCCGAGCTTATGCTACTCGAGTTGGATTTAAAATTTTTGAAAAAGAAGAACGTTACCAAGTGACTTTTCGATTTGATGTGATTATTGGATTTTCTTATTCCGAATTTACGTAATTATTTTTTGATATTGAAAGACCTGGATCATCCTGAAATAACCCAAAAAATAGACTTTTCTCTGAGTAATCGAAGTTCCTAGTGATATCCAAACCAACATAAATCAAATAAGGCAAATAGAATTATGTAGCTAGGGCCTCACAAAACATTAATGCATCTTTTTCCTTGAAGAAAGGCCTTAAAATGGTTTTTACGTTGGTCTTATCATTTTA
This sequence comes from Meloidogyne arenaria, assembly GCA_036172955.1. Classification (NCBI taxonomy): domain Eukaryota; kingdom Metazoa; phylum Nematoda; class Chromadorea; order Rhabditida; family Meloidogynidae; genus Meloidogyne; species Meloidogyne arenaria. The sequence goes on from JARQAB010000019.1 coordinate 2,529,005, forward strand.
GGCCCTGTTTCGTATGCATATAGTTCTATATTTCGCCATTCTCATAGTTGCATATTGCATATGCGTGCATATTTTAAGAATTTACTAGAATTTGTGCATATTTTGGCATTTTTGATATACTATGAACATAATTTACTATGAACATACATTTGTATTTAAAAATAGGATTAAATTTGGGAAAGAATTTAATGCAAGTGGAAAATATTCAAATGATGGGCATCTGTGGTTATTAAATAGAAATGAAATAAATCCACTTCTTTTATCTATTTCAATTGGAAATAATGAAAACAAATTTGCGATTATAACAGATGAAATGAATAATATAGTTTATAATTACGGTCGAAATATTCTCGCAAATTTTGAGCAAAAAAGTTTGGAAGAAATAGTAAAGGAGGTAAGTTACATTGTTTTTTTTTTAAAATTGAGTATCAAATAATCTGAAAGTTATAAGAATATTTGCGGGGTCCAACATCGAAATTTATAAAAGTGTTTAATTTTTTTAGATTTGTCAAAAAAATTTAGTACTTATTTCCTCCAAATAATTTTTCATAAAATAATTTTGAAGGATGGAGCGCTTGGTGTTGTTGGTCCTGATATGCATCTTAATGGAGAATATATGGATATGAACAATTTTAACATTTTTTTAGTTACACAAAAAGGTTGTCACATTGCCCTAAACCTCACTTTAAATAATGAAATGATGTCAAAGCGATATGATTGTGTTAGTTTAATTTTGAAAAGCTTATCTTTAATTCGCGCGAGGTCGAAGCCTCCTTAGTAAGAGGACCTCGCCGAGTTAGACCTAGATTTTACCACGAAATCTAAGTCCTGTCCTTCACTGACTCTGACATATTTTGGAAGCCTACTGAATCAGAGTCAGATAAAACAGATGAATTAATAAGAATTTAGTGAATACTTGTTAGAATTTATTAAATTTAATTGTGTTAAGAAATTAAAAACCACATAGTTTTTTCCTGTTTTCATCAATTATCCTCGGACTCGATCCCGTCCTTTCAAAAAAATCTTCGACCTCGTGCTACTCTAATTTTAATGAATTCATCTATATACCGTATTTTTCCCAATAGAAGCGCATGCGCTTCTATTTTTCAACCTCCTCGTAGACTGCGCTTCTATTGGGACGTGCGCTTCAAATGGGACGTGCGCTTGTATTTTTCAACTCCTATGCGAATTAATTATTATAACATTATGTATAGAAATTTAAAACAAATATTAAATCTCTATAGAATTATCAATTTCAATTCCGTTTTCTTATCTTCATTAAGATCAATTTCTACCTAACTTTCTGAAATTTCTTTATCCTCTCAAGTTTGATGTAATAAAGCCTGACCATTTGGCCTAAAACAAAGTATTTCATCATCTTCGGAACATCTCTTGGAATTCCAATTCACAAACCCAAAAGCTTTTTGCAATATTTTCTTTTGAAATCACATCTCATGCTTCAATTATCTATCCCAAATAAAATTTCATGGTGGTGGACCCAAATAAGCAAGCGTTGTGAGAACATTGGTTGTCCTATAATTGCCCTCAAATATTCGATTGTGAGGGAGGGCATCATCCATCTAGCTTTTTCCACTGCTTCCCCTAGAAAAGATGGAGGAAATAAGTTTTTTTCCAATTATAACTCAAAAAACCTTAAATCGTTTCGACAAGAGAGGGATCTGGTCGTTTACGTGAAAGTAGTACAGAGGGAAGATTGAAAAAATTTATCGATAGAATAAGTTTTGCGTTTTCGAGTATAACACCGGTTACATTACTTGAACATTCACTTAAACATCAATTTCCATTTTTTATAAAAAAGTGAAATTCTTAATCTAAATGTAAATGAATAATACTTGTTTAAAATAGTAACTATCAAGTAATTAAAAAGTAACTAAAAAGTAAATAGTAATTCTAAATTTTTTGAAAATTAAAATTTATAATACTCAAATAGTATTTCATATGATGCGCTTATAATAGGACGTGCGCTTCTAATGGGACCTGCGCTTGTATTTTTCAACCTCATCGTAGACTGCGCTTCTATTGGGACGTGCGCTTCAACTGGGACGTGCGCTTCTATTGGGAAAAATACGGTATGTACTATTAAGTATAAGCGGCCATGGAATCATTGCGATTTATGGGGTTTGGAGGAATATACTAAAATGAAAAAGGCGTTAGATGAATTAAATGAAATAATGGCTAAATGTCCTTGTGATTATGAGGAACGTCCTCCGTGGATCGTAATTTTTTATATGTAATATAATATGAGAATTGCAACAATGCGTATAAATTTAATTCCTCGGCCAAATTCAGTTCACCCGGCCATACAGCAAGTTGGGTTACTCTCAATATTAAACTATATACATATCTGCTAAATATGTATATATTTAAATGGTGTATATATATTTAAATGGTGTACGGAATTTTCGTCTCTGGAAATTTCGTCTCCAAGACTTTTCGGAACTTTCGTCTCCAACATTCTCGGAATTTTCGTCTCCAGCGGAATATTCCTCTCCATGGAAATAAACGGAATATTCGTCTCCACAATTTTCGTCTCCGCTAGGAATTTTCGTCTCCAGAGGAAAATTTACCCGTTGACGGAACATCCTCCCCCGGGGACTATCCCCCGTCGACGGAACAACTTCCCCCGATGATGGAACACTATCCACCGTTGACGGGGACTTTCCCCCGCTGACGGAACAACATCCCCCGTTGACGGGGACTTTCCCCCACTGACGGAACAACTTTCCCTTCACGGGGGATGTTGTTCCGTCAGCGGGGGAGGCTGTTCCGTCAACGGGTAAATTTTCCTCTGGAGACGAAAATTCCTAGCGGAGACGAAAATTGTGGAGACGAATATTCCGTTTATTTCCTTGCGGACGAATATTCCGCTGGAGACGAAAATTCCGAAAATGTTGGAGACGAAAGTTCCGAAAAGTCTTGGAGACGAAATTTCCAAAGACGAAAATTCCGGCACCCATTTAAATAATTACCCCTAATTTGTCCTTGCATTTTTGAGTTTTATTTTTCTGATTTCTGTATGAATTATCCGGAAAAGTAAAAAATTAATTTAACGAAACGCTGTAATATTTCTATCTATTTGAAATTAATTACCGTATTTCTTCAAATACAGCCCCATGGGGCTGTATTTTTCAACTATCCTCCAAGGTGGGGCTTTATTAGAGGGTGGGGCTCTAATTGAGGGTGGGGCTCTATTTTTCAACCCTCTTTTGAGATAAAATCCGATTTATTAAATAACCATTGCAACTAAATATCGGCTGGATTTCTCACATTTTTGTCCATAAATTTGGTAAAAATATATCAAGTCTTGTTCGAGTCGGGCCAGATTTTTCCGAGCCATTTTTTCGTGCTTGCTTTTATCGAGTCGGGCCGGTACGAGTCATTTTCAGGCCAAACATCTAGGCCCGATTCGATCTTTCGGCCCGAGTCGGTCCATTTTGCCAACACTAATTTTAAGGATTATGGGGAATATCATAGGATTAAGGTTATATTAAGAGATTGTGAATGGATTTTGTTTGATTAAGAGGGATATCTAAAGATAAAGGGGATATCTTGGCCTCAAATATCTCCTCCTTTTCCACTTAGTTAATCCCCTCATATTTCACTTAATCCCTATATCCCATGATCCCCCTCCCTCGCAATCACCTTTATTTCCTTAACTCTCGTAATTAGGGTTATCGATTCGGGACTGAACCGAACCAAAGAACCGATTATTTTTCGGTTCGGTTCGGTTCTTAAGTTCGGTTCCGGATATCAGAAGTTCCAAGAATTGACATTCCTACTCTTAATATATCTAAAAAATTTGTGGGGCTATTTTTTACTATTTTTCCTCCAATATTTTTTGGGTGGGGCTGTATTTGGTGTGGGGCTCTAATTGAGGGTGGGGCTCTATTTGAAGAAATACGGTATTATACAAATTATTAAAAATATAATATTCAGATAGATTCTTGGCTACGTCCAGACCCAGAAAGCAGAAACAAAAGAAGTGTCAAAGATCCTTCAAAACTCATTAAACGTGATGAGGATGGATATGTTTCTGGATGCGAAAATGCTACAACTCCGATTGCCTATGGAGATGTTTTTGTTACCTTAGAGCAACTTATTAATGATATTGAATATTACAAAAAATGTAAGCAAATTTTAAAACATTGACTAGTATATTAACATACTCTAAATATAGGTTGCAAAAAACCATTAAGAAGTAAAAGACAATTACAAAATGCTCCTTTATCAATTCTTTTATGGGAAATGCCCGTTTATTATGATTTTACAACGGAAATATTTAGTAAGCTAATTGTCAGAAAATATAATTTTCCCCTTTACAGCAAATCCGTTTTTTGTTTATAAATTTAAATTTGGCTTCATTAGCATTACATATTTAATTATGTAGCAATTATCAATTAGTTCAGATATTTTTTAAGAAAAATTTTTTAATTAAAAAAACTACTAACAATTCTAAATTTTATAAACAATAGAGTTCAACTCCAAGCCCGGGACCGGGTTTTCCGGGCCCAGTAGCCCAGAAACAGGGTATTTTGATAGAATCCGGGTTTTCGGGGTTTTAGCCCGGAAAACCCGGCCCGAGTCAGATTGGAAGAAAAAAACTCAGATACAGGGCTTGGAGAATTGAAAATGACGAACTCTAATAAATAACCACTATAAGTTTCTTTTCGCGCTGCTTGCAGCGCCACATAGTGTGAAACCGCACATGAGGTAGGTAGATTTGAATATTGTAGGCAAATGTAGTGATTGAGCTGAGTTTTAGCTGAGCTTATATCCAGGGTAGTTATTCTTTTTTTTCAAAAATGATCCAACTCTTAATGAGCAAGCGGATTTGACATGCCTGACTGGCGAATTAGTAGAAGTACCAAATAGCAAACAATAAACATTTTAAAATTTGCAGCTGCATGGACGAAAATGATCGAGGACGGTCTTAAGCTTATAAGGTTAAATGATTTATTTTTATTAAGTTTGCAGTTCACACTAATATCTACGATACTCTAGTCCGGAATGAGAGTGTTATTTTAATCTAAATAGAGCACTATTTCAATGTAAATGGAACACTTGACACTCGACACGGGCCCAACACTTGACACGGACGACTGTCAAGTGTTGAGTGGCGAAATAAAATATGTATAATTAAAATCTATTCAATTTTATTAAATTTCGACAGTCCTATCCTTTGAGCATTAATTTTAAATCTATTGAAAAATATTTATTTTTAATTTAGTCAAAAAACATGTATTAAATTTAAAAAACTTGATAATTCTTTGGAAAATGAAGAAGTAAAACATCTCAAATTTTTACATTATGGATCGGGATGTGGAACTCTTGTTGGAGCTAATGGATATAATACCAGCCTCAAACATTCTATTTATTTGGATATTGATTATTGTGTTACGGTGAATAATTTTAAACAAAAAGATATTTTAATACATAATTGGTATGGTATCACGACTTTTGCGCCGAGAACATTTGCGCCGCGACTTATGCGCCGCGACTTTTGCGCCGGGTGACTTTTGCGCCGCGACTTTTGCGCTGCGACTTTTGCGCCGGGCGACTTTTGCGCCGCGACATTTGCGCCGCCATTATTTTAAAAAATCCGGATCCGAAAAATGCCGGATATCCGAAAATTTCGGTTCGGATACCGGATCCGGATATCCGAAGATTTCCAACTATCCGACAACCCTACTAAAGTGAGGTCCGGCTGTAGTTATTGATATATTTTTAATGATAGTGGCGGCGCAAAAGTCGCCCGGCGCAAAAGTCGCGGCGCAAAGGTTCCCCGGCGCAAAAGTCACTCGGCGCATAAGTCGCGGCGCAAAAGTCGCGGCGCAAGTGTCGCGGCGCAAATGTTCTCGGCGCAAAAGTCACGGAATTATTGGTATATATTAGTGATGTTCGGGTATCCCGACTCCCGCTCGGGAAAATTTGAGTTTTTGACCTCCCGGGCCCGTAGAATAAATTCGGGGTAAAATAACCGGTTGAATAACCGGGTTAAATAACCCTGGGTTAAATAACCCTGAGTTCCGAGTAAAATTGGTAGAATAAATTCCGTAGAATAAATTCGCATTTTTACTCCAAACTTGAGGTTACTGTAACTCGCGAGTAACTCTCTTTAATTTTATTCCTATATTGAGCTTTCATTAAAAAGCTTTAATTTTTTAGTAAAATCATTAGAGTTAGAAGTTTTGAAAATGCCGGATCCGGTTTCCGGGTTTTTATATTTTTTCTCATCCGAACCGGACTTTCCAGATCAAAATCCGGATTTGTTAGACACGGATCCAAACCTGGATTTTCAAAAAAATTTTTTTCATAAATATTTTTTCATTTTTTGAATATAAAATTTTTTTTCGAAATTTTGAGAACTTAATATATTTTGGAAAAGAGCAATCGAGACGCGTTTTACCCTGTTACACTGCCCCCGACCAGTGTAGCAATTTTACCCTTAGCTGAGGGTTATTTGACTCGAGTAAATAATTTATTCTACCAATGTGAAAAGCTACTCGGGGTTTTGGGTTAAACTACCGGGTTATTTAACCCTGAACTCAGAGTAGGAATTTATGCTGCGGGTTGCGAGTTATTTGACCCTCGGGTAGGGGTTAAATAACCCTTACCCCGAATTTATTCTACGGGCCCCGAAGATAGCATTATCTAGAGCTGGTCTAGTATGATCCAACTTAACAGATACATGTTATTATATATTGTTAAACTTTGGATTCATTTAAAACTTATTTCAGTTAAGAATCAATAAATTAAAAAACTAAGTCGGGAAATTTTTACTCACCTAAGAATGGCTTTTTTGATAAAATTTTATTTTTGATTGGAAAAAATAAAGGGAAAAAGTATAAATGGGAAAGGAAAATTAAAAAATATATTTAAACTTCTCCCAAAATAAAATTGTTGGATGGTTGAGTAGTAAGGTTTAGTGACTTCACTCATTTTGCTATTTTGGTGGGGCTGGTTCGAATCTAGGGTTGGGAAATAACATTTTTTCCTTCCAAAAATAATTATATTTAAATTTGATTTTGATTTTAAAATTGTAAATTTATTTTTTAATTTAGTAAACGTGAAAAAACTCAGAAAAATTAATTTAGTTATCATTTATCAAAAATTTTAGCCTGCGGCGCAGAAAATGGAAGAAATATGGCCTTTTAGCATCCAAAACTTTCTAAATTTCCGCCCGCGGCGTAGACAAAGGATTTGAGATTAAGAGGGATATCAAAAGCTTATGAGGTGCAAAGTTTGGTGGAATAGGTGAAAAGTTTTTGGAAGATTTCGGTTTTCAGACTTGCGACTGCCGAGACTTATGATAACATCAAGGGCGTATCCATGATTTTAGAGCCCTCCCCCAGTTGTAAAGAAATGGGAGAAAGAGGGAAAATCTCTCAAATTCCCCGACTTTCGGGGACGGGGACGGAATACAACCCTATTTAATACTTTATTTTAAATAAATAATTTAACAATGTATATAGATTTAAAATAAAATTTGGATAAAAACATTTATAGATTGGAACTGTTGCACATGAAGTTATGCATGCTTTAGGTTTCCACCATGAGATGATTCGTGCTGACCGCAATGGATCTGTTTGGATTAACTTTAAAGCCATCAGCGATGATGTACATACTTTGATAACCAATAAATTAGTTGACAAAATTCAATATATAAAATCAAGTATAACGAAAAGGGCAGTCCAAGATTGGATTTTACTAGAGTTGTAACCAAACTCCAAATATTTACTTAATTTTTAGATGAAACGACAATACCACCGTTTGAAGGATACAAAACAGTTTAATCAACGATATGATTATGGTTCAGTCATGCACTATCCTCCAGAAGATTATAGATCTGGCATGTATGTTTTCCGCGGCCCTGTTTTATTATTAAGAGAACCACGTCCCGGCTGGCTAGGAAATCATTTTGGAGTTTTTTGTTCGATAACCTTTAATTAGATGGAATTTAATTAATATCACACTATAATATTTGATACTATAATAATACTAAAATATTTAATTATAATATTCGATTTAAGATTCGAAATTATTTCTTTAATGCGTGACTATCAATCGACAATGGGACAACGAATTGACATCTCCTTTAAAGATGCAAAAATTCTAAATCTAGTATATTGTAAGAATATAAATATTATATCTATTTTAATCAAATGAAATTTAAAATTTAACGAAAATAATGCGGTTAGTTCCATATACTTGACTCTCTACTATTGTAGTAACACTTATATGATTATAGACAAAATATATCTAGATCCTAGATAACATTATCTAGAGCTGGTCTATTATGATCCAACTTAACAGATACATGTTATTATATATTGTTAAACTTTGGATTCATTTAAAACTTATTTCAGTTAAGAATTAATTAATTAAAAAACATTGAAAAAATTTTTTTAATAATTATTTAATAATATTTAACTAACACCATATTATTTTTATATAGGCACAAGTAACAATCCACATATTGCTAATTATGCTAAATGTAATCCGGAGGATTATAAATTAAATAATGGAAACTGCAAAAATGGCGGTTATCCCAATCCAATTAATAAATGCAAATGTCGGTGTCCTCCCGGATATGATGGGCCTAGATGCACATCTTATAAATGTAATTGATAGAATTTAAATTAGACTGTGTGCTATTGACACAGTCTGGACGAGATAGAGGGGGAGGCTTCCAAAGGATACCCTAAATCTTACATATCGCTCATTGTTATATTAAATTTTTCAGCCGCAAGGGGACAGTTATATTAACTGCTAAATAATACATATTTATAAAATTGGAAAACCCAAATTAAATTTTATCGGGGCGAGATCTGGATAGGCACAAGCAACAATCAATTCTCCATTTTTTATATTCTCAGATAAAAACAGCAAGGCAATAATATTAACACCTACGACTACAAAGCAATATTTTAAAGTAGATGATCAAGGAGATTATTTTTGGATTGTAAAAGTATGAATCAGTCATACAAGATATTAAAAAATTATTTAATATTCAGCGTAACATTAAAAGTAATGATAGAATTCCATCAAAATACACAATTGTAAGTGTAGAGAAATTGGATGGAGTTAAATGCAGTTATCCTTGTAGTGAAAATTACATTGAAATACAATACAATAAAGATAAATCTGTAGCTGGTAAATTATAATGATATTCCTCCTATTAAGGTTGACGGATCCCGATATCTGAATCTAAAAAAGATAAGATATTCGTAAATCTTTGGTTCGGACGGCAGATCTAGAAACCCAAAGATATGGAAAGCCCTAGAAACTAAAAGATCTGGATAGCCTTAGTTTTTTCTAAGGCTATCCAGATCTTTCTCCCCCTTTTCCTTCAAAATTTAATGGCAAATTTATTTTCGTAATTTTTCAAGATATTTTCGTAACCGTAATTCGTAATTACGACGCAACCATGCTGTAAACAACGAAAAGAAGTTACTATGAAGAGAAATACAAAAGTTTAATAGAAAAAGTTTAAATTCCTAAATAAAAAGCGTTTTTAAGTAAATATTATTTAAAATTACCGATTTCCGACGTTCTTCCTTCCGATTTCCGAAAAAAATTTTGATTTTCGATTTCCGACTTTTGAGCCAGTTCCGATTTCCGGCTCTTCCGATTTCCGACACCTCTGACTGTTCCGATCCACCTCTGAAAGGGAGAAAACAGCAGCAATCAAGCAAAGATGATTTAAATTATTCAATATATATTTAGGAGCCCAACTTTGTTGTGGTAGTCGCCTAATGCCTATTGTTGTAAAAGCCGAGTCGGACACAGATGTTATTATAACAAAGCATGGTAAAGGAAAAGCAACTATTGGTTATCTAGCAGGTTATATTCGATAATATTTGCCCACAGAGATGAATTTGTTAATTCTTTAGAACTTACACCTTCAACTCCGGCAAATACATGTAAAAACGTCAATCAATCAATTATCGACGAAAAAGGTCACCCAGATTCCGAATTAAGAAAGGTTGTCGATGAGCCACTTAACGGGCCAGAACTTGATATTCTTTGTACTGGTGATGATAAAAGATTAACTGTATGTTTATTGAGAAGTTTCAAGTAATTAATTGACAACTATTTAAGATAAACGGTCATATTCAAGTTAAATTCTGGGATTGTTACACAGGGAAGGATAGGATTAAATATTGTGGTTATGGAGCATTTTTCCGTTGCAAGGTCCTTTTATTTTATGTGATTTGATTAAAAGTTAAGTTTAGAAATTGATTGGATCAGATGAAGCCAAATGGTATTGGCAGAACCCCGAAGGTGAATGGATTCTTGTCACTCATATCAATTGTCATCCGCAAAAGGATACAGAAAATAATGGAAATTAATTTAAATTATTATATCTTAATTTAAAATTTTATAGAAAATTATATTCTTCTTTAACTTCTTAATACATGCGAATATAATTTACTACAAACAGTTTAATCGAAATTTTAAACCATTTTTAACACCAACAGATTTATCAAAAACGTGATAAACCAGTTTTATGTTTATAAAAATTGTATCAAAAAACATAATATAAAATCATCGATATTTTTAAAAATTCTTAAATTTTTTTTAATTTTGTTCCAAGCAATTTATCAACATTAATCTTGCATACTACCTTCACTACCGTATTTCTTCTAATAGTACGACTGTCTCTATTAGACCGAAAAATAAACCGACCGGTCGCACTATTAGAAGAAATACGGTTTTTGTCATAACGATTATAATCGTTATTCTGGAAACACCTTTCATCCCAGAGATAAAATTAATTTATATACTATAATAGACTAAATGTTACTTAATTAGAGTTTTCAAAATTCTATCAAAATATTTGTCGGATTTTAAGCAATTTAATAATAATACAAATATTTTAGTTCTTGATCAATCAGTATATTATTTTCATATTTAAGTAATATTTTTAAACATAAATAAAAATTTTGCTGATTTGCCCATTAATAAATTTTGAACTGATCAATAAACAATTAAAATATCGTTATATTACACAAAAATGATTTCTTAGTCAAAGTTATTTACCGATATAAAAGTTTTTTAAACACTAAATTCCCCAAATTTTACAAATGTCATCTAAAACCAAAATATTTATTTTATTAATTTTTACTCTAATATTTTTACAAATCCAATCACTTTTAACAATTTTAAATAAAGAATCTCCTTCTTCATGTAATCCAAATAAAAATTTAATTTTTTCATCTTGCAAAGACAGCCTTCCTTGGCCTAGAGAAGATTTTACTTCAATTTCTGTTTTAATCACTCACGGAATTCATTGTATCGATATATTACAAGAAGACAATCCAAACTTTGAAGAACACCTTCAATTTCACAAAGAACATTGTTTGGAGTTGATTAAATTAATTTATAAATTCTTTGAGGAAAACAAAAATTACACAATTCCAAGAGAGTTATGCAAAGATTTTCGTCAGGCAGCCTTTCCAGGTAGGGATGAGAATTTTTAGTTATTTGGTTTATAAACAGAAACGAACGGAAAGTTTTAACGAAACACGAAACTAAAAATGAGCAAAATAAATTTTCACCGGAGTGGGTAATTTTTACTCCCTCCACCGATATAATTATGGAGAAATTATCTAGCATATACGAGAACGATCTCCGGACTTATAAGAATAGTTCCAGATTGGATATCAGTTCCTTTCAATGATTTCTTAAGAACCGTCAATACATATCATATTTTCAGGTGGAAGAGTAAGAAGAGGATTGTGGGGTTGCGGATGGGAAAACGGAAAAGAAGTCGGAGGAAGAAGAAAAAGGGGTTGTAGTGGAAGAAGGAAGAGGGATTTGGAAGAAGTTAATGGCATAGAAGAATTGGACGATAATGATTTTAAAGAAATGGCAACAAGAAATTTTGAGAAACTTCTTTTAAAAGAGAAAAAAGAAAAATTGTCGGAAATTGAGAAAAAATATTTGGAAGGATCAAGAAATCCTTTAGCGATTAGAATGGCTGCATTGGGCATTTATTGCAAATTTGAATCATATAAGAATGTGGTGAAAGATGTTATTAATGGAAAAATTATATTTAATTAAAAAGGATTTTTTGTTTATGACTATTTAATTAGTAAGAAATATCCTACGATCATTCAGAATACCTATATTTAATATTAAAAAGTCGAAAAAAAAATATTTTAAAATGTTCATTGAGACAAGTAAAGAATGCATCCCCCTTTCAGTTTGATAAGGTGAAATATTTCATTTTTGTGAGGAAAAATAAAAAAATATTGCAGATAGGACCAACAATTTTATAGTTAAAATTTAAAACATTTTTAATTAGAAAAAATATAACATCAACCAACACGATATGAAAAATGATGTCAATAATTGATAGACCCTCGATATTATATTAAAAAATAATTTTACACCAAACTTAAAAATTATTTTAATTAATCAAGTCTGATATTTCACTTTGATATGTAGCTAAAAATGAGAGAGACAGAATAGAGACAAAATTTCAAAAAAAAATTGTTTATCTAGATCGACATTTATCGAAATACTGACTCTCTTACGACCATCCTCGTCCAGTCTTTATTGATAAGGCTAACGATAGGATGTCGAACTTGATTTAATAGTAAGAGGGTTAATTCAGAGCTTTATTTTACAGTTAGTTTTACCAAAGCAATATTTCAAATTTTAAAATAATAGGGTAATGTTTCCCAATAGGGGGAAATGTTAATTAATACATATATATTTTTTAAAGTTCCTTTAAAAATTATTTTTTCTTTTATTTTGTATTTTGCTCTTTACGTTGGGCAGACATTTTTTCAAATATTATTAAGCAAGGATGTTATTCTTTACATAAAAATGTCTGGGTCAAAATTGATGTAAACTCCACCTATCCATACATTTATTAAACATATAAACAGAAAACTTTCCCTTATAAACGGGTGAGGGGCAGAACTTCGAATGACAAAACTTCGACCGGACAAAACTTCGACCGACAGAACTTCGAATTACAAAACTTCGTCCAGACAAAACTTCGAATGACCATAACTTCGTCCAAAGAGCTTGGGGTTATTTTGGCGCAAGCAATTATTTTTTAAACAGGCAAATGGATTTTTTCGGTGACTGAAAGTCATGTTTTTCTGATGTAAAAAGATGCGCTGAGTTCAAAAAACAATATAAAAGGTCTCAAAACGGTGCTCAAAAGCATTTTTACACGGATTTTCCGACCCCTGAAAATCGAAAACCAAGGGGGGGACCAAGCTGATTTTTGGGAAGGGGGACCAAGCTGACCGGTACTGGTACTTTCTGGTACCGGTACCGTACTAAAATTCCAAAATCTTTCCGGTACCATACCGGTACCAAAAAGTACCAGTTCCAGTTGAGCACTGAAAATTCCAATATCTTGCCGGCGTACCGGCAGTATCGGAAAGTACAAGAACCGGTTGAGTAATGGAAATTCCTAAATCTTACCGGTACGTAAGTGCCGGTACTCCCGATAAACAGATTTTGTAAAATTTAGTACTTTTCGGTATCGATTCTTTCGCTACTTCCGGTACCGGTACCGAAAAAATCCAATTGCCTGTTTAAAAAAATAATTGCTTGCGCCAAAATAACCCCAAGCTCTTTGGACGAAGTTTTGGTCATTCGAAGTTTTGTCCGTCGAAGTTTTGTCTGGTCGAAGTTTTGTCGGTCGAAGTTTTGTCGGTCGAAGTCGTGTCCGTTCGAAGAACTGCCCTGACACGCTTATAAACATCATTTATTTAGCTTTATATTTAATTTAGTAGAATGTTTTTTCCAATTTATTTTTTTTATTTTAAAATTTTCCAGAAAATTATTCTTAAAAATGAAAAACCAATTAGAAGAATGGTCATTTTGTACTAACAGTTCTGATAATTTAAATAAAATTGAAGATGAAACAAATTCTTCGATTGTAGTGGATAAAGAAGAAGAAGAGGGGTCAAAAGATTTTTGTGGTTTATCAAAAAATATAGTTATATCTTTGTTACAACGTATAGAGAAATTGGAGGTTTAACAAATTTCTTAATTTTTTTATTTTCCCATTTTGTTTTCATATATATAGTGCATATTTCAAGAATTTTGCATATTTTGCCTATCTATTTAGCATTTTTTTCGGATTTTACTTTTAGTACCTAAAAAATCGCTCTACTAATTATATTCTATTTATGCAAATAGTATTTTGATCAAAAAATTAAAAATTTTATAAAGGAAACAAACAATGACAACATTGAAAAATTTCAAAATATTGAACGAAAATATGCTGAAAATATAGAAAAAACTGCAAATTTAGAAAAAATAATCCAACTTCAAGATGAAATTAAACAGATAAAGACAGAAAACGAAGCTAATATTAAGAACATTAAACAAAAAAATAAAGAAAAATATCAACAATTGGAGACTGAAAATAAAAACAAAATTGGGAATTTAGAAGGAATTATTAAGGAAAAGGAAGTAAAGATAACGTCGATGGAAAAAGATTATAATCAGGTAATTTATTTTAGAATTTGTGTTTCATATAAAATTTAATTTTGACAAATCAGAATTTCAGATTAATTTAAAAATATTTTCTACGTACTGTATTCCTTCTAAAATAAAATTAAAAGTTTTATTTACACAAATGTATTAGTTAGTCTGAAAATACAAATAAATTTTTAAATTTGGATAGAATTAACCTTTATGTAATATTTGTTAGGTATTTAGTCACGTTCACAGTGAGATTAGGATAAAAATAGAAATTAAAAAGTAAATACTGTAAATAGATTTTTAAATTTAAAGCCATTGTATTATTAACCTATTTTTGTTTAAATATTAGTGTGTGAATAAACTAGAGGTGGATAATAATAAAAATTTGACAAATATTCAAAACAACTTTGATCAGAAAATTAAACTTTTCCAAAAAGAAGTAACCAACAAAATGGAACAAAAATATAAAGAAAATTATCAATCTTTGGAATTAAAAATATTGAAAATAGAGGAAGAAAATAAAGACAAAATTACAAATTTAGAGCAAATAATTAAACAAAAAGATGAGAAAATATTTGAAGAGGAGATCAAAAAGGTAGATATTCCCCCACATGTTTAAAAATTTGTCCAATTTTCCTAAAATTTTTGGTAAAAGTCTTCTTTTCCTCACTTTTCCATTTCCCTTGAACAAATGAGCAAGAAGAGAATTTTTAACATTTTTGAGTTTTGCAAGGAGGTAATTAAGTGTGCTAAGTCCGAATATAGTTTAAATTTTATTTATTTCGAATCCTCGGCCAAAATTCGATCTGTCAGTTTAGCTTTTTCATAAAATTATATTTATCCATAAAATTTTAATTTATAATTTTTAAATTGAATTCGAGCTTGTTTAATTTGCAAATATTTTTATTTGAAATTTAGCAAATAAGTGAAATTGATCGTGATCATTATAAACATTTATTGGACATTCAAGACAAAAGTGGTCAAAAAATACAGCAAATTCAAAATGAAATTAAAGAGATAAAAACAGAAACCGAGGCTAATATTAAGAACATTGAACAAAAAAATGAAGAAAAATATAAGCAATTGGAGACGGAAAATAAAGACAAAATTTCTAATGTGGAAGAAATTATTAAGGAAAAAGAAGTAATAATATCTACAATTGGAAGAGATATTACACGGGTAGAATTTAATGATTTAATGATAAACTAAAAACAAAATATATCTAAATACTTACTACATACAGTGGCGGAAAATTAAGGAAAAATTTTCTCTACACGTTTTTTAGGTTTTACTCAAAAAATTTTTTCATCGAGATACACGCTGTAACCTTTAATTTATCGGTCGGTATTCCGTACCGTACTACCGATACGGATTACTGATAAATAACATAAAATACCGTCATATTACGGTACCGTCCGGTCTCTAAATTATAGATATACATTTATAGATATACATGATCTATATATCATTTTTTTGAAAATTATACATATCTAAAGTTGAAAGTCCATTTTATTCGCGTATATCTCAGAAATTCAAAAATCTTTTTAAAAACGCTGAGACATCTCAAATGAGATACGAATTAAGCTTTCGAATGGTATATAGATTATAAATATCTAATGTTAAAAGTCAGGATTATGTCTGGACGTAGTCCCGAACAGACGTTTTAATAAGTTGCTCTTTATTTTAGTGGTCAAATAAAAAGTAAACTTAAAATATGATCCGTGATACTAAATAGTAATTACCTAATAATTTAGATGGATCAAATAATTCAATCATTGGAGATAAAAATTAAGCAAAATGAGAAGGAATATTTAAATAAAATAGAAGAATTGGAAGAAGATATCCAACAAAAGGGAGAGAAAATTAATTCCTTGGATATCCAAAATAAAAAGGTAATTTTTTGCTGAAAATAAAGGAAATAAATTGATGCACAACAAGTTTTAATGTTAAGACTAGGGTAGCTCCCTGTACACCGATACCCCGAAGATTTTTTGGCAAAAAACCCTTGATCCGAATCCCGATGGTCCACCCTGACAAACCCCGATCTCCCACACTTCCGACCCGAAGGCTCGGGGAGCTGCCCTAGTTAAGACACTCAAAAATAAATCATCGAATGATATTGAGTTTTAAAAGAAACGTGTCATTCTGGATCAAGTTATGACTGATCAAGGTTATTCTATTGAAATAGAAACATTTACTGATCAATGTTTCTGCATTTGATCGGTGTCCATAACTTGTTCAAATTTTAATTTAATTATCTTCTATGATTTATATAAAAGATACGTATATTTCGAATAAAAATTATTCGCATTTTTTTAAATTAAAGGCAGAAGAAATAAACAATGAAATGAATAAAAAATTAGACAAAATAATTAATGAACAAAAGAATTTGATTAATTTTGTTTTTAATCCGGTAGTTGTTTATTTAAGTTTAGATTTAAATGAATTATTTTAGAAATATATACAAATTAAAAATAAATGGAAGGAAATTGATGATAGATATAAATGTTGTGAAGAAAATTGTGTAAATACAAATAGCCCGACTGGGAAATGTAAAAAAGGAAATGGATTTGTTGAGATAATTAATGAAACGGATATTAAATACAATAAATGTATAGAGGGGAAAGGTACATTTTGAGGAGCTGCTAAATGTATTTATTAATTCAGGTCAAAATATGAATGCACAACTTGATGCCGAGATTAGGTTAAATAAACCAAAAAATGATTGTATTTTTGCCTCTTCATTTTACTATTATGAAATTAAAATCAAAAAGGAAGGAAATGGTTATTCATCGTTTGGTTTTAGAAATACAGAAGAATATATTACATTGGGAAATGGTGGTTGGATTCAGTATCTTTCTCCTTCAAATACTGAAGCTATTTCATTTCAAATTCCTTCATTTTCATGGAATGATGGAGATATTTTTGGTTGTGGATTAGTCTTTCCGCCAACAAAAATGTTAGGAAAACATCCATATGTTTTCTTTACACAAAATGGAAATCAGATTGGTTAGAACTTAATAAATAAATACTATTTTAAGTTAAAATTATTTAAGGTAAGGCAATATTATTGAAAAAAGAAAGTGATGATCATTATGAGTTATATGCAAATTTAAAATGCCTTTCTTTTGAAGCTAACTTTGGCAATGATTTGAATGCTAAACCTTTTTGTTTTGACATTTTTAAACTTTTACTTACTGAGGAATTTTATAATTAAATGAATTTCTTTTTAATTTTAATTTTTTTGATCAATGATTGTATGAAAGGCTAAGCCCGAAACAGATAAAATTCATATTTAAAAATCCTAATTTATAAATAGGTTAGGTGAGAATTCTCTTAACATTTTTATCTTTCTCGATAACCAAACTTTATTCAATATCTCCTTTCAATTTGATTTTTGATGATTTTTTCTCAAAATTTTTGCATAAATAAATTTTAAAAAATTTTTACTATAGTAAGTTTTTGTCTTTGGCGTCCAAAAATTATTATCATTAGCCCCAAAACTGGGTTAACATTAATTTTTTAAATTATATTTGGAAAATTATTAATTCCTATTTAGAGTACAAATAAAAAATAAACTCCTAATACCTTTTACATATGTATCTATTTAAAAAAATTAAAATTATTTTCTAGAACTTTATTTATTAAAAAAATTTATTTTCCGTTGAAATTCATTAAACTAACAATCCATTAAACACTGCGGCGCAAAAAATGGAAGAAAGCTGCTCTTGGCCTTCCAAAATCCTCAAAATTTTCGCCTGCGGCGCTGAAAATGGGAGATTAAAAGAGATATCGAGTGATTATTGGGATTCAGGGGGGTTTGGCGAGATTATCTCTCTTAATATTGCTCTTAATAAAGTGGTATACCAAAGTGAATTTGGATATATCGCGGGATTTTAATAGGATATCAGGGATTAAGGCGGATATCCTAGGATTTAAAGGGATTAAGGTGGATATCGGAAGATTTGTAGTGTTCACTCTTGTTTCTGGTATGCTTTTGTCACGCATCTAGCTCTTGGAGTGCATATTTATTATTTAAATATCGATTAAAAGCTTCTATGAGCTGAAAAATAAATATTTTTTAATTTTTATTTTATTTCGTTTCGTTTCGCTCCGAAACGAAATAGAAATTTTTTTATTTCGTTTCGATTCGAAATAAAAAAAATTTTTATTTCGCCCATCCCTGAACCGGACTGACCCCCTACCCCATTTTTTTCTTCCTCAATTTCACCTATATTTTTGGCTGCGCCCCAAAATGTCCTCCTCTAAAATGTCCTACCCAGAAAATGTCCTACCCCATTCCTTTTTTGAAATTCGGGTAAATTTAATTTAAAATCCGGACTTGTTTTACTTGTTTTTTGCATGTACATACTTGCACTTTTTTAAATTTAAATAATCCTTTTTTTGATTATAGGCAGAAAATAAAAGGCAATTTAAATGTAAGGAAGGAAAAAGTCTGACCATTTTGCAAAAATATAGGGGGAAACTTGGGGAGGAAAAAAGGATCTGTCCGTTTCAATATTACCAAAAAATTATTTAAGGTAAGGCAATATCATTGAAAGAAGAAAGTGATGATTATTATTATTTATATGCAAGTTTAAAATGCTTTTCTATTGAAACGAATTTTGGTAATGATTTGGAAACTAAGCCATTTTGTTTTGATGTTTCTAAACATTTATTTGCTGAGGAATTTTATAATTAAATGAACTTTTTTTAATTTTTTGTATCAGCTTTTAAAAAAATAAAATTTTGATTAAATAATCAGTTATAAAAAGATGTTTTTTAATTGCCATTTGATACATAAGAAATTTAGCAAAACATAGTTCTAAGCTTTTTGATTCGTTGTTACAGACATTAGAAATTATTTCTCAAAGTACTAAGCCCTTTATTTAAAACCGTTTGCAGTTTAGTTTTCAAGCTAATTACTGAAAGTTGCTGCATTAGTTCCGCGGAAGTAATGATTACTAAACCACATATGTAGACTAAATTATAAATTAGTCAATCCTACAAATTCGACAATTTTGAATAATTTTATAAAAAAATTTGAGGGGATGAATTAATAACGCGAAATCTTGAAAATCAAAAATAGGGGAGGGGAGAGTATAAAATAATGATGATTCTAAATGTTGTTCCAACAAAGTAAAGAGCTGATCCACAATGGAAAGAATTGTTCTGATAACAGGTGATGTGCGGTATTAATTCGACGTAGTTACCCCCACAAACTTTTAAATACTACCTCATTTGTGATATCTCAAAATGAGTATGAGGAACTTTGCTTGAATTTCTTAATTCTTCCCGCATTTAGCGGATTAATTAATCTAATCCCGCAAGCACGATTTGACAACCACCCATCGTCCGCCTGTTTTTGGCTTCATATAATGTGCTGCATAACACAGTATATGAAACCTTGTTAATCCGCAAAATACAAATTTTTCGCGTATCCCTTAAAAAGTGCACAAGCAACCAATTATTAGGTCGGGTCATAATTAGTGTTGCTTTTTTAATTTGGATTTTTAAAATTAAGCTTTTTGAAAATATTTTTTATTTTTATTACGAATCATCTGTTAGACCCGACCTAATAAATATTGAAATACGTAGTATATCCAGGTTTTCCTTTGATCTTAGGCTTTTAAATCTAAGAGATAATTGTTTGAAACATTAACATGAATTTTTGTTGTTTTTGAAACATTTCTTATGTATTATATTGGGGTTTCGTGATAACAAATTCGGGAGTCTGAATTCAACGAGAAAAACAACGGAGGGATTCAATCGGCGGATTTTTACCTATTTTCAATTTACTTTTGAACTTTTCTACATTATATTACTATGACTAAGGGAGGGAGCATAGCTAGATTGTCTTAACTTATTTACTTCTAATAATAAAGTTGACCTAGAAAGCTTATTTAATAGACATTTTCTCTGCATATTTATCAATTTTTTCCTTTTTTTAAAGATTTTTATTGCCTATTTGATAAATAAAAGTTTTGAATGCCTTTCTCAACAATTTTTTATTAAAATAAATTTGTCTGAAGCAATATTTTAAAACTTTTAGGTCATTCCATTCCTTTATATAATTTTATAGTTTTCCCTTGATACATTCGAGGAGGAAAATTTTTATATAAATTTAGTTTCAAAAATCATTTTTCATTTTATTTTAATGTCTGTTTTTGTTTCTTCTGTTTCTAAATTAATCAATCTCGAGATAACCCTACGATTCTCATTTCTAAGACAAAATAATTCAAAACTAGGGGCGAATTAGTTTTGGTGAGCGACTATTATCTCTCCAAAAAAAATACCCTAATTTAATACAAAATTTTGAATTTTCCTCTACTTTTTTTGCAAATTTTGTCCTTTATTTCCTTTATTTATCTAATCCTAATCTCTCCAAAATATGTACATCCACCCTCCCCTCCCATTTTTAACGTTAACCCATCCTCAAAATAATAAAAATAATTTCAGAAAATTTTAAATTTAAAAAATGGTTGACAATTCGTCAATTTCTGATTCAAACTTTATGGTAATTTTTAAAATTAAGTAAATTATTTTTAAATTAAAATTTTAGCAAAATATGCTTGAGTTAGGCAATAATGTTTTGAAAGTTCAAGAAAATTATAATTTAATTATTGAACAAAATAACTCTTTGGAGAAGGAAATGAAAAAGGTTATATAATAGTTTAGTTTTGGATTATTAAAAATATTTACTTTTATTAAATCTTGTTAAAACAATTTTTACTAAAAAATACAGTCAACGTACTCTTTTGGGGTTGAAAAATAAACTAAAGTTGTATAAATGTGGGGGTATTATGTATAACAAGTAGGGTTGATGTTTTCGAGACGTGCCGGCGGTCGAATCATTTTTTCGGGCTGTATTTTTATCGAGTCGGCCCGTACAAGTCTTTCTCGGCAATTATGCCCGACTCGATCTTTCACTAATAATAAGGATCTCCTAAATTTTTATATTCAGTGTATGAATAAATTAGAGGTGGATAATGATAAAAATTTGTTAAATATCCAAAACAACTTTGATCAAAAAATTAAACTTTTCCAAAAAGAAATAACCAACAAACTGGAACAAAAATATAAAGAAAATTATCAATCTTTGGAATTAAAAATACAAGAAATTGAGGAGGAAAATAATGACAAAATTACAAATTTTGAAAAAATTATTTCTGATTTAGAAAAGATTATAAATCAAAAAGATGAAAAAATAAATTTACTGGATGGGGAGGTTAAAAAGGTAGATTTGAATGTTTTGGATATTGGTTAGTAGAATCGCAAGTGACAATCACGGAAATCGAAAAACAACCATTTCTCGTCAATTCCTATTTTCCTTGCAATTAACCTCTTCCTCTCCTCTCATAGTTTTTTTTTGATTATATTTTCTTGGCCCAAAACTATTACATGTTAAAAATGTTTTTTACTATAATTATTATTTTAAATTTAGCAAGTGAATGATATGCAAGCTAATTATAATAAACATTTTTTGGAATTTGAAAATGAAATTAAGCAGATGAAAACAGATAATGAGGCTAATATAAAAATTTTAAAACAAAAAAATAAAGAAAAATATCAACAAATGGAGACTGAAAATAAAAATAGTATTGAGAATTTGAAAGAAATTATTAAGGAAAAAGAAATAAAAATAACTTCAATGGAAAAAGATATTAAAGAGGTAATTTATTGTGGAGTTTATTTAACTAATTAAATATTAATTAATATTTTTTACGGTTGTCCAAATCCCAGTATATTAAGTCATCCCTGTCATATATATGAGTCGAATCAAATCAAATAGGATTCAATTATCAGAAAAAAATCTGAAAATTTATGTCCTGAAATGGCTTTCTGTGTCTTAAATGTGAAGCATTCCATAGCCATTAGTCAATCAAATTTGAACAAAATCCAATCTAAATTGCGGGTGCACTATAATTCTTAGGTATATTATAGTTTTAGGATACTATTTTGTATTTACCATAGCTTGTTAAACACCTAGATTGGTTAGAGGTGTGAATTGAGCAGGAAAAGCCGGGGAATTCCTATTTCGATTGATAATATTTATATAAATTTTTATCAATAATTTATTTCTTTAAAGTTATTTGAAATGAATTCTTCTAAAAAAAGAAATGAAGAATTGACTTTCGAATTTGAACAATTAACTATCAAAAAACAAAAGGTAATTTGTTTAATTGAATACATTCTTTGATACAATTATGGTTATTGTTTTGTATGTTGGGTTAAATTTTGTAAATTAAATTTGTAATTAAAGTAAAAGGGGGACATTTAAATATTTTTTGAAGAAATTATTGTTAATTTTGGAGAAATATTAGCTTTGTGATTAAAATTAAATAAAAATTATACACGGAATATTATAAAGATTATTTAGACAGATCAAATAATTCAATCATTGGAGACAAAAATTAAACAAAATGAGAAGGAAAATTTAAATAAAATAGAGGAATTGGAAGAAAATATTCAACAAAAGGAAGAGAAAATTAATTCTTTGGAGCTACAAGCTAAAAAGGTTGTTAAATAATTAACGAGCATTCTTTGTCCGCTTTTCACTTTGGATGCTATTCTAAAAATGAGATATTATAAAGACGGGACACGCCCGAATAGTCGCGCGGCCATAAGGTCGCCAAGCCATAACTTGCTTTAAAATTTCCGAATCTTTCCAAATTTAGTATTAACCGATTCCTCTCATAGAGCTAAGGAGATTGTTACCAAAATTGATAAGGGCCAGAAATTTTTTGGCTATGTACCGATAATACGACCGATAACCCCATAAAAATAATACCCATAAGAACTAAAAAAGAATGCTATTCTATTCTTGAAATAAATTTTGAAGTGCTATGAATTACATAAATTGTTAAATTAAAGGGAAATGAGACAATTGACGCTTTAAATAAAAAAATTGTCAAATTAACAGAAGAACAAGGAAATTTATTTTATGTTGTTTTTAAAAAACCGGTTAGTAATTTGGTACTCGAATAAAAATAATTTTAGAAATATATACAAATTAAAAATAAATGGAAGGATTTTGATGATAGATACAAATATTATGAAAATAAGTGTGTAAAACATCTCAATTCAGAGAATAAAATTTATAAGCCAAAAAATGATTGTAATTTTTCTTCATTATTTTACTATTATGAAATTAAAATCGAAAAGGAAGGAACTGATTATTTATCGTTTGGTTTTCGAAATACAAAAGAATATATTGTAATGGGTAATAATGGATATATTTGCTATTCTCCTGCTCCAAATACTGCAGTGATTTCATTTCAAATTCCTTCATTTTCTTGGAGTAATGGACATATTTTCGGTTGTGGATTATTTTTTCCCCCTAAAAATATGTTAGAAAAATACCCATATGTTTTCTTTACACAAAATGGAAATCAAATTGGTAAGAACAAAATATAAATATTTCTATTTAAAATTTATTTAAGGTAAAGCTGTATTATTGAAGGAAGAAAGTGAACATTATTATGAGTTATATGCAAATTTAAATTCCCTTTCTTTTGAAACAAACTTTGGAAATGATTTGAATGTTAAACCATTTTGTTTCGACATTTCTAAACATTTGTATGCTGAGAAATTTTATAATTAAATTAATTTGTTTTCCTATTTTTTTACAATTTTAAAAAATTTTTTTAGTAATTTTCTGACAGTTCTCTTAATCATTCTTCTCAAAAATATTTAAAATAAAATCTGGATATTTGCAAATATTAGGATAATTAAATTTAATATGCCCTAAAAACATTTGTCCAGTCCTTCTTTTCTCAAAAAAATAATTAATTAAACGGAAACATCCATCTAAACGGCTAGCACAAGAAAATTCCCCAAATTGTTGTTGGATGTATCGAAGAAGAATTTGTGTGTAACGAACAGATTCATTATAAAGTAACTCCTTTCCTTCGAAAGACAATCCATCGACAACTAGAAAGGAGGAAAAATTTAGATTTTATTCTGATTAAATTTTTGTATTTTAGCAATGAAAAGATATACTATGTATCCAGAAAATATTAAAGTTTAGGCAGCAGAAGGATATAAAAACGGAAAATTTCTTGTGAATATCACTATTAGGACCCTAATTTTTAGGTTTTTTCTTATTTTTTTTTCCGTAACTTTCAGAGACTAAGAAGCACAAATTCAATTTTGTTTTCTAATTATCTCAATTGGTTAAGGAGTTCTACATTACTATTCTTCCTATTTTTACACTTGTCCAAAATTTTATTTTGGCGTTTTTTCGAATTTTAGTTTAAATTTGTCCAATAAATAAATAAAGGCATTATTTTATTATTATGAAATTAAAGTAAAAACAGAAGGAATGAATGATTCTTCGTTTGGATTTCGTAATACAAAAGTATATATTGTATTGGGAAATGATGGCTATATTTATTATTCATCTCCTTCAAATACTGCTGAAATTTCATTTAAAATTCCTTCATTTTCTTTGAATGATGAAGATATTTTTGGTTGTGGATTAATTTTTCCTACAAAAATATTAGAAAAACATCCTTATGTTTTCTTTACACAAAATGGAAATCAGATTGGTGAGGAAAATAAATATATATTTTAAGTTAAAAATTTATTTTAAAGGTAAGGCAATATTATTGAGCGAAGAAAGTGATGATTATTATAAGTTATATTTAAGTTTATATTGCTCTTCAATAGAAGCAAACTTTGGTAATGATTTGGAAACTAAACCATTGTTTTTAGGTTTTTTCTTATTTTTAGGTTTTTTCTTATTTTTTTCTGAACTTTCAGAGACTAAGAAGCACAAATTCAATTTTGTTTTCTAATTATCTCAATTGGTTAAGGACTTTCTCCTTTCCTCAATTTCACTTAGTTTTTCCTGTGGCAAGTTTAAATGAGAGAGACATTAACAATTTTATTAATAGTATAAAATTATGTTGGCGGAATATATTCTCTGATTGTTTTTAATATTTCTTCAAACACGTATCAGGTCTCAGACCCTTAGTTGCTTACAATTTTTTATTTGGCACCGCCATACGGGTAATTGGGTCCCATGATTTGTTACCATGGCTGGACGCATCTGACTACCACAATGGCAGAAACGTTCAACGTGAAGCAAACCGCAATTTTGAAAAAATTTAGCAGCGTTTGATTCATCTGGTTCATCTTTTTGATTCATCTTAATTTGATTCATTGATTCATCTTAATCTTTTACTCATTTTAAATTCCCCCATTAGTGTGTCATAATTATAGGGCATTTAAAAAAAATTTTTTTTATAAAGTAATTTTAAAATCATCCAATAAAACCTTTATATATGCTTATCACTTAATAATCATTGACCAAATAAAATATTATGCTAATATTTAGTGAACTAATAATAATATTTAGTGCACTAAACTAATCAGAAAACGAGTTTCTAAAAGAAAATAATACTAATAGTATTAATCTTTTACTCATTTTAAATTATTTGAAATTTTCTTAATAGAATTGTTAATGTCTCTCTCATTTAAACTTGCCACAGGAAAAACTAAGTGAAATTGAGGAAAGGAGAAAGTCTGACCATACTGTACAAAATAGAAAAATATCCTGCGAATATATGGGGGGGTGTGGCAGAACCGAAAAGTACCAAACCATTTTGTTTTGACACTTCCAAACATTTATTTGCTGAGGAATTTTATAATTAAATTAATTTGTTTTTTAATTTTTATTTTTTGTATCAGCTTTTTAAAAAATAAAATTTCAATTAAATATTCAGTTATAAAAGAAACAAGTTTGTTAATTGCCATTTCCTATTTAAGAAATTTGGCAAACTTAGTTCCAAGTTTTTTGATTCGTTGTTACAGACCTCCTTTTGCCCGATACAAAACTATCCAAAAAATTATAGTATAGGGAAATAACAAAAATAATTATTGACCTATCAATTTTTTACCTATTTTCAATTCGTATCACGACTTTTGCGCTGCCATAATTTAAAAAAATAATATCTACAATCGGACCTAATTATAGTGAACTCCTTAAAAAATGGTACCCAGAAGCTGAAGGAATTTCAGGAAGTACAATATTTCGGGAAGTACAATATCCCCCTCTAATAAACCGACCCCCTAGAGGAAGGTTGAAAAATAAAATGACCCCTCTATTGGGTCGGTTTACGACCCCCTAGAGGGGTCATTTTCAAAGAACTTGACTTTTTCAAATCAGGATATTTGGTCTGCTACCCATATTCAGGCATGATTTTCTGCCAGAAGAGGGTGCATAATGTAGGGTTGTCGGGTCCAGATATCCGGATCTGAAAAAGGCCGGATAGCCGAAAATTTTAGGTCGGATATCGGATCCGGATCTTTATATCCGAAGATCTCCAACTATCCTACATCTTCTATAGTGAGGTCCGGCTGTAGTTTTTCATAATTATTAATGATAGGGGCGGCGCAAAAGTCGCGGCGCAAATGTTCACGGAGCAAAAGTCACGGAACCTTTCAATTCACTTTTGAACTTTTCTACTTACATATATTACTATAAATAAGAGAACATAGCTGGATTGCCTTAACTTATTTACTTCTAATAAGAAAGTTGACCTAAAAAGTTTATTTAATAGACATTTTCTCTACACATTTATCAATTTTTTCCTTTTTTGAAGATTTTTATTGCCTGTTTGATAAATAAAACTTTTGAATGACTTTCTCAACAATTTTTTATTAAAGTTTGTCTGGAGCAATATTTTAAAACTTAGGTCATTCCATTCCTTTATATGTAATTTTTATAATTTTCCCTTAATACATTCGAGGAAGAAAATTTTTTATATAAATTTAGTTTCAAAAATCATTTTTTACATTATTTTAATGTCTGTTTTTGTTTCTTCTGTTTCTAAATTAATCATTCTAATTATCGTCGAGATAACTGGGGATTCTCATTTCCAAGACAAAATAATTCAAAACGAATTAGTCTTGTTGAGCTATTATCCCATAATTTAATTCAAAATATTGAATTTTCCTCTACTTGCTATTAATAATACCACAGATAAGGCAACTTTTTTTTTACAATTTTGGGTAATAGTGTCGTTTCCAGGCCCCATTTTTTCCTCCCCAATTTTTTACCCTATGTTTGTACGGAATGGACAAATTTTCCCCTTTCTTTCATCAAATTTGCCTTTCCATATTTTGCCTAAAAACAATCAAAAAAGATTAATTTGTGATATTTAAAAAAGTATGAAAGTAATGAGAAGAACCATTTTCCCATTTAATAAAAATTGGAAGAACTAAAGAATTTCAATCCTGTGGATGTATCTCCAAAATACATCCACCACCCTCCTCCATTAACGTTAACCTATCCTCAAAATAATAAAAATAATTTAGAAAATTTTAAATTAAAAAAATGGTTGACAATTCGTCAATTTCTGATTCAAACTTTGGTACTTATTTAGTTTCCCCCCCCCCCCCCAGTCAGTTTTTACGAAAAATATATAAAAATGGTCAGTCTGAACAACAATTGTAGAACCCATCGAGCTGTGTCGAATGACACCAAAATCAACAAGATCCGACTTGATTTGACCGAAATACAGACCCCAGAACCACTGGGGCGTAAAATCTTATGGACGTGAATATATACAAATGATAGCTCATTCGAAAGAGCTTGTCGAGCTGAGTCGAATGACACCAAAATCGACGTGATCCGACTTGATTTGACAAAGATGTGACATAAATCGTCGACTCCGGTAGGTCTAAATAACGTCATAACTTTGTCAAACCGGGTCCGATTACGTTGATTTCGATGTCATTCGACTCAGCTCGACGAGCTCTTTCGAACGAGCTATCATTTGCTTAAATTTTTTTAATTTCAAAAAATCACCCCTGTGGTTGTTCAATTTTCAGGGTTCTGTATCTCGGTCCAATCAAGTCGGATTTTGCTGATTTTGGTCTCATTCGACACAGCTCGATGGGTTCTACAATTGTTGTTCAGACTGACCATTCCGTACAAACATAGGGTAAAAAATTGGGGAGGAAAAAATGGGGCCGGGAAACGACAATATTACCCAATTCATTTTTTTTGTATCTATTTGACTAAAATGGGTTTTATCGTAGGGATTTTTGGCTGAAAAAACTGTGTGTCCATTAGAATGTGTTAGATTATAATTGCGAGATTTCTAGTAGAATCATCGTTAGGAGTGCCTTGTAGCTTAAAATTGACAGTCAGGGGCTGCGCAGTACTTTATCAATAAATAGTAATGTGACTCGACTGCATATTTGACTGTCCCTAGTTTAATAATAACACAAAAGTTTCTTAATAATAATAAAGTTTATTTATGATTTACAAACCAAACGTTGTTGATCCGGTGGAATTCCTTCAATATATTCTATCATACTCTTAACAACAAGAATTTTATCAGTAATTTTTACATTTTCAAGAACTATTATTTTGCCAGTAAGCGTTTTAACATATAACTGAAATCATTTAAATATTGATAAATTTAACTAATTTTTCCTATACTTTAAAGTGGATTAACACATTTAATAGATTTATTAGGGCTGGGATAAACTGTGTGCGGCCAACTGAGCTCCCAGGTTTTGGGTAAACCGACCAATCCTTGGAAGAAATATTGCTTCTGTAACTACAAAATGCTACTTGAGCTCCACAATGGATTCAAAATCTCTTACAAAAAAATAAATCTGTTAACCCGGGAAGGAGCAAATTCAACGAACAAATATTACTAAGAAAAGAACTATGAATATTTGTCATTGAAGCAATTGCTGCTCTATAGCTGTTTTTTAACTCTAACATTTTTTGGGACGCTTACACTTTTTTGAAACGCATGCACTGTCATGGGACCACTAATCTCTAAACATTATTTTAATCCTTGGAAGCTACCTTTATTGTATTTGATTCTAATTTATTTTGTACATTGCCTGAATAACCGGGAGATACTTCTTCAAGAAAAATTTGTCTAATATCATTCAAAACTGCATTTTTCCAACATTTAGGGCAATAATTTTTCTAAAAATAAAAAAAATAAATTTAAATTTGTAATTAAATTCTCTACTTGAAAGATCCAATTTTTAATACAATCTTCGTGAAAAACATGCCCACATAAAATTGAATACATATTTTTGTAAGTTAAAGGTTCGGAACAAATAACACAAATAAATTTGGTAGAAGACATTTAAATATCTGAAATTGAATTCAAATATAAAAAACTATTGGTAAAACAATACAAAAAACAAATAGGGCGTAGTCACCCAAAAATATTTAAAAAATGCGGAATAATATATAGGGAAGAAAAGAGCAAGAAGTTTAAAGTCAGTTGAGCGCTGCAAGTTAGAGCTACCAACTGACATTAAATCCCATGTATTTATTTAATTAAAAATATTGTAAATTTATCATAAGCTAATTTATCATAAGCTATGCAGGAGCCGGCGTTGTTAATGGATAAAGCATCAGTCCTGTCAACTAAAGATGATGGTTCGCCCCTAGCCGCCGTTCTAATCTGCTATATGAACACCGACCCTATCTGAATAAGAGGGCGCTTTGATTTTTTTTCATCATTTTTTTTCTACCTTAATATATAAATAATGGTCAGTCTTTTCTTCCTCGTTCGATTCCACTCGTTTTACCTGTGGCATATTCAAATGAGAGGATAGACAAAACATGGACTGATTCAAAGAGGAAGGAAAGACTGACCACTGACGGACTCGGATAGACAAAACATCACGGACGAGCACGGACAGACAAAACACGGGCGGACTCGGACAGAAAACACTCGTGTTTTGTCTGTCCGTGTGTGTGTGTGCATTGTCTGTCCTCTCATTTGAATATGCCACAGGTAAAACGAGTGGAATCGAACGAGGAAGAAAAGACTGACCATTATTTATATATTAAGGTAGAAAAAAAATGATGAAAAAAATCAAAGCGCCCTCTTATTCAGATAGGGCCTGAACACTTTAAATTAAATATCGGCTTTAATTTTCTCTCTTTTTCAGTTAATTTTAAGCAATGGAAAATATTCGAATAAATAAAATAAAAAAAGTGTTATTAAAAACAAAGAATAAAATCCAAACAAAAATTTAGATTTTAGAATAAAAAAATTCCATCAAAAAATTACCAAATTTAGAAATTAACGTAAACAAGACAAGTAAAATGATCGTTGGCCAAATAAAAATTTTACTATTTCATTTTTAGTTCACATTTAGGCAATTGGAAGCATTTAAACAAACACACTAAATTTGAGCCATCCAAACATAAAGCTCATCCAAAACTAAAAATTTTATTAAAAAACTCAAAAAAATTGTTAAGCAAATTTATATATTGAATGTTTAGCATGAATAATCATCATTTAAGTTTCGATTTGGATAACAAGTGAAAATCAGAGATAAACAATTTATATTGTTCTTTAAGAGCTAAATTTAATTTTTTTTTCATGTCCGCTGCAAACAGAAAAAATATAATTTATTGAAAAAAATGCAATTTTTTGATTTGCAGTGATCCAAATTTTCTGTAGATGTGAATACACAACTTTGAGAATTTACCTATGCAATGTAGTGAGTTAACTGTGAATAAGTTTGTTTGTATAATTTTTACGCATTAGCGTTTTAGAAAGTAAAATTTCAATTAAATATAGTAGGTACAATTAATGCTGAAATAAGTACCCTTTCTCAAATAATTATCTCACCAGAGAGAGACTAAAATAAAAATTACCAAGGATCTACAATTTTATTCTCAAAATTTTAACATCTTTTAAAACAAATTTTATCAAAAAATCGTTTTTAGAACATTTTGAATCAAAAATAAATTTATTCAAAAACCACTCATATATTTTTAAAAAATTCTTAACATTTTTCTCCAAAAAACATAACATCAACAACCGCGTAAACGTTTAACAAGATGCTGCATCTCCCAAACAAACAAATAAAATGGCCCTTTCCCAAGAAATATAAAAATAAATAATTAAATGATAAACTGATAAAACTCTTGACCTTCCATGTCATAAAAGCATTTTTCCCGACTAAACATTTGACCAAAACCCTTATCATATATATTTTGTTTTTAACTTTTATATAACTAATCTTGACCTAGGCCTTCTCAATAATAATTTGTGTTTGTTTAACAATCCCTATATATACTCACCCGCAATCTAACTTTTTAACTTATTTTGAATTCAATATAATCTAATTATAAACTTTTAAACGTTCTGAATAAATTTGATTTCTGATTTAAACTATAGTTGTTTCCAAGGCTCGAACCGAATTTAGTGAACTGAAAATAGTTCATTTTGGTGCCACTCTATCCGGGTTAAAAGCCTTGAGTGATTTAAAGATTTTTTTTCAACGCGGTTGACTGCTAGGTGCTCAATCCGCCAGCTTTGTGCTCGTTAATAGAGGAAATTGCTGGGTGCATTCCTAAAAATAAACTGGACTTTCCACTTAGTGAAAAAGAATATAAGGGCTTTCCAGCTCCTGAAAATATATTTTGGAGTATACTAGAAATGGATAACCGCCCACAGCCAACTGGATCTGACTTCGCGGCTAAATTTTTTACGCCGGAAGAAGGCAGACATTGGTATAATCTTTTATTTCGCCTCCGAAGCTTTGAAGAAGCTGTTTGTAAATCTTTTAGAAAACTTGAAGCAAGAATAAAAGATGGACAAGTTTTGCCAAAAACTTCGTCCTCATCTGAAAATAATGCTTTAATGGAAGAAAAATTTAAAATTATGGAAAATCAATTTAAAGTTCTTGAAAAATTTGTAAATGATGAAATAACTCATTTAGGTATAGATACTGAAATTTCTAAAATGAAAATAAATGAATTTGATGAAGAATTGAGAAATAAAGGTATAAATAATGAAATGGTATTTTTACGCTCTAAAAATATGGAGTTAGAAAAAGAGCAGATAATGCACATCCAACGTTTAGACATCTTAGAGGAAGGAATGATAAACGTTGAAGATAAATTTAAAACAATAGATAAAAATATTTTTGAAAAAATAAACAAAAATGCGCATATAATTATTGAAAAAATTGAAAGTATCGAAGCAAAAGTCGAAGTTCTCGAAAACGCGTCTCGTACATCTGGTTTTTCCTGGGATAGTGCCGGAGTTGATAAATCAAATGACCCAAAGAAAAATAGTACTGAAAAACCCAAATCGTTGGAGAAAAATGCAGAAGAGTATGAAAAAATTAATTGGGACGAAAACTGCGAAATTATGGTTGGAGACCCATTTTTGAATGTTTTGGGAACGCCAGTAGGGATTTTTGACGGAAACCCAACCATTTCATTCTCTCGATGGTCTCAACGATTTTTAGATGCAATAAATTTAATAATTACCCCGCTTAATGAGGCTCAGAAATTACATCGTCTTAAAGTTTGTTTAGGAGGACGAGCTCGCGCCGAAATGGATGCACTAATTCCACAACCTGAAACGCTTCAAGAAGCCATAAATTTCTTACAGGAAAGATTTGTGAATGGACATTCTCGAACAGTAGCACGTCAAGCTCTCTCTATAGTAAAACAGGCTCCCGGCGAAAGAGTTTTCGCATTTGCACAACGCCTAAACGATGCAGTCCGTGCCGTAATGATCGGGTATGAGGAGAATATAATACAGCAACGCCTGCTCGATGAATTTCTAGATCGTCTCTTACCGGAATTACAATTTGAGGTTAAAGCTTCCCGCCCTGAGGACTATTCTAAAGCTTTTGAGATAGCTGAACACTTTGAACTACTATTAGCTGAAAAACGACCCAATTACCAAAATAATCAATTTGTTGAATTAGCGGAGAAAGTAGAAGCTTTAGCGATTAATAACACCAAAGATAATAGACGTTTATGTTATTACTGTCACAAACCTGGTCATGTAATCGCAGACTGCCGAAATCGTTCTAGAAATAATTATAGACCTCGCGAATACAGAAATGACTATAAAAAGGATAGATATGAACAAAGAAATAATAGACACAATAATAATAATTATAGGGAAAATCCACAAAATTATCGAAATAATTCTAATAGAGGAAGATGGAATAATAGAAGCTCATATAATAATTACCGTAGTCCAAATCGAAATAACTTTAGAAATGATTATGGACACTCTAATACAAAAAGAGTAAGGTTTAGCGAGAGTCGTACGGCGAGTCCTATAAATGCTAGCCCAAGGATTGCAAGTCCTTATTTCTTGGCACTTTTGGCGCTTATTGCTCTAATTTGCCCAGCAGCAGCTAGCCAAGGACCTCAAAGCCCAATGATTTGCCTCGCTGATTCACCTAGTAGTTTATGGAAATTACCAGAAGAACCTATCTGCCCACACTGGAAAACTACGGAACCACCTATACAAATGCCTTTATCCATCTACCGTGCAAATACACTACAGTATAAAACGGCAACAACCGTCTGTAAATGTGTAAAAACAATAATAAATCGGAGAATGGGAATTTTTGGCTCAAAATACGAAACTATAGATACTGAAAATATTGAAATCCCAACCTCAACCTGCCATAGAATGCATAGTCTCTTTCACTCACCTGCTGGAGAAATGTACGGAAATAACACCTTTAAAGCAACCAATAATACTTTGGAAAAAGAATGGCGAATTTGGCCCTTTAGCCTCATGTGGTACACAGAAGAAGTAACAAATTGTTACGCATTTGACTCTGTAATTTTTACTCGCCACGGAATGAGCGGTGTATCAACACCTTTGGGAACTTGCCCAGGCTGTCTTTACACTTCAGGTTCATGCCGCTGTGCACAAGGAAGCTTAATTTGGCAGCCGGAAAAATCTCAACAATGCTCGTTCATATTTGTCGCTCGATGGGAAGGTGAATATTCAACTAGAATTTGGATAACCCAGAGTAGCGAATTTGCCCTGAGTTTCGAAAATGCCACAATTAAAAATGATTGTGAGGGAACGCAATATACAATTTCGGATCAAGGTTTCTCAGTACCTGTAAACGAATATAACGAAATGATTATGAAAAGTGAAAAAGAACATAGAGAAATAAAAAGATTTAAAAGAGATGTTGGCATAGTATATTCACAGCAACTCGCAGCGCAAATGACTGCCCTTAGCGCTAAAATAACTTATAACACACAACGTTTATTTGCCGAATCCACTCATCAAATTTGTACTAGTTTACAATCAATAGTAGACCAAACTTTGAGTTTAGCTATTGCAAATCCCACTCTTCTCGCTAGACATTTTATGAAAAATAAATTTATTTCGGCGAGATTAGTGACAGATCGAACATTGGAAATTAAACCTTGTTTTCCCATAAACTTTAGAGATATACACTACAATTGGAAAAATGGTCGTTGTTTCAATAGAATACCAATTAGTTTTAAACTTTTTGAGATACAAAAACACGGATTTCTAGATTCCAATAATTTAATTATATACCCCGAAGCAAAGGAGATAGAATGTGCAACAGCTAAATCACATTTCATAGAAATGAATGGAAAAATAATACAATATAACCAAATAAATGGAGACGAACATGAAATCCCAATTGAATCAATTTTCACTTTAGCCCGCTTTGGAAGCTTAGATTTTCCCGAAATTGGAGTAACTATCTTTAGGAATAAAATTTTGGCCAATCTATCCGAGTTATATTCACCGGAACATTTTAATGAAACATTAGAGGCAGCAGAAATTAGTCAAGAAATAATGCGTTTAACTAGACCCAGCAGCAGCGCCTGGAGAGAATCAAATGGCAAAACGGAATTAGTCGCTGGAAACATAGTATCTAGTGGCTTATTCTCGTTTTTAAGAGGAGGCATACCATCTTTTAATCAAATCTGGATATTTTTCGTCTGTTGCTATGTTACAGTTTCTATTGCAATACAATTACTATTGCCACCAGCACTGATACAATACCTTAACCTCTTAATTAATTTAAGCACGCCATATAATCGTGTAATAAAACTAAAGCAAAATTACCAAAATAAAAAGCGTGAAATTAAAGAAATCGAAATGGCAGAAAAGGATAAACCGGTCCCACCCTTAATTGAACGTTGGCCGAGTGTGGATATTAAACAAATAGCTGAAATTGCTTCTTGTTATGTTAATCAGTGTGATGAAGGTTTTCGTATAAATTGTGAAATAAATGGACAAGAAATAACCTGTTTATTAGACACGGGAGCACACATATCATTGCTAGGTAAAAAGACGGCAGAAAACTTAAAAATTAATAAAATTTATTCCCCTGAAA
This sequence comes from Meloidogyne arenaria, assembly GCA_036172955.1. Lineage (NCBI taxonomy): Eukaryota > Metazoa > Nematoda > Chromadorea > Rhabditida > Meloidogynidae > Meloidogyne > Meloidogyne arenaria. The sequence continues at coordinate 2,564,642 of JARQAB010000019.1, forward strand.
TAAACGCCATAGTAGGGATTGGTGAAAAAATAGTACCTACAATTGGTCAAGCAGAAGTTAAATTTAAAATCGCCGGTTGTGAGATATACACGTCAATTGTTATATTAGAAAACGAGATAAGCACTACAGGCAAATATGACGTTATAATTGGTAGAAATACGTTAAGAAAACTCCCGCTTTATCTCGATTTAAAAAAGGCTCAATTAATTAATAGTACTGGACAAAAATACTGTTATAAAATTGAAACAGAAAATATGAATTTAAGCTCAAATCTGACTATGGAAGAGCAAGAAAAATTAAAAATCAGTCTAAATAAAAATAAAGAAATTTTTTCAAAACATGAGTATGATTTAGGGGAATGCAAAATAAGAGCCCCGCCAATTTTAACAAATACTGAAATTCCGGTTACAAGTCGCCCTTACCGAGTCCCAGAAAAATACCAAACAGAATTAAATAGACATTTGGAAGAAATGCTAAAAATAGGAGTAATTAAAAAATCAAATACTCCTTGGGTTTCTCCAGTGGTCTTAGTGAGGAAAGCTGATAATAAATTGCGACCATGCGTGGATTTCAGAGCACTGAACAAAATAACAATTACTGACCCATATCCCCTACCAAAAATGGAGACAATATTACATAAAATTTCTGGTCATAAATACTACACCACGCTTGATCTTCGGTCCGGATTTTGGCAAATTCCGTTGGACCCAGAAAGCACCTATAAATGTGGTATTATTACTGAAAAAGGAATTTTTGAAATGCTAAAACTGCCTTTTGGCCTAAAAAATAGCCCTGCTATATTTCAGAGGACCATGGACGAATTGCTCACAAACATCCCAAATTGTATAGCATACATAGATGATATAATTATTTATCATAATCAATTTGAGGAGCATTTAAAAATTCTGGAAATTATATTCTCGCGCCTGAATAAATACAATCTAAAATTAAATTTCCGCAAATGCGAGTTTTGTAAAAATTCAATAAATTACTTAGGGCATATTTTAAATGAAAATGGATATAAACCGGCAACTTCAAACATTGAAATTATAAAAAAGTTCCCTGAGCCAAAAACTTGTAAACAGATTAAACAATTCCTAGGACTTGTTGGCTTCTTTCGCAAATTTATAAGAAATTTTGCAGAAAAAGCTTCCCCAATTTCTAAACTTTTGAGAGGAAAAGAAAACTTTGAATGGAAAGATGAACAGAAACAAGCTTTTGAAAAATTAAAATCTGAATTATTAAAGCCACCGTGTCTCGCACCTCCAGATTATAATTACCCGTTTATATTGTATACAGATGCGTCAAATATTGCATGGGCTGGCGCATTAATGCAGAAGAAATATGAGAAAATTAGCGCAATAGCTTATTGCAGTAAAACACTAAACCAAACAGAATCCAATTACCCAGCAACACACGGCGAACTTGCCGCCATAGTACACTCATTAAATATATTTAGACCAATAATATACGGGTCTGAACTTCTAATCATGACAGACCATAAACCCCTAATCTTTCTTTTTGAAAAGGCCCAAGTTAATGCAAAATTAAATCGTTGGCTAATGGAAATACAAGAAATAAACCCAAAAATCTGTTATATAGAAGGCAAAAATAATTCACTAGCTGATGCATTGTCACGCGTAAAAATAGATTCAGCAATAGATTGGAACAAAATAAAAGAAAAATATTTCCGAGAAGAAATCCCATACATATTAAATGGAGAAGAAATAACTTTAAATAGAAATACAATCGAAATAGAAACATTAAAAGACAAAAACCTTAAAATAATTTTAAAAAATATAAAAGAAAATTGGATTAATTATGAGGAAACAGGAGATGAAGAATTAAAACCCTTTTATAAAATAAAGGATGAATTATATAGTGAAGGTAATATAATTATGAAAAATTTATCGCAAATTGTTATCCCCGAAAGTTTAAAAAAGCCAATATTAAACCTCCTACATAAAGCCCATTTTGGTATTGAAAAAACTAAATGTAAAGGCAGAAAATTATTGTGGTGGCCTAATTTTGGAAAAGACATAGAAAATTACATAAAATCATGCGAGATATGTCAAAGAAATTCAAATAAACCACCAAAAACAAACCCAAAAAATAAATGGCCAAACGCGAGTTTTCCCATGGAAAGAATCCATGCTGACCTAGCAGGCCCGATTTGGAACACAAATTTTTTAATAGTAGTAGACGCATATACTAAATATATTTGGGCATTTCAAATAAATAATATTACTTCAAAAGTAATAATATCGGCATTAAATGACATATTTTGTTTGTTTGGCAACCCAAAAACCCTGATAACAGATAACGGGACACAATTTTGCTCTTCAGAGACAGAAAATTTTCTCATAGAGCAAGGAATAGAACACCTGACAAGCCCAATCTATCACCCATCCTCTAACGGATGTGCAGAAAAAGCTGTTCAAACAGTTAAAAAGGGAATAAAAAAGTTATTAGAAGAAAAATATGAGATAAGAGATGCCATAAAAATATTCCTAAAAGAATATAGGTCAACGCCTATCCCTAAAATAGGAGATTCACCGGCTCACCGAATGTTTAAAAGGGAAATGAATACACAAATTGATAAGCTGAGACGCCGGCAGGGAAAAATAGGACATACAGTAAGAAAACAAACAATAGTCTCGCCGAGAAAAGCACCAACATTTTCAAATGGAGATCTTGTTTGGGCGTGGATAAACAAAGAATGGCTACCTGGAACGATCATACAACTGATAGGAGATAGAATGTTTGCCGTCAAAATAAATGAGGAGGAAAAAGTGATTCACCTGGACCATTTAAAAAGCCGTCGTTCGTCTTCTCGACCCATCACACCAAAACTTCATCAAGAGTAAAAATTTAGGAAAAATGTATATACTTTGTAAAAATATTTTTTTTATACTGTTCCCCTTTATTTAAAATTTTTTCCAATATGTTAACCACTTCTCCCCCTCACTTTCATTAATTAATCTTTTATTTTAGCTAATCTATTTATTTAAATTATTGCTTAATCCTCTAAATTTTAAAAATATTCTTTTAATGTCGGAGTCAGCTATGGAAGGAATAGAAACTAAAACTTACCCCACTAAAGTGGAGAATAAAAAATTTATTGTTGATACTATTAAAGAGAGCCACGAAAATACAAAGGCATATATTAAGCAACTTTTGCCAAAATTCCATGATTCAATTGTTGCCACCATTGAAAAAATTGTAAAAGAAAATTTAAAAGACATGGAAATTAATATTAACGACCAGACCGCCAGCATAATAAAAATTGCTGAGAAACTAGACGAAATTGTTACTAACAAAAGTTTGGAGGAGTTAACTCTGGGAGGCACCCCAGAACCTGAAAACCAGGTAAATATGGGAGAAAATAATAATAACAATGAATTATCCCCGAACCCTCAGATTGACCAAAACGAAAATCAAAATGGTCGAAATGAGAATGGTGGCCAACGTGGTACTCGTAAATTTAATTTTTATAACCGCGGTCATAATCGTGAGCGAGCCCGTTACTTCTATGCGGCACGACAGGAGAAACGTCAGTCCGGTCACTGTCGCTGTAACCAACACAACTACCGCGGCAATAATTCTGGCAAACGTTTTCGCCCTCGCGGCGGTCATCATCACTGAGAGAATTTTTAAAGAGGGAAGGGATGCTGCATCTCCCAAACAAACAAATAAAATGGCCCTTTCCCAAGAAATATAAAAATAAATAATTAAATGATAAACTGATAAAACTCTTGACCTTCCATGTCATAAAAGCATTTTTCCCGACTAAACATTTGACCAAAACCCTTATCATATATATTTTGTTTTTAACTTTTATATAACTAATCTTGACCTAGGCCTTCTCAATAATAATTTGTGTTTGTTTAACAATCCCTATATATACTCACCCGCAATCTAACTTTTTAACTTATTTTGAATTCAATATAATCTAATTATAAACTTTTAAACGTTCTGAATAAATTTGATTTCTGATTTAAACTATAGTTGTTTCCAAGGCTCGAACCGAATTTAGTGAACTGAAAATAGTTCACAAGATGCAAAGTTGAACAATCCTTTATATTATAATCAGCCATTGTACGTCCATCTTCGAGTTGCTTACCGGCGAAAATCTAAAAATTATTTTAATTAATATCGAGTCGGGTAATATGTACTAGTGTTGGTCACGGTACCGTATTACGGCGGTATTTTTCGGTAATACCGCCGTATTTTTACCGAAATACCGATACCGAATACGGTACCGAACAATTTTTAAAAAATCGGTATTTTTTCGGTATCGGTATTTTACCGAAAATACCGATACCGATACCGAAAAATCGCGTTTGACCAACACTAATATGTACAATTTGCTACGACATATATTTAGAAGGAAATAAGAATATTGGACAGACTCTAGTTCTCGGCGATTTTGGAACGAGAGCACCTGATTTAGATGTTTCCAAAAATGAGACATAAATTCTTATTAAATTATTTATTTATTTAATATTAGTAGAGGATAATTTTAATTTACAAACCAAACGTAGTTCATCCGCAGGTATTCCCAACTTCATTTCAACCATACACTTAATGACATAAATTGTATCTGAAAATTTAACCTTTTCTAGAACAGTTGTTCCACCTGAAGTATCTTTAACATACAACTGAAATAAAATATGATTGTTTAAAAATTGTTAAATTGGTAATCCTGCGGTATATTGGTCCATTAAAAATGATGAAAATGTGCTTTACCTCCGGTACACTACACTACAGCCGAAAGAAAAAAAAGGGGAAACCACAACTATACCCTGATATCAAAATAATTAAAAATCGATATCAATTCCCAGTTTATCAATTTCAATCTTGACCACGCTCTCGGTTGATAACTCGCAATTAACCGGAAGATTGATCAACATTGAAATTGAACAACTGGGAGTTGAAAAAGATTTTTTATCACTTTGATATCAGTTTTAAATAAAATTCGTTTTTCTCGTTTGGTGACGAAAATTCCTATTACTTTCCATGTACTAGACCAAAAACTAAATCCATATATTTGAAAAATATTCGAAGAAATCTGGGTGTTCCCCAACATTGGATTCTATAAATTCATTCAAAAAGGCGTCAATGCCTACCTTCATTATGTTTGATTCAGTTTTAATTTGCACATTTACTGAACAACCTGAAGATTTTTCCTCCAGAAAAATTTGCTTAATATCATTCAAATTTAAAACATTCCAACATTTAGGACAATACTTTTTCTAAAAAAACATAAATTAATTTAAATTTTTAATTAAATTACCTACTTGAGAAATAAATTTTCTAATACAATCGCTATGGAAAACGTGACCACATGAAGTGACATACATATTATTAGAAGTCAAAGCTTCGGAACAAATAATACAAATGAATGTGGTAGAAGACATTTATTCTGAAATTGATTGAACTAAATTAGTGTTTGGCAAATGGATTTTTTTCTATATCCGTACCGGGAGTACCGAAAAGTCCCGATACCGAGTTAGTACTGAAAATTTCAAAATTTGTTCGGGACGGTTCCGGTACCGGGAGTACCGGAAAATACCGACTCGGTATTTTGGGAGTACCGCGCCGAACATTAATCTAAAAAGGTATATATGGACTTATGTATAGGCCTCTTTAGTATTATATAGAGGCCTCCATTAGTTTTGTCCCCTCTTTTTTCTATAGGTAGAAAAAAAATATAAGGCATCAACATAATAGTTATCCACAAAACGTAAAAGTTTTAACTAAACTAAAAAACCATATGTATGTAGTGAGTACTACTGAAAACATTAACTAAACTTTGAAGAAAATCAATGAATGCCCCACCCTTTTCAAACTAATGTAAGATAAATGAATATTTGATTGACATATTAATGGAAACTGAAAAAGAAACAAGTAGTAACCCCCCCCCCCCCCAATTTGTTGCACAACGTGCAACAAACTGGACGGGGAATTTGCGAATTTTACCACCAATTTGTTGCACAACGTGCAACAAATTGTGATTGACCAATGAAACTTAAAGGTTTGGGAGCCAATGGGAAACATTAACCAATGGGAATATTTTTTTTACCACCCTTTTTTTCTTTTCAAACCACCAATTTGTTGCAGGGTAGTAGTTAACACCCCCCAAATCGCTCACCCCAAATCGCTCCTCACCCACAAACCCAAACCTTTTGATACTTTTTTCTTTTGATTATGCCGCCAACCTATACCTTTTGAAGGGGTTCAAGGGAGATTAATAAAAGTGTGAGGGTAATTAATCATATTTAAAATAATTAATTGTTTTTTGAAGGTAAAGGGTGATGACAGGTGTCAAATAAATTAATACGTTTAAGAAAAGAGCGATCTGGGTGGAAGGGTAAAAATTAACAAATTAATTAATTAAATTTAAAATGTCAAAATTAATTAAATTAAAAAGGGACTTTCTAATTAAAAGATAAATTAAATAAAAATAATATTAATTAAATAAAATTAATAAAAAAAATAAATTTACAAAATTTTGACAAAAAATTAAAATGATTTCAAAAAAAGAGCGGAAGTAAAAATGTAAGGGGGCGGGGTTAATTATTTCGAAATACCAACTTTCAAAGTGTCAGCTGACAAAATGGTAAATTTATAAATTGTAGGGAATTCAAAATTTAAAAATTGGCGGGAATTTCGAATTTAAAAATTAAAAAAGATTTTAATTAAAAATTCAAAATTTAAAAAATTAAAAATATATATTAATTAATTAATTAATTAATTAAATAATGGGGAAAAATTTTTTTAAATTTTGACAATAAAATAAAATGATTTCAAAAAAAGAGTGGAAGTAGAAATTTAGGGGGATTTTGGGGTGCATTAAATTTCTCAATGTCAAAGAATAATTAAAATAAATTATAAAATTTAAAAAATAATTAAATTAAAAATGAGGGAGAAAAAAATTGACAAAATTCTAGAAAAAAATTAAAATGATTTTAAAAAATGAACGGAAGTACAAATGTAAGGGGCGGAGGTAATTATTTCGAAATACCAAATTTCAAAATGTCAACGACAAAATGCCACATCGACAAAATGTCATATGACAAAAGGCCGATGTCAAAAATGTCACCCGATAAAATAGTAAATTTAAAAATGTCAAGCGACAAAATGCCACATCGACAAAATGTCATATGACAAAAGGCCAAACGACAAAATGCCAAATTTAAAAATTGGGGGAAGGGGGTGGAATTTAAAAATTTTTCAAAAAATTTTCAATGTCAAAGGATAATAAAAATAAATTAGAAAATTTAAAAAATAATTAATTAAAAATGGAGGAAAATAAATTTGACAAAATTCTAGAAAAAAATTAAAATGATTTCAAAAAATGACTGGAAGTACAAATGTGAGGGGTGTTACAAATTATTTCGAAATACCAACTTTCAAAATGCCAAAGCGACAAAATGCCAAAGCGACAAAATGTCAATTACAAAATGTAACTTTAAATTGTTTGTTTAAAAAACAATCGGGTGACGGATAATTCCATTAATAAAACATATCTATTATTAATCTATAATAAAAAATAATTATTAATAAAAATTTAAACACCATTAATTAATTAGTTATTTCATTTTATATCAAATATTCGTTTAACATTCGATTTCTATTTAATAAATTTTCAACTTTATTTCATTAATATTGGATAATATTTTCACTATATAAAAAATAATCTATTCTAATCTAAATATGGTTCATATCCCCTTTGATCCGCGAACTATCGGATACGATGACCACCATTCAACTATTAGTCAAATAGGAGAGGGAACTAATGAAAATTATTACTATTTTCGTGGACTTAATCCCTATCAACGTGGATACGGGAGACAAGCTGGTGGCGGAGTCGGAGATGTACTTAGAACTTTTTGGCGTTTCCTTTTACCATATGCAAAACGCGCGGGGACAGCTGTTGCAAAAGAAGCATTGGATACTGGAGGAAGAATTTTGGAAAGTGTCGGGAATCCAGAATATGGCAATGAACCAAATTTTAAGCAATCAGTAATAAGTGAAGGAAAACGCGGATTGGACAGATTACTTGAGAAAGGTGGGATGTCAAAGCAGTTTGGAACCGGTTTGAAAGCAAGGGATAGTATAAAAGGACGCAAAAGAAATCGTAAACCTCATTCAACATTTTCAAAGGAAAAAAGTCATCAAATCATTGTTGGTAAACATCCCTCCCTTATACCGAAAAAGAAACGTCAGAAAATAGATACATTCGGTCTTTATTAAATAAAAATGTCTACTCATCAGAAAATTGATCGCGATTCTGGCAACGCAATAACAAATGCTTTATCATTTTTTGAAACGCCCCATACAAATGTCAGTATCAGCAACTCCTCATTTATCGAATTACTCACACTTAACCCTGTAAATATTACACCTTTTCATTTCAAAATTCATGCGACTACAAATTATATTGATTTGGCCAAAACTTATGTTTTTACTGAACTTAGAATTAAAAAAGAAGATAAAGATGGGAAACTTGTTGATATAGGAAAGGATGATAATGTGTCGACTGTGCAGCTTATAGGCCACACAATTTGGAAAAATTGTCGTATGCATATTAATGGGACACAGGTTTTTGAAGGGAATTCCCTGATGGCTTACAAAAGTATTTTTGACTACGAACTAACCTACCCACAAAGTGTAAAAAACTCTTATCTTTCTGTAGCGGGATATTATGATGATGGGGCTACACAAACATATCCAGGAGTTGATGCAAATGGATATGGAATCAAATCAAGGAAAAAATTATTCTTAGATGAAGATGGAAACCCGCGCAGTGCACAATTTATGGCCAAATTAGACGTTGATATCTGTAATCAACCAAGATATTTAGTGAATCAATGCGAAGTTGATATTGAATTACTCCCACACGAATCAAGTTTCTTACTCAGTGCTCCCTGGGACACTGCACCAAAATACCATTTAGAAATATTGGCTTGCAAGCTATATGTAAAGAAGATTGAGCTAATGGACAGTTTAGCATTCGATATTGCGAAAAAACTTGAAATAAAACCTGCACGATATCCATTAAGGAAAACATCTTTAAAATCCCTATTTATTAGTGAAAACCGAACAGAATTTAATGCTAATCTATGGATGGATCAGGTGCCACGAAGAATTATACTGGGAATGGTTGGTAATAAAGATTTTGTAGGACGACAAAAGACAACACCATTTTATTTTCAACATTTTAATTTGAGAGATATTTCTATAACTGCTGGGGGAGTTACTTATCCATCAGCTCCTTATTCCCTCGATTTTCCAAAAGGAAACTACGCTAGAATTTATCATGACATGCAAGAAGCAATAGGATACGCGGGATCGTTAGAAAGTAACGGTATATCTATGTTTCGGTATGCTTATGCAGGATATTGTTTTTTCGTATTTAACCTAACAAATAGCCAAGAAGATAATGGACCGGAGATGTTTGATTTGATAAAGAATGGTACAACTAGTATAAGAATGACATTTAATGAGGCGGTTCCAAGTGGTGGCATTGTACTAGTGGCTATGGGTGAAATTGATTCTCTGCTCATGTTAGATAGAAACAGAACGATTTCCACAGATATTTCAGTATAAATACCCTCAATTTTCCTCAAATTTTCATTTCCCATTTCATTTAAAAATGTTCCATATTACTATTAAAATTGAATTTAGCATTGTTTTAATTATTTTATTTTTCTTTTTGTATAAATTATCACTACAGTATACAATGACTAATGAAAATGATAATCTAGAATATAGAGAAAAATTACGAGAATATATAGGTTATTACGCCAATACAATACTTCCAGCAATCGAAATTAATAATAATAATACAACAAAATTCTCAATTTTACCTGAAAGATTTAAAAATAATATCAGTCTAGCTTCTACTACCTTTAACCCATATAAAAATATTAAAATTTTGGATTTATGGTCAATGGAAGATGTGAATAATATACAAATTCCTGCCCTTTGCAAGGATTTTCCTTCATCAGAAACATCAATACCTCAGGCTATTTACTGCATTTCATTGATTGTACTCTGGCTTTTATTATTAGCTACAGCTTTAGCCTATCAACTTAGAAAATTTCAAAAGATTAAAACCATCAACAAAGACATTGAACTTGGGGAGATACAAAGAGAGATATAAACATTTTCTTCCTTTACAGAAATGGACACTTTACAAATAGAGAAAATTTTATCACAAAATAGAATTACAAGAAGACATTTTATTGGATGCTTTGCCGCAGATAAAATCCCACAAGATTTTCAAAAATATCCTTGCTCAATGGTCGTCAACTTTGAAAAATCTTCTCAGAAAGGATCACATTGGATTGCATTTTTCATAATAAACCCCGAGAATATATTAATATTTGATTCATTATTACTCCCAAACCCACAACTTTCAATTAAAAATTTTATTTCCAAATTTCCAAATCGTATAATTAATAATGTACCCGTTCAAAACCCTCTTTTACCCACTTGTGGTCAACATTGTATCACTTTTATTTATTTTATTTCGTCTGGATACTCTTATAAAAAATTCCTAACTTTATTGTTAAATAATTCAAATCCAGATGAATTCGTTTTTTCTTTTATTATTAAAATGATAAAAAATATATAAAGTATTACAATTTTCAAAAATAATTTTCATTTAATTAAAATCTTAACATTCTGTTAAACATTAGTGTAATAATTACAGTTCCGTGATCAAACTTTACTAGATTTCCGTTCATCCATCTTAGTTCAATCTCAATTTCATTAATCTCTCTGGGTAACACTGGTATGAACATTGGTTGATCATACACTCGTTCAACAACACCTCCAGACCTATTCTCAACAGCCACAATTCTTAGTAACGAACTGACCGAATTTCCCATTATTACATTACTAGTTAATCCTTTTGAATAAACAGCAAAGCTTGTGAATCCTCCTTTGAGGTCAATGCCATATTTTCCAATTTGACCGTTTACCAAACGACCCATGGGGAAGCCGAGAACATAACATAATTGTGAAGATATAATTATATTGCTAATCTCAGGATCATTAAAAACTACTCTAAAACGATCGATACTGTCCAAATATTCGAATTCAATGTCAGAATATAAATCTTTTGCCTGGGATTCCTTTTCTTCAATCAAGGTAACTGTCTTCTCATTTATCAGATCATCGTTTTTTTGCTCATCCTTATGCTCCTCAAATATCTCTTTTGTTGGTATAATTTCTTCTGAGGAATACAAATCTAAAACAGGACTTCCACTGCTTTTCTCCTCCTCATTTTCCTCTTCGTAATCTTCCTCCTCAGCTAATGTATCTTCCTCTTCTTGCTCAAGTGATATAGGATCTCCATGTTTGTCTATTCTTCTGGCATGTTTTAATTTCTCCTTGCTTTCTTTCAGTTCTTTATCTTTTCTTTCATTTTCGTCTGCCTCTATGGTCTTGTCCTGTGTCGTGAAAACGAGGGAAAATATATAAATAAAATTTATTTATTTTATTAATTTTATTTATTTATATTTTTATTAATTTTTTATATAATATTTTCCCAAACATTACACAATTAGTCACTTTGCTCTTTTCCGAGCATTTCCGTTCTCTTCTCTCTCTTAAAATATACACCTTTTCTGTTTGTATAAAATCCCCTATCTTATAACAATATCGGTTCTTAGTTCTTTTTAGTTCTTCTAAATTCTTTAAGCTCTATTAAGCTTATTCAATCTTCTTTGTAAAATTAATATATTTTATAAATAAATCTTTGGAAATTGTTTTCAATTTGTATTAAAATTGGGAATTAATTAGAAGTTTGATTGGTTTCGCCAACAAATACTTATCTTCTGGTATTTGTTGTAGCTTAGAAAGACTTATTTCTTTCAGTGGGGGCTCAGCGCTTTTTAAAGAAAAAAGGCAAGTTTAAATTTTTTAGAAAAAATATTTAAATTTTTAAGTGGGGAAAATTTTTTTTAAATTTCCCTTAAAAACTTAGAATTACAGACTTTGTCTTTTTCTAAGTAGACTGTTAACAATTATTGTTAACAGCCAGTAACTTGTTATCTGAGAAGTGTGGAAAATTTTTAAAGGTAAAAACAGGTCCAACAGTCAGCAGAAGACAAGTCAAAGATGAGTAGCCCTCTGGAACAGCGGCTACAAATCACAATCGTAAAGATTGTTGATTTTTTGAAGGCAGACCTAACTGAATTTGATTCAGATCGGGTCTTGGAAATGCCTTTAGAAGAAGAAATTATTTATTTAGAGAGTTCAATAGAAGATTTGGACAATCTAATAAAAGGCCTCTGCACTGCAAAAGATGAAATTAATTTGGTTTTTGAAGATTGGACCGAATTAAATAAAAAGGCATCAGCAGCAGAAAGGCCAGAATTCGACGCTTTTTTTAAAGCGTTCGAATTAAAGCATAGGCCAAGTCAATACGCGGCCGAAGCAGAAAAGAAATTGACATCCTTGAGAATGTCAAAATCAAAGTTAAGTCGCAAATTGCGACTAAAGAAGCTTAATTTAAGAAGAGAAAATGCTCAGATTGAGCAAGCACCACAAGTAGCTCCAGCCACGCCAGCTCACTATGAAGTAAGGCACGAGGCGTTGAGCATAGGCAAATTCCATGGCACCGATCCAGACCTTTGGCCTGATTGGTGGGAGCTCTTCATGTCAATACATGAAGACAGGGGTCTATCGACCGAGAGAAAATTTCTTTATCTTCGGTCATTCATACCACAGGACAGTCCTGCCGGTCTTTTGATCGACGGGTTCCAACCTAGTGAATATGGACAGGCAATCGACCTACTTAGGCAAAATTTTGAAAATAAGGATAAAAGAATTAGAAACTTACAGCAGCAACTTCTAACACTTCCAAATTGTAACACTTTGGAAGATGTAAGAAAATTCTATCTGAATTTGGAACGAATCTGTCGCCAATTGGCGGGTCTGGGAAATGACACAGATTCGGATCTTTATTACAACCTGCTGGAAACCAAATTGACGCGACCAATGTTAAGAGAAATTTTGGCCGTCAAAAAGGAAGCTGGAGATAGTTGGACAACCAGCAAATTCAGACTCGAGCTAAAGAGGCTATTAGAGTCTGAAATGGAAATCTCGTCGATCTTAAAAAAGATGGGCGATGAAAAGAAAGGCGAAGAGAAAAAACAATTTTCCAAGCCAAAGGACGAACCTTATACGCCGAAAAGGACAGGCAATGTAAAAAGGATTAGTCCAAGGGATGAGGATGATTCACCTCCTCCGACTGTCGCTTGTCCGACTGTTGGAAAAACAAATCGAAAGGAAACGGTAAGAGAGAAAAAAGGAAAAAGATCTCTCTACTGTTATTTTTGCCAGAAAAAACACTGGTCTAATGAGTGCAGAAACTACTCAACACTTCAGGCGCGAAAAGAGCGTATTAAAGAAGAAAAGCGCTGTATTCGCTGCTGCAAACTCGGGCACGAGACATCAGATTGTGAGCACCCATCGAAATGTTTGGGATGCTCTGGGGCACATCCGTTAGCGTTGTGTCCAAATCTGAAAATTCCACAACAGCCGAAGTTTAAACGAGTGGCTGGCGTTGGAAAACAAAACGGGTTTAAGAAAAAATGGACCCAAGAGAAAATCAAACAGTCGGCTGATGATGGGAAACAAAGCCATTATCAGAAAAAATGGACTCCGAACAAATGGACTCCGAAAAAATGGAAAATGGACTCAAAAAGAGCAACCGAGCCGGAAACCCAGGCAACAGGTTTCAAATACTGCTTGTTAAAATGTGTACAAGCAAAGATGTTCAAGCCAAAATTTGGGAGGAAGAAAAATGCATCCGGAACAATTTTTATTGATTCTGGAAGCCAAAGTAGCATGATCTCGGAGAGACTTGCAAAAGAATTAAAGCTTAAGCCCTATTCCATGGAAAAATTGGAATTGAGAGGCATAGGCCCGCCAGAGCTTACAACTCCGTCTTATTCGGAGATGGTAAAAGTTGGACTTGAAACTAGTCAAGGACCAATGAACTTGGAACTTCTTGTCGTTCCTAGTGAACACCTGCCTCCAATGGTAACAGTTCAAATCGACGACCAAGAGGAATCAGCCTTGGAAACAAAACCATTGGAGGTGAAACACAGAATAGAAAACCCTGATGTACTAATTGGGGCAAAATATTTAAATGAATTGGAAATAACAAAGATCCGCCAACTTCCAAGCGGATTCTGGCTTTCCAAATCAATTTTAGGTCCACTGCTGGATAGCGAAGGAGAACTAATTGCTTCGGCAATTGTTTCACAATTGCCGGAACTAAATTGTGTTCGTCCTCAAATTGAGGCAAGAAACAAATGCCTTCCGAAAAGAAAGGTAGAAGCAGTGTCAATACAGGAAAGAACAATCCAAAAATTAAACAAAAAATGGATTGCAGCCCAAAAACTAAGAACGACCAAAAATGATTGGTCAAATATCCAGCCCGGTGGAGGGAGGGTCGTCCAAATTGAGGACGAAGTTGCGCCCCTGAGCTTTTGGCGAAAGGGGCGGAACAAAAAATTCAGGGAAGGAGAACTCCGTACCGTCAGGCAAAAAATTGCGGGATCGGATAAATTTGGGAAACAATCCCATAAACAGCTCTACCCAACCGAAATCAAAAGAGAAGGGTCGACAAAAAGAAATTTTATCGGATCAATAAAACAGAAAGGGTCCGAGAAATTCGCCTCGAGACAACCGAACTGGTCCACCCCCACTCGGAGCTTTGCACTGAGTGGGGAACAGTCGGACTACCTTGTCGACGGGAGGATAATAGCACCGGTCGTTTCAGACCAAGGGCTAGCTGTCAAAGAAGCACAGCACAATCGATTATTGGGTCGTGGCAGTCGAAGCCTGAATGACCCAGCAGCAGCAGACACGGTCGGTTCCTTCGGAGCCCTTCGTGAGTATGACCACCCATTAGCCTCAACATTCCGAGGCAAGAGGGAATCAAGCTTTAGGGGGATGAAGCAGCACTCCAAACTTTCATCAGCACTGGTGGCTTGGAAGCTTGGATCTGCTGGAGGAAGAGGACAAGGCATAGGGCCGAGCACTTCACACATCACCCCGGTGTTGGGAGTGTCGTGAAAACGAGGGAAAATATATAAATAAAATTTATTTATTTTATTAATTTTATTTATTTATATTTTTATTAATTTTTTATATAATATTTTCCCAAACATTACACAATTAGTCACTTTGCTCTTTTCCGAGCATTTCCGTTCTCTTCTCTCTCTTAAAATATACACCTTTTCTGTTTGTATAAAATCCCCTATCTTATAACAATATCGGTTCTTAGTTCTTTTTAGTTCTTCTAAATTCTTTAAGCTCTATTAAGCTTATTCAATCTTCTTTGTAAAATTAATATATTTTATAAATAAATCTTTGGAAATTGTTTTCAATTTGTATTAAAATTGGGAATTAATTAGAAGTTTGATTGGTTTCGCCAACAAATACTTATCTTCTGGTATTTGTTGTAGCTTAGAAAGACTAATTTCTTTCACCTGCTCATACCCATGTCTGTCCTTGACAACTTCAATCATTTCATCTGTAATTACCGGAGCAGGAATTGGTACTGGCTTGCCTTTATCATCTACTTTCAAGGCTTCTTCTAAATATTCTGGGTGTGTTTTCTCTTCAATTTTTTGCATCTCCTTAATTTCATTTTTAGTTGGTGGAATTGGCAGCTCAAAATTTTTCCATTTCTTGTATGCCTCTTGATGAATTGCTGTAAATCTGTTTCTTCTGTATGAAGCCAGTTTATTTAAGTTGTCAATCTCCTTCCCTAATTTATTCTTTTCTTCCTCATCTTGTTCTTGTGAATGCAAATCACGTTTTTCTCGAATTTGGCTGTGTAATTCCTGTAGATCACCTAAATTTTTCTTTAAAGCTGTCCAATGATCCACTGGGTGGTCGTCAAAAAATTTTTGTACAAATTCTGAGTGCGTATTTGAATTTTGCTGGTGAAATTCATCTCTAGTAATATTCAAATCTTTTTCAATAATAACAGATTCTATTGCTTCCAAATTTTTCCTCATACGTTTTATTGAATTAATAAACCTCTGAATCTCATCACCAGAACGAGCATTCTTACCATCCTCTTCCCTACTCTCTTTAATTTTGTCTTCTAGTTCAATGTATCTTACGATTATATTTATTTCCATCTTTATTACTTGTTCGTGATAATCATTTGGATGTTGTTCCAGAAACTGATTTGCTATTAGACGATCATCACGCCTGTCTCTCTTATTAGCTTCCTCTGTTAAAAGACGAATTTCCTTCTTTTTACCTTCTGAAAGTGAATGAAGATGATCAAGTTCTTGCTGTAATTCTTCCTTCTTTGTTTCATCCTCCTCATTAAGAACTACTTTTGTTTTTTCCTCTACTTTAACTTTATGTTGTTCTAACTCTTGCTCATGATCGCGTATAGCATCCCAGTAATTGTGAGGATACTGGTTAAAAAATTCCTTTATCCACAATGGTAGAGTATCCACTTCACTTGCCTCCCTTTTTCGCCTTTTCTTAGCTGCGTCCACTGCTAAATTAATTTCTGGGGCAATGATAATTTCATCCTCAAATGTCTCGATTGTAACATCACGTCTTTTCCTAGACTTTTCCTTATTGGATAATACAAGCTTTAGAAAGAAGCTGAGTCCGTTCGGTGTTAGTTGTGTTGTTTTGGGAATTCCAATTCTATGTGGTTTCTTGTTTTTGTAATTAATTTCGATCCATTGTTTAACGTCGGTGCCAATAGTTGCAGCCCAAGACTGGGGGTATTGTATACTGTAGAGTCCACATACCCAGTTTCCACCTTGAAATTCTATTGGTTTAGGGAGATGCACTCGGTATCTATTGGGTTTATTATCTGGGTAATCACTAACATTACTAGGAAGAACAACAAAGAATGTATTAGCCATTATTTATTTCAATAATAAAAACAATAATAAATTGAACAATAAAAGTGAAAAATGATTACAAATGATTTATGGGGAATGAAAATTTGTCTTTTATACAAATTGATTTTCATCTATCCACTGGGGTTGGGGATAATCAAAAAATTTAACAAAAAATTCTTTACTTCCATCTTTTTTCTTTCTACTCTTAATAATCTTCTCAATTCTGTAACTAGTATTCTCATCTTTTCTTACTTTCGTTAATTCCTCAGGGTAGAAATATCCCTTAAATAATTCTCCATTATCGTCACGGATGCGGTATCTATTTGGATTAGCCTTCTTTTTAACTAGATCTATCTGAAGAATTTCATCGCTGTAATTCGGGAGATAACCCTTTGAAAAAATATTTTTACTTCTGCTCATACGCACATGGTCATTTTCATTAAAGCGCGGTTTTTTTCGAAGATTACTTTTTCCAATTGGACCAAATACCATTTCTCTTATTTTCTTTGCATTGTTAAATCTCACATCGACTGGTCTTAATCCGCCTAAAACTCTACACTTTGAATGATTTATTGCGTCTACAATCTTTGGTAATGCTTCTATCCATTTTAATGTATGTTTCTCACTCATAAATCTGTATAATCTCTGTTTAATGTTCCGTATACATCTTTCAGCTAGAGATGCTTTAACTTCTGAGAAAGTTGCTGTGTATTTTTCAATATCTTTTTTCCTAAAAAAGTCCATAATTTCTTTGCTGCAAAATTCTGTTCCCTTATCGCTAAAAATTCGGTGGGGGTGCATTTCCATTCTTGCCAAAATTTTTTCAAAGGCATCAATCATATCATTTGATTTTTTAGTGCGCACAGGTTCAGCGAAAACTCTTTTACTTAAAACATCTATTGCAACAAGTGCATATTTCTTTCCATTATTTTGCTGTGATAATTTTTGAAAATCTGCCAAGTCGCACTGAACATCTGTCATATACCCAGATGGATATGTTATTGATCTTTTGAAGTGCACGCGCCTAGGACGGTGAATTGTATAGGTTCTATTTCCTTCCAAATATTCCTCAACATCCTTCTTTTTAATACTTGCATCTTTTTTCCGAGCTTCTATCCATAGCTGGTTTACACCAGCAAATCCGGCTGGATTCGCTGGATCATTGTAAAGTTTATCTAAAATCATTTCCATTCTGCTGGAGGTCTCCATTTTGATTCAGCTATTTCTTTGTATTCAGGTATTTTTCTTTTTTGTTTTGAATAAGTTCTTTTTGGAGTACAGCTTTCTCGTGCCTTCTCTATCAACGGCCAAATTTTATTATCACTTTTTAATTTACTTTCTAAAACTGATGTCCCCGGCGGTGTCAATTCACCCCATCTCAATTTCCCACTGATTCCTGTTCGGAGTATGCACTCTATGGATTTTTGTGCATTGCTTCCCTGTATTTCTTTTCCTCCCTTCTTACTTAGAATCTTTCCATCTGTGCTCACATCATATTTATCAAGATTCTCTTGCTTCATACTTTCAAATATTTCTTTTGTTTTTTCTTTTATTTCTGTCTTTTTTGGTTCAGTTTTCTTTCTGGAATCCGGAGATTCCTCATCGGCCGTATGCATACTAAGCTCATTTTCATTTAAATCGGCACCCTCTTCTAGATGTGGAAATTTTGGTGTGGTTTTATTTTGTTTAAGTACTTGTTGATTATTTTCATTGGTGTCGGTTTGGAGTAGGGGAAGTAATTTTTTAATTTGCTCCAGTGCTGGATCTTCCATTTGTCTTATTGAAACATTCATTGGTCTCTCATTTTGGTCCTTCAACATGTGTAGATAACGTCTCAATTCCTGATTATAATTTATATTCTTTAATTCAGTGTTGGCATTTTGACTTTTGATATTTTCCAAATTTTCTCGTGTAAAATCCAAATTAATATTTCCAGTTTCTGGTGTGGGTTGAGTAAGTAATCCGCGATATATATCTTCAGGAACTAATATAAATTTATTTGCCATTTTTATAAATTGCTTGTCAATGTTTTTGTTAATTCAATAATGATTGGGGTTAGGAGGGCAGGAAACAATCCTATTGGTAAACCGCTTCCTTTTTGTATTACAGTACGTCGGGCTCCTCTTTCTGTTTTTAATCTACTCACGCGGCGAACAAAATCAGCAAATGGTAGAAGACGAGATTTTTGTCTTTTAGTTAATTTAAATTGACTGCGTATAATATTGAAGCAAATTTCAGTGAGAGAGAGTAATTGGTCGGTTGAAGCTTTTTTTAAAAGGTGTCTTCTTTTAGTTAATGAGCGTGTTTTTGCGAGCTGTTTGAGGAAATGTAGGTTGTCCTTGACAAGTTGACTAATATTCGCTGACATGTTTTAATTAGAGGAATTCTTGGGTAAAAATATAATAGGTAATGAATTGTATGAGTCTTCTGATTCTTTGTCCTTAAATATATTTGTTCTTAGTCTAAGTGTTGGATCTGATGCTGGGTGTAAATCGATAAATAGATAAGAATAATTACTGCTGCTTGTAGCTTGTCGATATGCGTCTAGAAAATAGTTTAATCTTCCTGGGAATAATTGTACTCCTAGATTTCGGATGGCCAATGCACTATTTGGTGCGCGTGTTAATACAATATACATAGAATTTTGACGTGCGACTTTGAGCTTTTTCTCGAAGAGATTCTGAGTGATGAAAATAATGCCAAAATTGTGATGATGAGATTTCTTTGTGAAAAGTTCCGATAAATATTTTTCGTCGATTGAGTACATTAGGTCATCAAGAATGACTAGTGCAGGTTGTTCTTGTTTCTTAATAAGATCCTCAGGTGGAACTCCGGAATAGACTGAGACTCCGGCTCGCTGTAGTTCGGGAACAAGAGTATTATATTCGCCATAGCAGTAAAGAATAGATTTTGGAATAGGCTCAATAAGTTGATCAGAATTGAAAATTAATTTTCGGACAAGCGTACTTTTCCCAGTTGAACTTGGGCCGCTAATAATACAGCCAAATGGAAGTTTTAATTTTAAATCTTTATTTGAAAATATCTGATAGTTCATGTTTGAAAATGTATTGAAAATAAAAAATAAAAATGGATAATGATTAAGTTTTAATTGAATTATCTTTTTCTTCTAATTTCTTTTCTTTATCTTCTTCTTTTATATTTTCTTTTGTTTCTTCTATTCCTACTTGAGCCTGGTTTTGTGAAAACTTTGACAAAAATTCCTTGATAGTCATCTGTTCCTCTCCTTTAATAAAATCTTTTTCATTCCACTTTGGTTCCTTATGAATAATATTGAAATTCTTTCCTTTTGATTTTACGCGAAAAACACATTGTTGAGGAATCTCGTAGATATGATCGAACATTACTACTTTCTCTGATTTTAGGCGGTTACAATATAAGGTTACATCGTTCGGAGTAACAATAAAATCAATGTCAACATTTTCTCCCTTGCAACTTTTACATTTCCCTGACAAGTCAAACTCCACAAAACGTGCTGTTATGAGCCGTGGTGACGAAATTGTCATACCAGAAGAAGATATACTAAATAAAACCTCAGGGAGCACTTTTTCCAAGAGCTGGCAATTGTTCTCGATTACTGACATTTTTTAAATATTTTTATAAATGAATTCAAATTTTGAATGGAAGTTTGATCTTGGGGAATGTTTCATTATTTATACACAGAAAATGGGCGTGGCTTCCGAAAAAAGAATTTGAATTTATGAATTGAAAATTCCTATGTTAGCTAATAATAAGGGTAATTCCAAAATTTTTATTTCAAATTAAATTATTACAATTATTGAAATTATTATTATTAAAATAACAAGTTTATGTAAAAAAAAATATTTTTGAAAATTTTATTCACTTTTTCATGTTCTCTACCTTCTTCTCATCCCACTCTGAAACAAAATCTTTGAGTTGCATATTCAATTTTGCGCAGCCTTCACAAATTTCAAAGCATATTCCAATATTTCCATTCTCCTTCTGAGTAAATTTATTCTTATCATAATAAAGAGCATTAGCACATTTTTTGCAAATTCTTATTTCAATCCTTGGCGTATCTTTCATGCGCATAATTTTCCAAAGTATACGCGGGTTTATTCCATGTTTCTTCTCAATTTTTCCATTGTTTATTTTTGAAGTAGCAGATTTTGATTTATTGCTTTTTTCTGTATCCTTTTCTATCTCTATTTCAATTATCTCTTCTTCCTGCTCATTTATTGGCTCATTAATTAATTCAAGTTTTGGGATTTTTTCATTTTTAAATCCGCTCATTTTTATTTTTCAAATTTTATTTATATGAATGAATGAAGAAATGAATGAAAATTGGAAAATCTATTGCCTTATATACTCAGATAAGTCCCGCCTACTAAAATATTTCGTAATAGATACCAATTTTCAAGGGAAAATTTTTAGTATAAAAAGGCAAAATTTTCTTTAATCCTATCATTTTAAAATTCATTTGAACATTTTAGAAAACACTCTAAATTAATCGATAAAAATGAATTCGATTTTGGAAGATATTTCAAAAAAATTGAACTGCCCAATTTATCTGGTGAGATATAGATTAATGCTTCAAGAAAATGCAGATTTGATTTCAAAATTTATAAATGAAAACGGAAAGATAGAGACAACTTATTCAGATAGGAATGGATTGAGATATACAATTCGATGTGACGGAATTACAACATCAGGAGCACATTTAGTTAAAGCCTTCGGTAACTTAGCTTACCCATTCAACATATCGGTTGCGGCATACTTCTATGCTCACCACAAAATAAAACTCCAATATCCGTTTCATCAATGTGTTATCGCAAGAACATGTACAAAGGATGGAATTTGCGAGAGATATTTCCCGCTTGAGCTTGTATGTTTTGCTCCTACTTCACCCCCGTCAACAATAAGCGGTTTAACATTTACAGCACGGCGAACACAAGCAAGTTCGTCTACATCAACAACTAGTTTAAATAGTATTCCAATATCCGACGGAAGCTTACCGCCAACAGCCACTAATTCAAAATCAAGACCAGGAATATTGTGGATTGAAATAGAAGGTAAACCCAATCAATGGGAAAAACGCAATATCTTGATTAATTGATTCAAAAATTTAATTTTAATTAGATATTAAACAAGTTATAAATTTACATATGAATATGATTATAAATATGAAAAATAAAAATAATTTTTTAAATGATTTACAAATTTTTTGAAAAAATCTATAATATTTGAAATAGGAGGTTCATATAAAAATCGCCATCTTGAATACATTAAGTAATCTGTTCTATTATGTTTTCCAAATTTGAACTTGTTGTCCCAAAGGTCCCAGCGTAGAATCCAACGTCCCATATTTTTTATTTCAACTTGTCTTGCTATATCACTCTTCTTCAGATGACAGATATCTTTTACTAACCATTTCTTAATTAATCTTTCTTTTCCATCAGTCTTATTCAATGAACTATTGTTTAATTTATCGCCTCGTCGAAATTCACCTGAATTATTAAGATCTCTGATAGGAAATATTGGCGGTGGTGTTTTTCGCCAAATTGGTAGGTCTATTAAATTATTTACATCTATTTTAGGAAATATGGGTGGTGGTGTTCTCCGCCATATTGGTATATCCACTAAATTATTTTCATTTCTTTTAGGAAATATTGGTGGTGGTGGTGTTCTTCGCCATATTGGTAATGGTGTCCTCCGAAATAATGTTGTCACTAATTCTCTCTTCCTGGTTTTATCGTCCGAACACTCTACCACTAAGGACAGAATAGATATGAATATGATTGAAAACATTAACATTTTAAAAATATTTGGTGTAATAAAGAAGGTATTAAAGATTTTTTCAAATGCTTAGTTTTTAACTAATTTTTAAATTTAAATAGCGATATTTTATTTTTTAATACTGAGTAATGCGTGTTTATTAAGAATAGGTCTTTTATTTGAATGAATTCTATTTTTTAGATGAGGTACATCCTCACCCTATCTTTTTTACCTATTTTTAGTAAAAATATGTGATATTCTCTTAAAATATACAAATTTTTTATTACTAAATTAAAAAATAAATACAATTATAAATATTTCATAAGTAAAAATATGTAATCATTTTTGTCCAAAATGTACAATTTTGAGGTTATTGGATATAATTCCTTTTTGTATTATCGGTCTAAATATTTTTTTCATCTTAGTTGAATAAACCGTACCATCCTTCACGTTCCGTCTTATAAAATTTGGATTTTCAATCATAATTGTTCCTCTATCCAGGTCATCATCTTTCTCATTATCGTTTCCTCCATTTGCATAATGAAGTACACTTTCTTTGAAACTGTCAAAATGTAAAATTTTGCAGACATCAGCCGTTAATGTTATGCCACGTACTTTCAGAACACTACTAACTTTGGCATTCTTTTTGCTTTCCATTCTAAGTGCGTAAGCCTTGCACGCACCTCCAACATATTCTTTTATTTCAGAACCTGCATATTCTCTTGCTAAGTCTCCTAGATGAGGTCCTGTTTGAAGAGGACATTCCATGGTCTTTGGATGAGAAAATAGTATACTGTCTGTGTCTCCATAGAGAATATTGCATCCTGGTGATTCAGCTACCTTTTGCATTGCTTTCAATAGTTTTATTCTTGCTGCTGATGTTGTCCATAATGAAATAACCATATTTGATGTATCATGTTCAATGATAAATTCTTCTTTCTGTTTGTAAGTAAGTAAAATAGTTTCTTCAGTTAAATTATCGATAGATTGTATTTCAATTGAGTTGTTCTTGTCATATTCGATAAGTTCAGTTGGCGAATCAATGACTACACTTCTTGATTGACCATTCCTAAGACTGAATCTTCCCCATAGAGAATTGAGCATTAGCTTTGATATGTAGCGCATAGCCTGATCTGGTACCATTTTTTCTCTATCAAGCTCAATTCCAAATTTTTCTTTGCATTCATTTATAAATCTTTCCTCACTTTCAATTCCTTCTATTCCTTCAGGAAATCCACTTGCATGAATCTTCATTGCCATAAACTCGGCCACATAATTTTTAAATAAATTTTCATCCCATTTTTCATAATGTAGAGCTCTATAAAATCTAGTAACTGTATATCCAACTTTTAATGCCTCTTCCAATTCAATCGATGTACACGTTGAAACCCAGCCTCTTTCATCATCATTGTGTGTACATCGGTAGTCTTTGATGTTTGCTCCATTTGGGTAATTGATTGAGCATTTTCTGCATAGTGGGAATAGAAGTCTTTCATCAAATTTGACTGGAATTACAGGGACATCCAACTGGGATGGCGGTATTAAAAATACTTTCAAAATTCCTTTGAATGGGATTTGCTCTCCCCTGTTCCAAATAACTTTTTGTTCAGCTAAAGGCACAACATAAATTTTCGGATGACCAACCGGAAATGCTGTTGTAGCAATTGTTGATGGGTAGAGCGAATTAAAATCTAAATAAGCAATTTTATGTTGTTCTGAGTCTGCATCAAAGTGCATTTGTAAAGGTCCTGTCCTTCCACCGAAATAGCAGTCTCTAATATTTATTGGGCCTTTGTTATGATAATTTGAAAATGATTTGCGCATATTTTTGCTGCGGCGTAGCATTTGACGAATTTCACATTCCCATATTATATCAACATTTTTGATATATTGTCGTATAATTGCCAAACGATTTTCATCATCTTCTTTAGTCTTAGCCATTGTTTTTCCATTTGGTAGAATTTTATACAAATCATTTCCAAAGCATTTTTCACATGCATGCCAAGCGCATCCATTTATCTCAATTGCTCTATCTTCTTCCTTTATATATCCATCAACTTTGTATCTTCCAGCTACCACATGTTCTCCACCTTCTGAATGTGCACTTTGGATTTGAACTCCTCGTGTCTCTTCGTACCATTGTAAATATTTTAGTGCAAGTTCACTTTGATTATCACAGTTTTCATATCCCTTTTCAGGAACAATTGCCAAGTGTTCAGGCTGCAGATGGTTAAGTCGAAAATGCTTCATACAAGCTGATGCTATCGTCATTGCATCTCTTAAAATATCAATTCCTTCTTGAGATGATCCAGGTTGTGTATTTTTCTTTTTGCTAATTTCCATAAATTTTTTTCTGAAAGCAATAAGTGCTTCTGTAAGAATTTGTACATCGTTTGTGCAATATTCGGCCAATGCTTCGTCCAAATAAAACTGGTGATTTTTTTCTTCTTCATACCATTTATCAAATTCATTTTGCTTTTGAGGGGGCATTCCTCCATATAAATAATCAGATTTTAAGGGTAATTGTTGAAGTGTTCGCCCATAATTTTCGGGGATGTTTGCCAGATGAGGAAAAAATTGTTTTTCAGTTACTTGCAGTCCAAATGCTCCAATCAACTTCCCCAAGGCAACTGGACAGAGATTATACGAGTCACGAAATATAACTTCATTGCATTTATTGTTGCGTGGAATTTTTAATTCATAAAGCTTATTACTACGACGAATCATTGATGGCACAACCCCTTTCAAATAAATTTCTCTGAATACCATGACCATATCATAACGCCCTCCATTGTGTGAAAATGCTATTGTTGAATATTGAGGGTTGAGTTCAAATAGAATCCATTGAATAAAGTCTTTGAGCGGATTTTGTGTGACAGTTTGTTTATCGACTTTTGTTCGAGTGAATGGCTGATGTGAAAATGTTACTGATCGATTGTTTCCACAGATTGAGCAACTATTTCCATTTTGGTTCAGAGATGAACGCCATATTTTTCCATCTTCCATACATTTAGTACATGTTACTGTTGCGGCAATGAAATTTACTCTGTGGAGCCGTCTTTCTTCATTTACATTATTTATCTTCTCATTTTGTGTTGCTTCAAAATCGAATGTTACTAGTCGGTACGGAAGTGATTTTTTAGGTTCCAAAGGGCGAATGTAACAACCTCTTTCAATGCTATGATATTGACGGCAAATTTTACACCATTTTTGCCCGCATACGTGCTGCTTTTGCTCCTCTCTTTTATAATTTTTTATTGACCATATTACACCACACTTTTCACATATTTTTGTTTGCCGACAATTGCTGCTTTTCTTATGGTAATTAAAACAGTCTTCGTTCAAATATTTTTTTCCACAGTCATCACATTTCTTGAAAAAATTTGCTGTTGCCATGCAAGGACGTTCACTTCCAATGCGTCCACAAAATCTGCAGAGAGATTTACATTTCACATCATGTTCTTTTGATTTTCTGAATTTTTTTTCACACGTAAAGCAATATTTGTGGTTCACTCCGAACATTCCTCCAACATTTCTTATTCCATTAAAATGGTTATTTGAGTGAAAAATTGAAATTGGTACATTGAAATTATCATTTCCATAGTTAAATATAGGTTTCTCATTGGCGCTTCCAAAAACAAATACTTTAAATTTATATCCTGTGTCTTTATATTGATTGTTCCAAAAATTCACAACAATTGGTACGTAAACCACCGCATCATATTCAAGTAGGTCATTTGGAATTTTTGTAGCTTTTAGAAGATCGAAAACATCATCCATTTGCCTTTTTTTATTTTGCATATATCTTGAAAAATTCCAGCGTGCACCCAATTCTTTGGTGACATATTTTCTTGTAATTTCCAAAGCATAGAATAAGCATAAGTTATTCGTGTTAGCTATTTTAATATATACTTCATCTCTCAAATGTGAATCATCTGATGCAATGTTTTTTGGTGCACTGCCTTTAATCGACAGATTTTTTGGTAGTGATGAAATACCAAGTGTCTGGATTTTTATAGTGAAGGATTGTCCTAGCAGTGATCCCTTTTCTATTTTAGATTGCGAAACAAGTTGAAATCTTGTTAATATGTTGTCTATTGTATCTTTTTCGAGTTTTCTAATTGGTATCCATATATCGTTATCCAATAACTGTGATGAAATTAATGCTCCTAATCGGTCAGGTTTAATTGATTGATTCTTTGATGCCTCCACGGTTTGATCCATGCACTCTTGAATTATTTCTCTCAATAATTCCTCTGGATTTTCCGGTAATTTTTCAATTATGAACTTTCCAGTCGTTCCCATCATTTTAAATTTACTATTAAATTGAGTTTCATAATCGATTTGTCTGTAATAATTTTTCAGGGTTGTTCCAGCACCGCTTTGTGTAGTATTGAATAAATGAGGAAGTAGATTCTTGATAAAGAATCTTGGGCGTTTAGTTGGTGAAGGACCATTTTGTCCATTATTAAAAGACATTTTATAAGTTTTAATTTTAGATTATTTTTAGTTTTTTTAGTAAATGATATAAAGAATGAAAAAATCTTGACTTTTATACTCACGATTTTGGAGTGTATCCTAATTACGAAATACTTTTTTGAAGGTAACTGGAGAGATGTTACAACAAATATGTGCTTCCTATAAAATCATTAATCATCATCAATCATTTGAGTAATAGAAAAATTTAAATTAAAGTCAGTTTACAATATTTCATAACATTTTAAGTCATTTACTATTACAAAAAATTTTTAATAACTTTCGCTCATTTTTATCCTATCCTTTTATTTGTACTTCTGGTTATACACAATTTGAACGTTGGTATTTCGAAATAATTTGTTACACCCCTTACATTTGTACTTCCAGTCTATTTTTCAAATCATTTTAATTTTTTGTCAAAATTTTGTCTAATTTATTTTGCCCTATTTTTTGTTAAATTAATATATTTTTTAATTTTAAATTTTGAATTTTTAATTAAAATCTTTTTTAATTTTTGAATATGAAATTCCCGCCAATTTTCAAATTTTTAAAACCCTCCAATTTATAAATTTGGCATTTTGTCGTTTGGCATTTTGTCATATGACATTTTGTCGATGTGGCATTTTGTCGCTTGACATTTTTAAATTTACTATTTTATCGGGTGACATTTTGGACATCGGCCTTTTGTCATATGACATTTTGTCGATGTGGCATTTTGTCGTTGACATTTTGAAATTTGGTATTTCGAAATAATTACCTCCGCCCCTTACATTTGTACTTCCGTTCATTTTTTAAAATCATTTTAATTTTTTCTAGAATTTTGTCAATTTTTTTCTCCCTCATTTTTAATTTAATTATTTTTTAAATTTTATAATTTATTTTAATTATTCTTTGACATTGAGAAATTTAATGCACCCCAAAATCCCCCTAAATTTCTACTTCCACTCTTTTTTTGAAATCATTTTATTTTATTGTCAAAATTTAAAAAAATTTTTCCCCATTATTTAATTAATTAATTAATTAATTAATATATATTTTTAATTTTTTAAATTTTGAATTTTTAATTAAAATCTTTTTTAATTTTTAAATTCGAAATTCCCGCCAATTTTTAAATTTTGAATTCCCTACAATTTATAAATTTACCATTTTGTCAGCTGACACTTTGAAAGTTGGTATTTCGAAATAATTAACCCCGCCCCCTTACATTTTTACTTCCGCTCTTTTTTTGAAATCATTTTAATTTTTTGTCAAAATTTTGTAAATTTATTTTTTTTATTAATTTTATTTAATTAATATTATTTTTATTTAATTTATCTTTTAATTAGAAAGTCCCTTTTTAATTTAATTAATTTTGACATTTTAAATTTAATTAATTAATTTGTTAATTTTTACCCTTCCACCCAGATCGCTCTTTTCTTAAACGTATTAATTTATTTGACACCTGTCATCACCCTTTACCTTCAAAAAACAATTAATTATTTTAAATATGATTAATTACCCTCACACTTTTATTAATCTCCCTTGAACCCCTTCAAAAGGTATAGGTTGGCGGCATAATCAAAAGAAAAAAGTATCAAAAGGTTTGGGTTTGTGGGTGAGGAGCGATTTGGGGTGAGCGATTTGGGGGGTGTTAACTACTACCCTGCAACAAATTGGTGGTTTGAAAAGAAAAAAAGGGTGGTAAGAAAAATATTCCCATTGGTTAATGTTTCCCATTGGCTCCCAAACCTTTAAGTTTCATTGGTCAATCACAATTTGTTGCACGTTGTGCAACAAATTGGGGGGGGTTACTACTGAAACAAGAAAAAGGAATACTCAAAAAATGTTCTGCTGAAGGTAAATATGGAAGAAAAGAGTAAAAAGATAGCGTATTATTATGTGTGATTCGGTCGAGCGCTGCTACTATTTAAATTTATCTAGGAAAATTTCAAAGCATATGTTAGTTCAATACAAATTTTAGACACATTTAGAACTAAGGAATGATTTATTAAATTTCTATTAACCAAGAAATTTAAATGAAGAAATAAATAAGATATTAAACATATGTAAATTTTAACACATATAGTAGTTATTTAATTCCTAAAGTAAGCTGCGGTGTGTAAATAATATTAGTCCGGTCATCTAAAGATGCTTGTTCGCTTCCATCTGCCGTTCTGCTTTACTCTAAATTAAATATCGGCTTTAATTTTCACTCTTTTTCAGTTAATTTTAAGCAATGGAAAGTATTTGGATAAATAAAATAAAGAGAGAGTCATCAAACCAAAAAATAAAATCCAAACAAAAAAATTCCAAAAAAATTACCAAATTTAGAGATTAACGTAAACAAGACAAGTAAAATGATTGTTGGTCAAATAAAAATTTTACTATTTCATTTTTAGTTCACATTTAGGCAATTGGAAGCATTTAAACAAACACACTAAATTTGAGCCATCCAAACATAAAGCTCATCCAAAACTAAAAATTTTATTAAAAAACTCAAAAAAATTGTTAAGCAAATTTATATAAATTTAATTTTAAGCACGGCTAATAATCAAATTTTATTTAAATATATGTACATATTAATTCTATCAGTCTTCTCAGAACTGTTTCAGAGTTTTTTTTCAGATTTTTTAAAATTTTAAATAAGAGGAATTTTTTGTTTTGTAGTTCCGACATAAAATCTCAACTTTTTTCTATTTTTACCTATTATTTATTTTAACATAAAGTTGGGGCTACCGGTTCTAAAACCAAATTTTTGTTTCTACACATCCATTTTCCAAAATTTTTTTTTAAATAAAACGCTAATTCTGTGCCTAACTATCAAAATTTTTTTATTTACATTTTATAAAAATTTTTCCAGTTAGGTATTTTATTAAATATTTAAGAAGAAATTAATTAAAATGAATAGAAATTTTGTGAAAGATTGTAAAGTTTGTGGCTCAACAAAAAATGTTTACAATCATTATTGTGTCCGTACATGTAAAGCTTGTGGAGCTTTCTTTACGTATTTTTTTTTAAATTTAATTAAATTTCTATTAAATAATTTAAAAAGTCGTTATCTCGAACAAAAAGAAGGCAACTATGATTGTATTTGTTTAACAAAAACAACTGAAATTAAAAGTAAAATTGTTTATGACAAAAACACAAATAAAGAATTCCGATTAGTTTGTAAAGGTTGTCGGCTTGAAAAGTGTCTGGCTGTTGGAATGAAAAAACCAAGTAAATAATGAAGTTTAAAAATAATTAAAATGAATGGAAGAGAGCCGAGGCGAGATTAAAAAATATGAGATTATTTAGTAGTTACGTTTTGGTTAAGTTCAGTTATGAAATCACGGAAAACCAGAAATGTTAATTTACTTAAATGTACGAATAGCTATTCTCTATTAGTTTCATGACCTACGGGCCAACAAGCTTTTGGAGTTAACTTATTTATGTTTTAGAACCAACGTAAATAAGCAGGAAGTCTTTTTAGTCCCCGCAATCCAGATATTTCTCAATAAATTATTACGCATAAATTTTTAGAAAAAGGGTCTAACTTGTGTGGATCAGTTATTAACTGAAATGGTCCAGCTTCCAATAACTCTTAATGGGCAGTTTTGGGTTCCCTATAAAGAGTTTTTAAACTCGCTTCGGTTTCTTCTCTAATTTGGATTTTTAAGAAATAATCTGAATACTTTTAAAAGGAAAATATACTTTTCTAGAGTTAATAAATTTAAAAATATTTCAGAAATTCCATATTTGCGCTACGATATTTGTCCTGAATCAGTGAAAGATATTGACACTAAAGATGAAAATACCGAAGAGGGTGAAGATAAAATATTTTCAAAAAATCAAACGGTGAGGCTTTTGTCTGAAGATAAAAAACAAAAATTAAAATTAAGGTTTTTGTTGAAACTTCATTTAAAATTAGTGAAACTGATCGTAACGAGATTGATTATCTACTACAAATTGTTAATGATACAAAACGAATATTGCATGCATTTACAGATTTAGACGATATATTCTTAAATTGTTCAATCAGATTTGAGGATATTATTCTTTCCGGAATTAACATATTTACACAAATTGATTCTTTTACGGTAAAATAATTAAAATTTGGGTAATATTGAAGGAGCTTTTTACAGAAATATTATTAAATTATTTAAATGTTGTTACCAACTTCTCAAAGGATGTATGAGAGAAAAATGTAATTGAGAATTAAAGTAACGTAACAGAATACCATTGAGAGTATCACAACATTTAGATATCCTTCTAGAAGATTTTGATAGCTTTGTAAAATATTCAAAAAGATATGTTCAAAAAAGACAAAAAAGAGCTCCTCCCGAAGGATGACCCGGAGTCCCACAGTCACCCCAAATACTCTCCCTTATCAGCGTCAAAATTATATGATATATAATTTTATTTTTTAAGCCAAATCCTTTGCCTATTTCTTTAGCGAAATTAGCTATTTTGAAAACAGAAATGGAAAATGTTGGAATATTTAATAAACGAAATATTAAACAATTAATTGTCGACAAATTAGTTTGTGTTGCTATTGCAAAAACTATGCCTGTATTTAATAAATTGTCTTTATCTGATCAGGTAATATTTTTGTAATAATATTTTGAATAAATAAATAGCTTTTTTATTCAAAGTTAATCAGTAATATTTCTGAGAATAATTCCCCCCCCCCCCCTGGGGCTCTATTTATTTCAACTATCATCCAAGTTGGGACTATATTTCATTTGAAGTTTTCTCTCGGGGATACGGTATTTTAAATGAAAACACAAGCCCTTTTGGTTCTGTATTACATACAATTGAGGGTTGGATCCGTTGGCATTAGTCCTATTCCCAAAAAGATTTTAAGGGAATAAGTTAACATATTGCAAATAGGAGTTTCTTCCATTTTTCATTTATTAATCTTTTATTATCTAAATAATTTCCTAAATTATTTCCCTATATAATTTTCCTAAAATTTCCTTCAAGTTTTCTGATAATTTTCAGATAGCTCTACTCCGTCACATTTCATTCCCATTTATCTGTTTTGTTAATAGTTATCTTTCATATGAACTTGGTGTTAATACTTTTATGCGTAAAGATTGTGTTATGCCTGCGCTTAACATACTTGAATGTAAACTTTTCAGAAATGATGATTTGTCTGTTAATTTCGATAATTTTTTTTTAATTTAAATAATATTTAGATTATTTAAATTAACTGATCGTTTATTCACAAAATCTGTTGAGACTGTTAAGGAAGCCGAATTATCCACCGAAGAATTTGCACTTTTAACAGCAATATTCTTCTCACAATCAAGTAAAGGATTTTATAATTTCTTGGGGTTTTATTTAAAAGGCGTTGTAGGGTTTTATCCACTTAATGGTCGTTAAAAGTTTTTATTAAAGAATCTAAAATGCTAGATTCACCAAATATGATTTTGTCAACCACTAATTACATATACATATTAATCATAAAATTTAGACAAAAGTTTTTAGACAAAGGCCTTTACTTTCGTTACTTTTACTCATTTACTGGGCAAATTTTAACTACATAAAATTCGAAGAAAGGCCTAAATAAAATTTGGACAAGAGTGTAAAAGTAGGCAGAAAAGTAATGTAGAACTCCTTAACCAATTGGGATAATTAGAAAACAAAATTGAATTCATGCTTCTTAGTGTCGGGAAGTTAAGGGAAAAAAAGAAAAGACCTAGAAATCTGGGGTCTAATAGTAATATTCACAAGAAAGTTTCCGTTTTTATATCCTTTCGCTGCCTAAACTTTAATATTTTTGGCCTATAATGTAAAGCTTTTCATTGTTAAATATCCAAAAATTCGATCATTAGAATAAAATCTAAATTTTTTTCCTTTCTAGTTGCCGATGGATTGTCTTACGAAGGAAAGGAGTTACTTTATAATGAATCTGTTCGTTACACACAAATTCTTTTTCGATACATTCAACAACAATTTGGGGAATTTTCTTGTGCTAGCCGTTTAGATGGATGTTTCCGTTTAATTAATTATTTTTTTGAGAAAAGAAGGACTGGCCAAATGTTTTTGGGGCATATTAAATTTAATTATCCAAATATTTGCAAATATCCAGATTTTATTTTGAATATTTTTGAGAAGAATGATTAAGAGAACTGTCAGAAAATTACTAAAAAAATTTAAAAATTGTAAAAAAAAATAGGAAAACAAATTAATTTAATTATAAAATTCCTCAGCAAACAAATTTTTAGAAACGTCAAAACAAAATGGTTTAGCATCCAAATCATTGCCAAAGTTTGTTTCTATATGATGGTATTTTAAATTTAAATGCAAATTAAAATAGTGAGCATTTCCTTCCTTCAATAATACTGCTTTACCTTAAATAATTTTTTACTAAAAATATTTATATTTCATTCTCACCAATTTCATTCCCATTTTGTGTAAAGAAAACATATGGATGTTTTTCTAATATTTTTGTAGGTGGAAATACTAGTCCAAAACCAAAAATATCTCCATCATTCCAAGAAAATGAAGGAATTTTAAATGAAATCGGTTTAGTATTTGGAGCAGGAGAATAGTTAATAAATCCATTATTTCCCAATACAATATATATTTTTGTATTGCGAAAACCAAATGATGAATAGTCATTCATTCCTTCCTTTTTAATTTTAATTTCATAATAGTAAGATAATGTTGTAAAATCATTTTTCGGTTTATAAAATTTATTCTCTGCATTGAGCCATACTTTCTTATTTTCACCTAAATTAAATAGTATTACGTAAAAATTCTCTCGCATCCTTAGTGAAAAAAAACTATATTTGATTGAGACTAGCTAATAATTATTTATCTTTCAAAATCCCTTTCCTTCTTTACATATTCCTTATAAAAATTATTTACCTTTCCCCTCTATACATTCATTATATTTAATATCAGTATCATTAATTATCTCAATAAATCCATTTCCATTTTTGCATTTCCCAGTTGGTGTATTTGTATTTACACAATTATCTTCACAACATTTGTGTCTATTATCAATATACTTCCATTTATTTTCAATTTGCATATATTTCTAAAATAATTTATTTAAATCTAAATTTAAATAAATAATTACCGGATTAATCAAATTCTTTTGTTCATTAATTATTTTGTCTAATTTTTTATTTATTTCATTGTTTATTTCTTCTGCCTTTAATTTAAAAAAAGATTAAAATAATTTCTAAGAATCTACAAATTTTTATTCAAAAATATCAATACTTATTGGGTGATAATCATCGAATTATGGTTTATTTGACGCTTATCCTTGAGATAGTTTTAGTGGCCAACAGCATTGTAAGGTTTCTTATTATCACCCTTCTCTTATTGGAGTCCCCCAAACTTAAGTTTTCCGCTCTTGCCCATCAATTAATTTATTTTAATCAAGAAATTACCGTTCTATTTTGAATTTCCATAGAATTAATTTTCTCTCCCTTTTGTAGAATATTATGAGACAACATCTCTATATCATTTAAATGCGC
The DNA here is from genome assembly GCA_036172955.1 of Meloidogyne arenaria. Classification (NCBI taxonomy): domain Eukaryota; kingdom Metazoa; phylum Nematoda; class Chromadorea; order Rhabditida; family Meloidogynidae; genus Meloidogyne; species Meloidogyne arenaria. The sequence goes on from JARQAB010000019.1 coordinate 2,599,239, forward strand.
ATTCTCGTTTCGATTAATTCTTGTTTCCAATGTTTGAATTAATTGGTTTGTCTAAATTATTTGACAAATAATTTAGTATCATAAATTATATTTTTAAGGGCTTTCTTTTCCTTTTCTCGCAATACATTAAGTCTCCTTTTTGGTCTACCAATTCCCACTATAGAAAGTTCTGATAAAATAAAATGCTTCTAAAAAATGTCAGACTTCGAAATCAGCTACCCCACTCCTCAATTTAAAATAAACTTTAAAATACTGTTGGGCATAACTTAATCTAATATATCCTCTTAAGATTTTTCATCCCCACGGTGATCTTAAAGTAAGTTCCTTTATGTACAACTTAATAGTAGTATCTAGATTTGTATTTAGATTAAATTAAAGTTAAAGTATCTTAAAATTCTACAATAAATTACCCGTGTAATATTTCCATCTAATGCAGTTATTTTTACTTCCTTTTCATTAAGAATCTCGGCTAAATTCTCAATTCTATTTTTATTTTCAGTCTCCAATTGTTGGTATTTTTCTTTATTTTTTTGTTTAATAGCCTTAATATTAGCCTCATTTTCTGTTTTTATCTGTTTAATTTCATTTTGAATTTGTTCGGTTTTTTGATCATATTTATCCTGAATATCCTTTAAATGTCTATAATGATCAAGTTCAATTTCACTTATTTTCTAAATTAAAATAAAAATGTTAGAAATTAAAGTATTTTGTTTTAAAATGTGGCCAGTCTGGGTAGGCTGTATTACATCCTTTTGCGCCTCAAAATAATTATGAAGAATTTTTCCTTTCCTAAAGGGGGAGAATTTAGGGAAATTTGAGGAAATTTTTGCCACAACTGGAGGAATACTGTATTTAAATCTACCTGTTTGATTTCACAATCCAATGAATTTATTTTTTCATCTTTTTGATGAATTATTTTTTCTAAGTCAGAAATCATTTGTTCCAAAGTTGTAATTTTTTCTGTATTTTCTTCCTCTATTTTTTGTATTTTCAATTCCAAAGATGAACAATTTTCTTTATATTTTTGTTCTAGTTTGTTGGTTATTTCTTTTTGGAAAAGTTTAATTTTCTGATCAAAGCTATCTTGGATATTTGACAAATTTTTATCATTATCCACCTCTTTATCCATACACTAAATATATATAAGAAAGATATTTAAGGACAACATCTTGGTTAAATTGGGTTATTAAATTTACATATTACCGTAAATCTTCTAATAGAACCACAATTGCAAGTATTTTTCGATCCTATAGTAGAGTGTGCTTATATTGGAGAGTGTGCTTCTTTCAAAGTGTGGTTCTATTAGTAGATTTAATACAGAAAAAGGATAAGGGATTGATCTGATTAACCTGAACCCACACCTTTCCTCAACACTAAACCAACCTTTTTCATTTCCTTCTCCAAAGAATTATTTTTTTCAAAAATTAAATTATAATTTTCTTGAAGTTTCAAAACATTATTCCCTAACTCAATCATATTTCCCTAAATTTGAAGTTAAAAAGAATTAATTATTTTTAAAACTACCATAACGTTAAAATCAGGAATAGGCAAATTTTCATCCATTTTTAAATTAAAATTTAATTATCTAAAATTTTGAAAATAAGGATTAAATCTCTCTAAAAATGGAAGGGAGAGAATGTACATATTTTAGAGAGATTTGAATAAGTAAAGTATTATTAGTTAATTTGAAAAATGTTATTATTTGTAGCATTTAAGCATAGTGTATATTAGTGAGAGTTTTTTAAAATCAACCCGAGAGATTTTCTAACACTCGACATAAAACTAAGCTAAACTTTTTATTAACGCAGCCAATCCAGGGTAGATACTAGCAAAGTAGGGGGAACGTTTATATTTTGAATTGAATTAGAGGCTGATAGTAATCTCTTAAAAATGGAAAAAGTCTCGCATAGACTGACTTTCCTCTTTTTGAATTATTTTGGTATCGGAACTGAGAATCTTGGATATCTCGCCGATAGTTAAATTGGTTTTGGATTAACAAAAAATAAAAATTAAATTAATAAAATGATTCAAAAAAATAAATTACTTAATACAAATAAATAAAATTTTCTTCGTCTTATAAATGGAGAAACGATAAAAGATTATATTATTAGAGGAATGAGAATGACCTAGAACTTTTAAAATATTGCTCCAGACATTATTTTAATAAAAAATAGATGAGAAAAGCATTCTTCATTTATTAAAAAGAGGCAATAAGAGTTTAAAAAGTTGAAAGAAAAATTTTTTAGGTCAAATTTCTTTTTTACGGAAGAGGTAAAAAGTAAATGATGTAAGCGAAAGTCAAAGAAGACTTACCATTTTTTTTTAAAATATTGCTCTAAAAAGGTTGCTCCACGACCTTACATTTGCTCCTCGACCTTTGCGCTGAGCAACTTTTACGCCGCTTAAAAAATATATGAATAAATATCTACAGACAGATTTAACTATAGTCTACGCTCTTGGGTCATTGTCGCTCATTGCCACTCTTGTCCTTTACCTATGTGTTCTTAATGGGAATTATTCTATATTTGGATAAATCGCTCCACGGCTCCTATGTATTTCCGCTCAATTTTATAGGGAAGACCTCATTTTTCAACTCCCGGACCTCTTTAATCTCCCTAAACTTCTTTAAGCTTCTGGATACTATTTTTGAGCCCGGGGTGTACAAAACGGAGGTCCGACTATAGATATTATTAACTACATTTTCCCTTATATTGACAGTAGTTTTTCATTTCTAATTTTTACAGATCACCATTTACTAAAATTTATTTTGTATATTAATTCAATTTCAAAATAAATCTCTTTTAAAATGGCTGAGTATTGTGTTATTTGTTCTAAAGCTTTAACTTCTAATAATATGTATTCCATTCCATGTAGTCATGTTTTTCACAAAGAATGTATTACAAATTGGATCTCTCAAGTGGAAAATTTAATTAAAATGTTTAAGATTTATTTTTTATGTTTAGGAAAAGAGTTGTCCTAGATGTCGAATGGAAGCAACTTCGAATGATATCAAGCAATTTACTATAATTAAAGTAGGTTTAAGAATTCTTGCTGATATACATAAATGGAAAATTTAAATTAAATACTGTTTTTCAATTTTTCCCTTTATCATCAAATTCCTCATTCTTACTATTTTTTTATTAAGAAAGCAATTTTATTTCAGATATATGTTAGAGATATTTATAATATCAAAACTGTTCTCGAAAAGGTTAAAACATGTGATACAATTAGTGTCATTAAGCATATGATTGAAATGACGAGGGGAATACCTGTGGATCAGCAACGTTTGGTTTGTAAATAGATGTTAAAATTTTGATATTGCTAAATTTACTAATTGAGTACAATTAACTAGATATCAGTGAATAAGTTGGTATCGAGTTTTGATATCTCGATACCTAAATAAACATGGGTAATAGTTTGGAAGTCGCCCCCCTTTTTTCATTTCTATTTTTCCTTTTTTCTCATTTTATGGCAAATTATATATTATTCGAAAGCGTGTCGGGCTAACTCAAGGAACGGACAAGTCAAGGAACGACAAATCAAGGAACGACAAGTCAAGGAACATACCAACTCAAGGAACAGACAGGTCAAGGAAAAGACAGGTCAAGGAACGACCAACTCAAGGAATGACCAATTCATGGAATATTTTAAAAATCGAAATTTTTTGAAAAATCAGAATTTTTTTAGAAAATAAGAATTTAAAAACAGATTAGAACACTTTAAAAAACAGAATTAAAAAAAATTCCGAAAAATTCTGATTTTTCAAAAAAATTCCGATTTTTAAAATATTCCATGAATTGGTCATTCCTTGAATTGGTCGTTCCTTGACCTGTCTTTTCCTTGACTTGCCTGTTCCTTGAGTTGGTATGTTCCATGAATTGGTCGTTCCTTGACTTGTCTTTTCCTTGACTTGTCGTTCCTTGATTTGTTTGTTCCTTGAGTTGGTATTCCTTGAGTTAGCCCCCACCCATTCGAAAGAGCTCTTCGAGGTGAGTCGAATGACATTAAAATCAAGACTTAAGTGAACAACGTTATGGCCGTTTATTTTATCCCCTTGCACTGGCACAAGAAGTTTGCCTAACAATGATTTAGCTATAATTTTGGTAAGAATCATCCAATCTAGCCGATCTTGGTATCATTTAACCAAGCTAGGAGCTCTTTCAAATGATTTATAATACATAAATTATATATCAAACAAAAAAGGTCAAAACGGTCAGGAAAACTCGGAAAAAAGGGGGCGGCTTTCATACTATTACCTAACGTGTTATAATAGAATTAATCCTTAATGGCCGAAATCGCCTGGAACTAGAATATTTTTAAAATTGAAAAAAAAATTATATTTTTTTAAAAATTTCTATTAATAATATAACATACTAAATTACTTTAAATACTTATCAAAGTGAAATATTAATTGATTAATCCAAATAATTTAAAGGTTTACAAAGGTCAGTTTCTCGAAGATGAACGTACAATTGCTTATTATAATATCTGTAACAATTCAATTATTGACTCTGTTATTCGTATGGTTTGTTGATTTTATATTTTTTGGAACAAAAATAAAAGTAAATAATTTTTAAAAATCAACTGATCTTTAATTAAAAATTTTTGGCTTTTTTAATACATAATTTTTAAACCAAAATTTTGTCTCATCATAATTTCTGATAAATTTGTTGGCTTTAAAAATATTTAAATTTTGAATAAATTACCTATTTGTAGAATTTTTGATTGAATTTGCTGTTTTATAATTTTTGTTCAAAAATAAGATACGTTAACAATAAATAATACTAAATAAAATTACAGATACAGATAGGACTTGTTAAAGAATAACAGTTTCGCGGCAGTTACGGATTTCAGCTTGTAGTCAAATACATTTCGCGCGATGATGATTAGTCAAATACATACACCTGTTTTTAAGAGGATTTTTACACCATCTTCGTTTTCACACACTTTCAATTCCACTCTTTTTTCTGGGATTTTTTGTGATGAGGGATTAACTTCACGGGAATTAAGCCCGCAAACCTTTTGAAACTACACCCTCATACCTCGTCTCGATAAAATTTATGCTTGATTGGAGGATTTTTCTTTTATTTCCATAATTTTTTACACCTTATCAAATACAGACAACCTTTTAATGCAAAATATAACTCAATAATCTCTCTTTATAGATATTTGTCAAAGCATTTACGGATAAAAGGGTTTAGTAATGGTTTTCTATAGATAGTCTGTTGCTCCGTTTGTCCGATGGCAAAAATCAAATACATTTAAACATGAAAATTGAAAAATTGTAAAGGAATTTTTCTATAGTAATTTAAAAAAGTATTAATATCTATATTAGCTAAAGTTGCATTAATAATTAATTAAATAATTTAACAAAATACATATGTATAATTTTTGGGTTTATTTACATTTATTGCTAAATTAATCTAAAAAAGAATTTACCCAAAAATATTAGCAATCGGACTTGTGTATAATCTAAATTTAGTCATAATTTTAAGTAATTTAACTAAAAAAACTTGTCCAATCACTAAAAAATAAATGTAATAAAATATTTACAAATAAATAAATAAATGTTGGCGGAAATGTTATTTTAATAAGGAATGTCATTTAGATTCTTTGTAATTGATTTCTAATTTTTTGGCATATGTAAGTAATGGTCGAATTGCTAATTCGAATTTTTGAATAAAGTAAAAAGGTGTTTACTTTAATAATTAACATTTAAATATCTTTGTTTTTAAAAGTTACAAATAATTAAAATTTCTGAACCTCAAAATTACCCGAAATTTGAACTGAAAAAATTCAGGAATAGCCTACTAATATTGAAAGTTCATAAGAAAAGTATTATCTGTTAGTTTTTATTGGATGATTTAAATTAAAGTCGAATAGAGACTACTATTTTTAATTTATAGTTCGACGAATTTAGTATTTTTGCTCTGTTGGACATTTTTTGAAATGGGCCGATTTGTAGAAGGTTCTTTTGGGGTTTTTGTTCCGTAGGCCATTTTGAGGTAGGCCGTTTTGGGGATACGATACCAACATAAATTTTTAAATATTTTTTAAATAAAATTATTTTTTAAATTAACTTTAATAAATTTAAAAATTAAAACAAAATCAATTAAATGTTTATTTGCCCTTTGTCACATTTTAATTTTTTAATAAGTCTTGTGAATAGTCTTGTGAATAAATGCCCTTTTTGGATACAGACTACGAGAGAAATGATTTGACAAAAGCATATTTTGACATTTTGCCAATATCCAAAATTGCCCTAGGTTTTGTTAGTGTTTCCTGCTTTGTTCAAAAAATTTTAATAATTTGTTGACATGATACTAAACAAAGTCCACCCGGACAAAGGGATTTCCTAAAAGGCGATCATCTTCTGAAATCATATGTTTAATCTGAAACATTTCTAAGGTTATCGAGAACTAACGACACTTAAATCTTGCTGTATGAAACGATGGGACTTAAAAAATTGAGAATTTTTTAGTTTATATTTTTTGTTTAATTATTACTCTCCTTATAGTAATAATTAATTATTAAACGTAGTTTCAGAAGTAACGAAGGACTTAGTCAAAGCAAGCGGTAGAGCATTGCCAAAAACAAACATCCTAAATGGCCCTCTTTAGGCCACAAGTTTAATAAGTAAAACATACTATGTATCATTTTTAATTTTTGCGATAATTTTTTTGATAAAATTTTTTAATTTCATTTTTGTTGTTGATAATTTTGGGGACCTTTATGGAGATTTTCTACAGGATAATTTATGAAGATATCTAGGATTTTTCTGTTATTGGCAAAATACAAGGATTTTTCAATATTGGCAAAATATAGCTTTGGCAAAATATGATGGTATTTTAGTGGGGAAAGCAGTAACGCCTAGAGAAGTTAGATGACAGGGGAGGAATTGATCCAATCGACTCATTACCCTCTCTCACGTATTCCCTCTTATCCCCCCTCTTTCTTCACCCCCCCCCCCCCTCCCCCCTCTCCTCACTCAACAACGCTTGACAGCGTGTATAGATTCTAGGGAAGGGAGGGGGGGAGTAGTAACGTCTAGAGAAGTTAGATGACAGGGGAGGAATTGATCCAATCGACTTATTACCCACTCTCATGTATTTCCCTCTTATCTCCCTTCTTTCTTCACCTCCCTCTCCTCTCTCAATAACGCTTGAAAACGTGTCTAGAGGCATGCTTCCTTTGTTTAAATTCTATTGTTAACTAATTCGGGAATTTAAAAAAAGATTCGGGAAATTTAAAGTCTCGTTTTAAATAGAGAGAATGCCTTATATCCCTTGAATATAGGCATTGTTTTCTTAAAATTTTTTGTGTTCGGGACCAAAATCAGTTGGACTAACACCGGACTTTTTCCTCTAAGCGCCGTAGGCGAAATCATTGAGAATTTTTGAAAGAACTATTTCAAAGGATTTGGAGATTTATCGGAGGATTGAGGGGATAACAGTTGATTTAGATTATCTTTTTCCTTAGCCATAGTATTTATCACCACATTTATGTTTAGCAGATATTGGTATTCAGATCAAAGGTTGCTCCTTTGAGTGCAACAGTATAAAATTTTGATAATTTTGGGAGGCCAAGAAGCCAGATTTAGGTATATTTTTAATTTAACTTCGTCAAAAATAACTCAACGTACGGTCAACAAATAACGCAATGCGATTGAGTCAGGCTGCCTGAAACTCAGGCTGCCTGAAACTTTTACTTTTTATTATGTATGGGCAGGACTGCTTATGATTTTTAAGCGGCTTTTCTTTGGAAAATTTTATAGAGATTTAATTTTTATTAATGAAATTTGTTATTTTTTAAGAATATAATTATTTTAAGAAGGAGTTTTTACTTTTTATTCTCAAAAATTTTATTTAAAGCAATATTCGAAGATGGAGTTGCACTTTAGAAATTCTTATCAATTTTCAAATCGGGATCTCGATCCTTCAAGTTAGAGAATATAGAGGAATTGGCCAAAAATCTCTTTCTCTGCTCTATAGAAAAATGTCAATTGAAACGTTGTCAATCTCTGATTGGTGGGCATCAGATGTAAAACGTCTATTAGAGGGGGGAGATAGAGATTTAGAGGAGGGGGGGGGGGGGGGGAAGCTAGAGATTTAGAAGGGGAGGAGTTTCAGACAAAACCTCATAATTTTTTACTCTCCATTATTCAACTCCTCCCACATAAAGCTCCGTTTTTAAGTCAGTCAAAACTGCCTTTAACCTCACATTCATTTTAACTTTAATTAACCACTTCAAGTTGCTATTCGAATTGTTGCCTTTAAGTTTTACTCAACTGAACATGTTTAAATTATAAATTAATATTATCTAGCCTTTATCAGAGGGGAAATACGGTAGATGTTATATTATAGGTTTAACTCCTCCCAAGGCCAGGGAATATAAAATGTCTAACAAGCTTTAATCTCTTCAACAAAATATTTTGTCTGTCCACATCCTATCCTATCCCTCTGTTGTGGATGGAAATAGTGTAGATGTTATGTGGATTGTGACAAAAATAGTGTCGGGTTTGGATTGTAGGTGAGGAATGCCGACTGTAACTCTAAAGTTTCAGTGTGAGGTCTCCACTGACACTTTTACAGTCGCGGAACACCCACACCTTTTATAGAATTTCATAGACAGCTTTGCTTTTCGGCTTGGTTATGTCTTTAATGAAGTAAAATATTTTAATTTTTATCCAGAAGAACAATGCTTCTTCTATCAATTTTATTTCAATTTGGCATAGCCTGGTTGCTTCTAACGGATTTAAATGGAATGGAATCTGATAGTGGAAACACTATTAACGAAGAAATTGTAAAGAAAAGAGCTTTGGTTATTGCTCCCAACTTTCTTGAAGTTCACTTTAAAATGCTCAGTGTCTTCGCCAATGCGCTGACTGAGGAGTTTAATGTGGTGGGTGTTAGAGTTTTATAGTACTTGAACATTTTATTTCTAAAATTTTGCTTTTATACAGTGCCGGCAATATGTTTATGCAGTAGAGTGATAGAAAAGTATTAACTGCGATTTATCCTCAAAAATTAACATCCCTTTCTAATTTAGTTCAGATATATTATAACCCCTTTTATGCTCTCTTAAATCATATATTTAGTTTTTTTTCATCTGGCTTTATATAGAGAATACATTCGATTAAATAGAAATACCCCCATTTTTAGGCGGAAATATGTTTATGCAGTAAACTTTATTTTTGCTATAAGTCAATATTTTATCATTTCACTACGAGATTTGATTACTCCTTCAATACGTCATGGCATGAGCTAGATAATAAAACAATAATATTAGGCGGAATCCCATCCAAACCTACTAAACCAAAAATCAAATTTTCAACTGAAATAGGGGTAAATTTTTGAAAAATCAATTTACGGTATATAAAAATTTTTATGAATTTTCTTTTTTAGGCTCATCTGAAAGCCCATAAAATTTGCTACAAAATAGTCCCTGTCTTAATTTTATCAATAGAAAACTCGTAGAGATGAAGGCCCTAAATTTAATTAAGTTATCGTTTTTGGGGTATTTTCAGAGCTTTTGAGCAATTTTAAAGTAAAAGTCGATGTACGTCAAATAGATAGTCTTTGTAAAAATTAAGACAGGGCCTATTTTGTAGCAAATTTTATGAGCTTTCAGATGAGCCTAAAAAGAAAATTCATAAAAAAATTTTATATACCGAAAATTGATTTTTCAAAAATTTACCCCTATTTCAGTTGAAAATTTGGTTTTTGTTTTAATGGCTTTGGTGAGCATTCTACTTGATATTTCTGTTTAATTATCTAACACATGCAATAATGATGCACTAAAACGAAAAATCCCGTGGTGATCCTGTAAACTATTAACTTAGAGCAAAAATAAAAATTACTGCATAAACATATTTCCGCCAAAATATGGGGGTAGTCTTATTTAATCAAATGTAGTTTTTTACAAATCAATTTTAAAAAGAAAACAAATATATCATTAAATAGCTCATAGAAGATAATATAAGATACTAGAAAAAATTAGATAAAGGGGTTGATTTTTCGGGAAATTTCGGGGCAAATACTTTTTTATCACTCTACTGCATAAACATATTGCCGGCACTGTATGTAAAATATTCAAATTATTATATTTTATCTCTAATTCGGTGTACGGGGTTTTATCGAAAAATATTTTAAAGAAAAAATGCCCAAAAGTTGGTTGTTCTTACAACATTTAAGACATAAAAAATGCCTAGATATAATGGGTTGACCCAAAAAGAATGAGCCCTTTATGGATAATGCAAAAAATTTACTATAACAAAAAAACAAAAAGCAATCAAGAAACGAAGTATTGCCCAATATTATCTATTATTTATTGCCATTTTCTGGGCAGATTTTGAATTCTTCTTTGATAAAAAGTTGTAGCTGATTTTGCCTCTAGAAAATCAGTTACCCTATTTTTGAGTTGTGTATCATTTTGAAACCGAACTTCACGTAAATGATTTTTCATAGAACGGAATAAGTGATAATCAGATAGCGCAATGTCCGTTGAGTAAGGCGGATGTGGTAGAATTTCCCATCCGAGTGTTTCAGTAATGTGGGCAAGAGTTTCATTTGCACGGTGTGGAGGCGCGTTGTCCTGATGGAAAACAACCTGGCCTTAACGTTGTCTCCCTGAACTGTGAAACCATCAATGGCAACTTGGACGCGATCCAGGATTGTACGATAGAGATCTCCATTAAAGATCTCCTCCTAGGAATTAATTCCCAGTCTACAATTCCAAATCTAGCCCAAAAAAAAGGGCTCATTCTTTTTGGGTCAACCCATTACATACTTAAATTTAACATCGAACTATTTTTATGGGTAATTTGTTGTCACCTCATGACAACTTTAATTATTAAATTTATTTTTTAAAAAATAAATTTATTTTCATTATTTTACAATAATAATTTAAAATTTTTTAAATATTAAGCACTTTCTAATTCTAAACACCAAAAATGAAAAATTTGGGAAAAATTTCAATCGTGGAATTGATACTAAAATATTTAAACAAGGAGACGGAAAAGATAAAGAAGGCGGAAATACATATCAAATTATACGTATTTCAGATGATTATCCCAAAAAATTGGACGAGGGCGTAAATAGTCTAAAGAATAAATTCTTAACGAGAGGATATGTACAGAATATACAAATTCTCAAAAATGAAGCTTACACCGTGTTTAAAGGTTAAAATTCCTTTCCTCAAGGCAATCACGAAATGAAACGTTTAGCCCGTGCTTGGTTGGAGTCTATTCAAACTTTCTTTTAAATTCTCACCCCTTTGAAGAAACTTGTTGAATTTCTGATTTTCATTTTTCTTTAACGAGCATTGGAGAATTGCAAAAAGTTTAACTCATGCTCCAGCCCCGGGTATTTTAAAACTCTGACTCCAGCTCAGCCAATTCTTATCTGATTCGTGTAGCCATAACCAATACATTTAAAGAGTAATATAAACATTTAAGATGTGTTTGATCGTAGAGACTATCTAATTTCTGACCTGCATGAAGCAAAGTTTGATTTGGGATTTTTTGACACTTGGGACACGGGAGCTCTCTTTATTTTCCATGAAGCAGGAATTAAAAATGTTTTTGGCATTAACAACACCCAACTTAATGCTTATCAATTTAAATATGCTGGGAAGGACTTTCCAAAAAATGTTCCAGGTTTTTATATAGGATATCACAAAATATTAGCCCGGTAATTTCAGAAATTTATTCGGCGCGAATAGGCGATAGTGAATTATTTAGTCCTAACCGACCTATTATTACCAATGCAATGAAAGGAAGACAAAGAGAAATACATGAAGAATATGAAAGAAGTTTACAAATATTCACATCTGTTCATAAAGAATTGGTTATTTAAATTAAATTTAAAGGACAATTACTACATATTAGCCTTCCAAAATTCTCAAAATTTTCGCCTGCGGCGCAGAAAAATGAAGAAATTTAACTTTCTTTTGATATTCCCATTAATCTCTCGATATCCTCAGAATACCACGACATCCCGCATAATTAACTCAAATCCTCCCATACCCCTCTTAATTTTATTCAAATCCTCCGCTCTGTGAATCACCTGCTCCGAAGCCGGAGCCAAGATTTTAAAATGACCGTAACCGGAGCCAATACCTGAAAAAAGTCGGAGCCTTTGCCTGTAATTCGGATATTCTTACTTTTATATTGATATCGGATCTGGGTATCTCCAAGTATCTTCTAACCCTAGTCCGTCTTTTTCTAATTTTTAAAAGTTCAAGCAAAGTTTCAACTAAGACCTAACATACATGACAAAGATTTATTTACAATTATAAAATTATTTTCGATTTTCAATTTCGATATTTTTGGATTTCTTTCAATTTTCGATCAACGATTTTCGAAGATTTTTCAGTGTCGAGACAGCTCTGGTCATTAAATGAATTAATAATGTATATATACATATAGACATATAAATTTTACAGGACAAATGGTTTGAACAAAGATATGAAAAAAGTGAAAGTCGGCAAAACCCACCAACAACAGAAGGCCTTTATTCTAAGATTAAAGGAATATTCCTTAACGGGCATGAATTGTTTGATTTTCCTTTAGGTGAAAACAAACCTGAAAATGTTTTTTATGTTGGTGGAATTCATTTGAAGGAATTTAACCATAAAAAGGCAAGAATTTTTTAGATTTTACCAAAGTTGTTGGTTTCAACAAATTTTTGGTTAGACGAAACTGAATGACAAACCGACCCGATACTTTTACCCGAACCGAGAAACCGAACAGAAAATCCTGAGTTATTTTTGGTTATTTTTGAAATAAGTAATAGACAAAACATTATTGTTATCGTTAATGTGACAAAATTTACTGTAAGGGAGAATAAATATAACAATAGTAAAGGACCTAATCTAGAACACAACAACCATCTAACCTAGCTTATTGTTTAATTATTTTTTACTCAAGCTCTTTCTCTAAGTACGGACATAATACTTTAATATTTTTATTTTAGAAGGAACCGGGGAGTCCAAAACGTCCAAACAAGCAAGTGATTATGAGCATTGAATATTGCAGACAGATTGCTCAACCAGAAACCATAAAAATTTTGGAAAAAATCATGGAGGCTATTAAAAATGTGTCACATTCAAAAAAGATGTATTTAACATTTATTTATGATTGTAAAACAGAAGGAGATGATTTGAAGAAGTTAGAACAAGTAATGACAAATGTAAAACATGAAATTAAAAAAATTCCAGACATGCAAGAGGAATTGGGTACATTTTAAAATTGTTTAATAATAATAGATCTATCTACTTTTAAGCAAAAGGTAACACAATCCTTTTAATCACCAACAGCAGTGGATACCAAGTACTTGAAGCATTTTATGAAAATGTTCCAATTTTATCTATGCCTTATATGGTAGATCAATTTTATGTTGCTGAAGCCTTGAAAATACCTCACGAAATAGAAATCGAGAATGCTAATGGTGAAAAACCAATTAGCGGAGGAAGTCCCAAACATGGGCATGGCACTAATCATCAAACAGGAAATGGACGAAACAGCTCCCCTGTTCGAGGAAGATCCCCCGCTAAACGCAGAGAATCCCCCACTGAAGGCAGTCCTCGTGCTGGACCTTCAAGTCTGGACAAACATAACATGTATCTTGCTCCAACATTAAGCTTCAACGATATGTCTGGGAATAATGAAAATATTGAAGATATTGAAGTGGTATTGAAAGAGTTGTTGGATGACAGGTAATTATTTTTGAATATAAATATCAAATTTGAGAATAATATTGACATTTTATTTCGGTTCTTTATTCTATGCTCAAATGCTCAAAAGCGAGCTGCTGGCTTTATCCGAATTTATTATACGCTCACAAAAGCTAGCAGGCTTTATCCGAAAATCACATCATTTATTTATAATAAGAAATTATTTTTTGAAAAATATAAAATTTTTATTTCAGTCACAAGGAAAAGGTTGACAAAGTTCATAAATATTTACACCAGACATTGAAAAAGAACAATCCAAAAGATATTTTCCTCGCTAAAGTAATTGAAGCTCTTCACGGTTCTGCTGGAGAAAATGGACAGGAGTGAAAAGTAAACTGTAAAAATGTACATATTTTTATTTATCGAGTCTGTCACGTTGTAAATTCAAGTAACTACAAAAATGTTTTACTCAAAATTTTTCTTTCGGGTCGTGGTTGATTATACTATGTTTTTCATTGCCCCGTTTTTATTCACAAATTTCGGCATAATTTCATTGTAAAAATTTTTAAAGTCCCCATTTATGTACAGTAAGAGGAAGGTAAATGTTTAATATAGCGATACTGCTTCATTGCTGTTGACACTCTTTTAATAGTTCCTAAACGCCGCTTTTTAAACGTCTTAAATGCTGACAACCTTTATCTACCTCTTACTATACATACATCACAGAAACTGTATAGCCCTTCTTTATTTGATGTACCGATGAGCTATGAATTCGATTTGAAGTGTTATGAGAATATAACTCAAACTGTATAAATTCCTTTGACTCTTGGGTCTATAACTTGAGACACCAACAATTAAAAAATTGAACATTCAATAAATCTTCGATGAGCGAACAACCTTTATTTGAAAATTCATTACTTTTAAAAAAATCATAGAGCTACGGTACATCTGGTATAACCCAAGATTTTAACATGAAACAAGTAAATACCCTCATGTATTTTATTTTTTCGTACCATGTAATTTTTTATTTATTATCTATTTTTAACTTTATTTTTAAAGTTTAACTTTATTTTTTAATTTTTCTAACTTTATTTTTAAAAAAATTCTGTAGTTTATCGATAAATTTGTAGAGAAAAATTGTTTTATTGGTGCGCCGACATTTGCGCAGCTAACACAGCGCCGAGACTTTTCCGCCGCGATTTTTGCCCCAAAGTTGCGACGAATTACGAATGACGGCGTTTTTAAGTTGTGAATTACGATTACGAAAATATCGGAAAAATAAAAATTACGAAAAAATATTGCAAAAAAACCTTTAATACTTAGACATTAAATTTTTTGAAGGAAAATCTAAAATATCACACCTCAATCATCCTATATATATTCAAATCCCCTTAAATGGGATTTGGGTGTATTAAGAGCAAAATCTGGGAAATTCGGGGGATTAATTGGGATATTGTCGAATTAGGTATAGTCGGATTAGGGCAACTTCTCTCTAAAACTGTTGTGATTTAGAGGTTTTCTTGTGTGCATAAAAGTGCAGATTTTTTTCTTTGGTCGAAGTTTTGGTAGGACTAAGTTTTGTCAGACGAAGTCGTGTCCGTTCGAAGACTGCCCTGACACGCCTTCAACCTCTCTTCTAAGAGGAAAATTGACCTAAAAAGTTTATTTAATATTTAATATAGGATTTTTCTTTTTGAACTATTTTTTGCCTCCTTTAGTTTGAATGAGAATAGTGAATGATTTTCTCATAAAATTTTTTAAATAAATTTGTCTGGAGCAATAATTTTAAAGTTTTGGTAATTCCTTCAATCTTTTATCGTTTCATCATTTGGAAAGTATGATTTTGGGTTTTATTTAAAAATTTGCACAAAAAATCACAATTTTATTTTAATAATTGTCTATTTTTGGACAATTATTTACCCTCCCCCCTCTTCTATTTATATCTCGGATTCATATTTTTATGCTTTGAAGTGCTCAAATTTCCTTTCATATAAATGTTAATTTTTGCTGTTAGGTTGATTTTTCCCATTTCCATCTTGTTTTTACATCCTAATTTTTGTTCACATAACAACTTTTACTTAAAATGTTTGCGGAAAATAAATGCTTTACAATAAGAGAAAAATTAATCTGAACTGAAATGGGGGGGGGTGTGATATTAATAAAGTACCCGTTTTCCGGAAAAAGCAAAAAAAATTTCTGATTCCTACAAATTACCCCTATTTTTTCTGTCTACAGCGTGAAGGAAAAAATAAAATTTCGGTCTAAATGAAAAACTTATTTCCTAAAATTTTCCAAGGCTAATTTGAATGAAAAACCTCGTGGGATTTAGTGTCTTTGGCCCTTCTGAATTCAATCGTATTATTTTACTCACTTTTTTCTGACTTTTTAACATACCTTCGGATTATTTTTACAATCTGTACATATTTCTTTCTCATTTTAGTTCCACTCTTCATTAACTTGTCATCAAATATTTTTTCACTCAAATTAAGCATTGATTTCCAATGTTTTTATTTAGTATCTGTTTTTGGTCATAGATTATATACAAACCAAAAAGGGGATATAATAAAGAATATACAAACAGGATTTAACGAAACTACAGTTTAAGGTCAATCTTAGGCCAACCCTAATTCTCTTTTCTATTTTATTTGTCTAAAATCTAAGGTATAAATATATGAATTCAACTAATTTCAGATACGCAAAATGTCTTCCACCACATTCATTTGCATTATTTGTTCCGAACCTTTGACTCCTAATAATATGTTTTCAATTTCATGTGGTCATGTTTTTCACGAAGATTGTATGACACAAATAATCTCACAAGTAGAAAAATTTAATTAGAAATTTTAATTTATTTTTTACTTTGTAGAAAAAGTATTGCCCTAAATGTAGGAAAGTTGCAACATTAAGAGACGTTCGGCAAATTCATTTAGACAATGTGCAGATTAAATCTGAATCAAATAAAATTAAAGTAGGTTGGAAAAAGTGACGTGACATGTCATTCGATTCATCTCGACGAGCTGAGTCGACGGTACCACTCGCTAATTTAGGAATTGATTCTGGACCTAGTTATATCTCATATTCGAATTTTTCACCCCAAGATCGACCTTACTCCCCCCTATGGTCTTTCAATATTTCGGACCTATAACTCGGTCCAGAATTATCTCCTAAAGTAGCGAGTGGTACCGTTCGAATCAGCTCGTCGAGACGAATCGAATGACATATGTCACGTCCCGAACTTTTACCTAGATACGTTACAATACATCCGAAAGAAAAAAATGGGAAACACAAACTTAACTATTACCCAAAAATCTTCCTTTTTTGCGCCGCAGGCGCAAAAAGACTACCATATTTCCAAAATGTTGATTTAAGAGTACAATACTTTTAAAAATGTACGAATCGGAACCCTGACCTAGAGCATTTGCATTAAATTTAACAATCTTTAAACAACCATATTTTATTTCAGTTAAATGTTCGAGAGCCTTCAGGCAATATAACTGTTCTAGAAAAGATTAAATATTCCGATACAATTGAGCTTATTAAGTGTATGGTTGAAATGAAAATTGGAATACCGCCGGATCAACATCGTTTGGTTTGTAAATTAAATTCGGAAAAACTCTCTAATCCACATATATCACTTAATCGACGAAAAATTTTCGGTTATGTTTCGGTTAACCGAAGAATTTGGTGAAACCGACAACCCTACTTTAAATACAAAATTTTTTTTTATTTTTAAATTTGCTATCAAATTTTTTTAAAGTTCCGGGAACCAGAACTCAAATTGGATCCGGTTCCGGACAAAATTTAGGTTTCGGTGAAACCCTACTCTCTTCTATTAAGATTTACACAGGGTAATTATTGATATTTTAGATTTATATTGGTAAGCAACTCGAAGATGACCGTACAATTGCTTACTATGATATCGAGGATGGGGCAACTATTCACCTTATTATGCGTTTGAAAGGTTGTTGATTTTATGTTTTTGGAACAGAAAATGTTAAGAATTTTTAAAAATATAACTGATTTTTAAATAAATTGTTTTGAAACAAAATGTTTTTAACCAAAGCTTCATAAATTTTTTTTGATAAATTTGTTGGATTTAAAAATATTAAAATTTCGAGTAAAAAGTTTGTTTAAAGTTTTTGTCAATTTTGTTATTAATTTAGAACAAGATTTAATAATTCCCATTGATATTCCCTCAAATCATTTTTTATTCAACAATTTCTCATTTATTTATTCGTGTAAATTTAACTGTAAATTAAAAAGAATATCAAAACAGCGAAAATTTTGAGAATTTTGGAATGCCATGGGCCGTTGTTTTTTCCTCTATTAGCGCCCTAAGGAAAAATTTTTTGGAAATTTAGACAAAATCCTCGGCCGGAAAATGCTTTAAAAATCAACTCAAATCTCAAATTTAATCAAAATTACACTGTTCATCCTCTTAAGCCCCATATAAAAACTATAAAATAAGTTAAATATTATTTAATGACAATTTTAAGCAATTCTCCAGTCGTAAAAGTCCCCAGATTCTACATACAACGAAATATAAATTTTCGTCCATCTCTGGTAGGGTTTCCGTTTTTGAGTCTGGTCGACGGTCTAGGCATTTTTTCGGGCAGCTTTTTATTGAGTCGTGCCTGTACGAGTCACTTTCGGGCCTAACTTTATCGAGTCAGGGCGTACGAGTAATTTTTGGGCCAAATCTCTTTGGCACCGCTCGATCTTTTGGTCCGAGCCGGCCCATTTTAGCAGTCCTAATCTTTGGCCACAAAACAAAAATCTTTTTTAGCCAACAACCTTTATTTAATATTTAAAATCCTCAAATAAAATTGAATAAAAACTATAAAATAAGTTAAATATCATTTAATGATAACCCCTTTAAATTATTCAAGTCTCTCATATTCCTTTCTACTTAACGAGGCACTAAAAGAGATTTTCCTCCATCAATTTTAAGCAATTCCCCAGTCGTAAATGTTGCATCTCTTGCAAGATAAAGAATTCCTTGAGCAACTTCCTCGACTGTTCCACAACGTCCTAAAGCGTGACCAGCCTTTCCACGTTCAACAAACTTGGAAAATAATTTTTTTAGTTAATTTCCTTTTAATTTAATAATTTATTTACATCTTTATATTCTTCTTCACTCATATAAGCTCGTCGATGCAAAGAAGTGACAATTAATGCTGGGCTTTAATTTAAAAAAAATTGTTAATTTTAGATTTAGTGCATTAAGTTGTAATGTTTTCAGTCAAAATTCCAAGTTATTTTTGTGTCAAGAGGACTATATCGTGCTGGCGGATTCGGTCCCGAACCATTGACCCTAAAACTAAGCCTTCGCATGGGTATCTCGAAGCCTGAGTAATCTTCACTGGAAAGAACTATTTTCTGAGTCCCAATTGTGTTCGCAAAAAAACACTAATTAAGTCAAGCCTTGTCTCTTATGTGAAGATCTGACCTTCCTTTAAGATAATTTTGACAATTTTTTCAGGTAATTAATTGAAAAAAAATCGTTCGTAAAGAAAGTCTCAAATCACCACAAAATATTTTAATAAATGCTTTACTTTCTTCATAAGGACTTCCGAATTATTAAGCATTATTTTTGAATATCAAATAGCCCTTTTAGAAAAATCTTAACAAACTCACTTCACAGCATTAACACGAATCCCTTTTGGGGCTAATTCTTGAGCCAAGCATTCAGTAAATTTGTCGACAGCAGCTTTAGACATACAATAATAAGTGACAGCTGGGAACTATTTTTAAATTAAAAATTAACAAAAAATATTTTTAAAAGGGACATACAGCACAAATTCCAGAAATGCTGCTAACTATAAAAGGGGATTTTTTGGAAATTATTTTTTACAATTAAATAACCGTTAACAATATTTCCTTTAGTTTTTTCGAGATAAGGCACGGCTAATTGAGTCAAACGAATTAAACTTTTAATTAAATTTTTAAAAAGGTTAAATCTTCACACAAATAAACCTTTTAACATTAACATCCATTAAATCATCCAAAACAGATAAAGGAGTAGTTTCAGCCCCTCCTCTATCTATTATTCCAGCATTATTTACCTTAAAAATGTTGGGATAGAGGGAAAAGTTTCAATTAAGTTTTTTGCTGTTTTAATTAATTTAGCTGGGTCAAAGCCTGTATTTAATGTTTTTATTTATTAGGTGGGAATAGCCGAAGTAGGCGCGCAGGTATAACGACCCAAAGCCATAACTTGCTCCAAGATTTTTTAATTTTACCAAATTTAGTATTAAACTATTCCTCTAGTCGAGCTAAAGATGACTGTCACAAAATTTGATAAGGGCCAAAAAATTCTAGGAAGTTATGGCTTAACGACATTATGATCGCGCGCCTACATGGGCGTGCGCCTTCCTAGGACAATAAAGAAGCTAAATCTCGATTTATAATTTACATGAAAATTAACTTTAATCTCAACTAACTAGTTGAAGTTTAATATGAATTTATTTCTTAATTTAAGATCCTTTTCAATAAATTCTATTAAATCATATAGCCTCCCTTCCCTATTAATTAAAGAATGAGTCATCATTAAAAAATGCCATTTCATCCCACTTCCCATCTATCAAATTCTTACTAAAACATCAATTTGTCCAAATCGGTCATTAGTTTGTTTGACTATATTATCCAACGTTTTTTCTTCCCGAACATCTCCAATAGTAGTAACAATCTAATTTTAAAGATTTTAATGTTTTCAGGCATTTATTTCTTGTTAAAAACCTGTTCATTAGACAACCCAAACCCAATACATTCATCAACAACTTGTTTTAAATTAACTTCGTTTCTACCACAAAGAGAAAGTCGATAACCATTTTTAGCAAATAATAAAGCAGTAGCTTTTCCAATTCCGGAACTGGCACCTTTTATTTTTTTAAATTTTTTTTCAATTTCCTCTAATTAACCTGTTATTATTGCAACAGTTTTAATTGTTGTCATAATTAAAATTTATTTATTTTACTTAAATTATAAAATTTATTTAAAGACGCGGTTGAATGAAAAATAATATATTAAGTAACTAAAATTTATCAATAAATAGTTCCTGACTAACCAAAACACAAACATTCATTTTGGTAATTTATTAATTGGTCAAGATATTTAAATTTTTCTTTTTGTCAGAAATTGATGGGGTGATCTCTCATTTTGACTTTTATGTAAAAGTAAACCATTTGGCAATGAAATGATAAAAATAGAATAAAGTAATATTCTTCCTTTTTGGTTTTGTGAATATTGTGTGCCCTCGGCACCTTTGATTTTTTAATTCCTCGCCTCCGGCCTAATGAGTTTTGAATTCAATTTAAACTCTTCAAAATGGCAGTTGTATTAATAAGCTAGAAATATCCTTAAGCTGTTTTCTCTGAATACTCTACGCGAAGTACTTAGTAAAAACTTTCATAGATTAACCTGGCAAGTTTCTTAATGTTTTTACTTTTGTGTCACCTTAAATTTTTAAATTTCTTGCCTCCAGCGCTAAAGAATTTTATATTCTATTTAAACTCCACTTATTCGGTGCTCTGTAGTCTCGTCAGAGGTTAGTTTCGTCAGAGGAAATTTTCGTCAGAATCAGTTACGTCAGAGGCCTTTTTCGTCAGAGAACAGTTTCGTCAGAGGGTTGTTTCGTCAGAGATGATTTCCGTCAGAAGTCCTTTTCGTCAGTAAGGCTCCCTTCTTAAAAATCCAATTACACGGCGGTTTTTGACTTATAATAGCGTATTTGTTTCTGGATCGATTTTGACATATAAGGTGTCATTCGAAAGAGCTAGGAAAAGCTTATTTTTGGGATGAAAAATTCTATTTTATAAATGATAGCTCAACCGACTCAGCTCGACGAGTTGAGTCGGTTCGCGAACTGAGCCTCCCTACACGGTTTTTCAATATTCAGGAGTCTGTAACTCGGTCCGGGAATGTCGGATCAACTTCTTTTACAACTAATTAGACTCAGTTTTTAGAGCTCTTTCGAATGACACCTCATTTGTTCAAATCGATCCAGAAACAAAAAACCTAGTATAAGTCAAAAACCGCCGTGCAATTAAATTTTTAAAAAGGGAGCCTTACTGACGAAAAGGACTTCTGACGAAACTAACCTCTGACGAAACAACCCTCTGACGAAACTGTTCTCTGACGAAAAAGGCCTCTGACGAAACTGATTCTGACTAAAATGTCCTCTGACGAAACTAACCTCTGACGAGACTACCGGACACGTCGGATCCGGATCCGAGAAGGACCGAATATCCGAAATTTTCGGTAAGGATACCGGATCCGGATATCCGAAGGTTTCCAACTATCCGACTGTTTCTTTTGAATGTTCTACGAGAAGTACCTGGCAAAAACTTTCAGAGATTAACCCGGCATGTTTTTTAAAGTTTAGCATTTGTGTTTGGAACTTCATGCATAAAATTCTGAGCCCTATTTATAATTCCAAAGGAACTAACCGAAAAATATTTTATTTCGACAATCAAAACATCACATAACGAAATAGTAAATTTAAAACAAAATAGTTTGTCTAACCCTAATTTTTATTTAAAATCTGTTAAGAAGAACTTTGTGTGTTAATTCCGTAAAAATTTTTTTTTAATTTTATTTAATTAAAAGTGCAAATAATTTGTGAGTGCAACCCTTACATTTAATATTCACGTGAAATATTCAATAATTTCCTTTTTAATTTTTCTTTTAAAATTTTTTCCGGCTAAAAAAGTGCTTCGCCTTTAAAAGTGCTTATTTATTTCAAAATTATTATTTTGGCTAATACAAGAAAGGGAAGTTTTTTTAAAAATAAAATTTTCTCAGAGAAATATTTTGAGAAAATTTTTTTGAATTCTTAAATGTTTATATTTATTTAAATTTCTCAATGTTGAGAAAATTTTCTTTACATATTTAAGGTGCAAATATTTTTGACAGACAGCAGTTAAAAATGGCTATTAAGTTGTGCTGGGTAAATTAACAATTACCTATTCACTCTTTTAGAGAATCCTCTGTTGATTCAATTTTCTGTTAATTTTTCTGAATAATTTCATAGAACCGATTTATTAAATCTCAGAAAATAGTAAATATTAATTATTTCCCCACACAAAAATAAATTCTTAATAAAATAAATTAAAAAATGAATTTAATATAATTTTCTTTCAAAAATAAATTTCTCATATTCTTTAATTTATAATTATTTTTCCAACGCCAGTAATTTAAAGTGCAAATCTGGGCCCGTAGAATAAATTCGGGTTAAATTAACCGGTTTAATAACGGGTTAAATAACTTTGAGTTCCGAATAAAATTAGTAAATAAATACGAATTTTTACTCCAAACTTGAGATTACTGTAACTCGCGAGTAACTCTCCTTAATTTTATTCCTACATATATTGAACTCCATTAAACAGCTTTAATTTTTTTAGTAAAATAATTAGAGTTTGAAGTTTTGAAAATTCCGGATCCGATTTCCGGCTTTTTATATTTCTTCTCATCCTGACCAGTCTTTCCGGATCAAATCCGGATTTTTTAGATCCGGATCCTGACCCGGATTTTTAGAAAAAAGTTTCATAAATATTTTTTCAATTTTTGAATATAAATTTTTCTCAAAATTTTGAAAACCTAATCTATATTTCAAAAAAGACATTATTCTACGGGCTCTGAATGCTTAAATTGAATTACAGAAACAAAGCTAAGACTGCTATATTCTCGTTAAATTACCCTCACTCATTTAATTACCCTCTATTATAAGTAACCCCTCAACTTCCCTCTCGGTTACCTCTCTCCAAAATATTAAGAAATAATTACCCAGAGTAATTATTTAAGAAAAGTAAGAGGAATTTAAATTTGTCTGTGTTAACATGTACTTTTCACATGATTATTTAAGAAATATTTTATTTTTGGCAATTATGCCCTTTTATTTTTGTATTTACCTATTTTCCTTATATTTTCCTTTCATTCCTCATTCCTCATTTAAAATTTTTTTATTTTTAATTAAAAGGCAAAAAATTAAAAAGAAATAATATTTTTGCTTTGAAATGAATTTTCTTTTATTTGTTTTGTTGATTCTAACTCTTCAACAACCATATACAGAAGGTTATTTTAACTTTTTGGTCCCTTAATTCGCTAGATTAATCTCCTTTTTAAAAAGAGAAAAGTCAGTACAAAAATTTGACAAAAATTAAATACAACGAAGGGGAATTTAAATATTCTATAATTAATATACAGAAGAACGAATTTTTGGGAATTTTTAGCAAAAAATATACTACATAGTAAAACCGGTCTGAGAATTCTGCCTACATCGGGGAACAGAAAATCCACTTTCAATTTTTGTTAACTTACGGCAAAAAATTGACAGAATTCACAATATTTGTATCATGTAGAGAGAAAAAAATATTGTTTAAGAGGACAGATTTTAGACAGAAAAACGGGTGTTCAACTAAGCTTAATCAAACCAATAAATGACACACAACAAACTCCATGCCAAGATAAATAATTAAAATATTCAGGTGTTTTACAAAAATTGAAGGAAAATGCTCCTTTGCTTGTGCCAAATGCAAAAGATGACGTTGTTTATCTTTTTATGTTTCCGCGCACAACGAGAGTAGCTAATCATTGTGTTCCTTGTTTGGCTTTAGAAGCTTGGTTGAGACTTGAAAAAATTCCTTTTCATGTGAGAAAATTAAAAATTTTACTTTTTTACTCCCAAAAATTAAACTTTTTAAAGAGAATTAGCAACCAATTTATGCTTGGATCTAAAGCAAATAAAGTCCCATTTATTCAGTATAATGGGGAATATTTTGGTGGAATTAAAGAAATTATTTCAAAATTAAAGCCTAGTGAACAACAAGAAAATGAATGTTTGAGTGTTGGAGAGTCAATTAAGGATGGGGGGTCTTCTTTAGGGTTTTCATCATCCCCTTTAAGTAGCTCTTTAAATGATGCATCTTCTTTGGAAACTTTGTCTTCATCAAAAAGCATGGGTGCTTCTAGCAGTCCTTTACCGGTGAGTTTCTTAAATTGTTAAAAATTGAATGGTGTAGTAGACAAATGAATAGACAAATAAAATTTGAGAAAATGAAAGACAAGATAGAGACGTAAGATATTTTTTGGACAAGCATACCCTGGAAAAACCCTTTTTCCTATTTTTAGAATTTATTCGCAGGGACCCCAATTCTCCGGGATTGTCGTTTATTCCAAAAAGTTTATTCCCTTTTTTATGTCTATTTATCAGTTAATTACCAAAGTCATAGTAAAGGCTTTCAAAAGCGCCTCAAGTTTTTCAGCGAAAGGGCCAAGGACATACATATCATTCCCAGCGTTGCTTCCAAATCTCATAAATTATTTTAATAAACTTTCAAATAAAATAAATATCTTCAGGGATCATTTCCTTCTCCATCACCTGCTTTAAATTCACCAAGTTCTTCTTCCATTTCTTCATTTTTCTCTTCTCCATTTTCACCTCGTTCATTACAAAATTCACCAGTTGCACATCACGCTAGAAGACTTACTAGAAATAAAACTTTCTCAAATTTTCTTTCTAAAGCAACTTGTCTATTGCAATTAGACGAAGAAAGTGTAAAACAAAGAAAACTTGAAACTGTGAAAGGAATTGAAAATAGCATTTGGGAAATTTACAAGTAAAATGCTCATAACCACATTTTAATGTTATGGACGTAACATCGGCATCCATGGAATGAAAATTGGGGGCTTCCGGTGGCCTAACAAATTTCAAAAATATCCCATGAATATGAGATACTTGACCCGAAACCTGACCTGACTATTTTTCTTAACCCATCCGATACCTGGTATCCTTTATTGCGTTTATTTGGGAAGGAGGTCCGACTGTATTGTCTTTTTTTATCAATACTGATCTTATTCATTCTACATTAGAAAGGTGTGTCGGAACGTTGGAGGTTTCGAAAAAATAAAATGTCCGAACTCTTAAATTGAAAATTCCAAAAAAATTTCTAAAATCGAAATAAAAAATATTTAAGAACAATTGTTTGTTTCCTTCCCGTCGGCAGGAAACAAAATAATTAAAAATTATTTTTTAGAATTTTACTGAAGGATCGTGTTAGCGGTGATGGGCTAACATTTTTAATGAATGATGTAGCCGTACAAGAACCGATTCTAAAATTAAAATTTGCCCAAAATCCAATACAAGAGGTAAAACCTATTGGAACTGAATTTAGTTTTGAAAATATTGAAATAAAAGAAAATAAAGGAAAATGTGGGGAAATTGAGGAAATTGGTGAAAATATTAAAGAATGTTTTGGACAAGAATCAAAGGGTTTTCGAATGTCGTTAAATGCAGATTTTTGGAGTGATTATTTTAAAATGAGTAAAAATGAAAATCGAATACATTTGAAAGAAAGTCTTGAGATGTTATCAAAATATAGGGTTAGTGGAACTGAAACTGGACATTTACCCTTAGAACCGTCAGCAAAGTCTAAGGGTGTTATGAAAGAAGAATATTTTGAATTTAATCCAAAAAATAAAAAATCTTTTAAACATCCAAAAGGTATTGGTTCTTCTTCTTCTTCGAGTGGGGCGGCGGCGAGTGCTTGGTGGGGAATGGAAAGAAAGGATGAATTAAATGAAAGTGATTTGATTCTTTTTGAAAGTTGGATAGTTCCGTTGATAAATGAACTGATGTGGAATGAATTCAGGGCAACCGAGGGAAGTTGGGAAGCTGAGGTAATTTTTAATTATCATTGACTGATAAACTTTAAAAGCCTTTTCCGGCTTTCTGGGGAGTATACTAGATGATCCGGCTAGGTATGGAAACTCTGCTTTTAAGGGTAGGCTAAAGTAAACTACTGGAATGTTTTGCTATGTAGAACTCAAGGTTTTCGTATCTATGAAGTCCTAATGCGGTACGATTCAGCACGTCGAAATGCATCGAACCATTTGTTAATTTAAACTACATAAATAGTACCCATCCCTTTAAGAGTGCCCTGACATTGAGGTACCCTGGGGGTATACTCATTTAACAATATCAAATAAAATTCAAATTTTTAGATAAAAAATTATCTAAAATCGGAAAAAATAAAAGCAAAATGGCGAGTTGGTTTGGTAACACATTCAATAAACTCTAATTTTATGAAGATTGACGGGGAGAAGTTAAAATTATATTTCGACCATAAAATGGAAATAATTGTTAAACAGATAAAAATAAGAGAACATAAAAAATACAAATTTTTGTTTGGAAATGAACCAACATTTGTAATAATTATTAAATTATTTTTATATTATTCTTCAGTCCCGAGGTTTTTCCGGACTTAAAACCGAGTTTAAATTTTGGTTTTGTCAATACCAGTTTTGTTTTTGAGGAACTATTAAAAACACAGATTTTTCGGGAATTATCCACTTTAGGTATTTAAATTTTGACAAAAACGGTTGGATAATTCTTGACAAAACATATCAAAATTCTCTGTTTTAAAACAGATCCCTGGAAATATGACTTCTGAAATAAATACTTGTAAAGAAACCGGAGCTTTTGTTTGCAGTCTTTTTTTACCCCTTCCGTTCCATTTAGTATTTACACAGAGAGAATCCCAACTGATTAAAAAATACAGGGAAATATGTAGGGAAAAGTCCACAAAAAGTTACAAGATAGTCCCATTTTTAACTAATGTCCCAAGAAAATCAGAATTAGTATATTTATTCTATTAATGTTCAGACAGACGCTTTATTGTTCGGCCTTCTTTTCCAATTTTTTCAATTGGTCTTAAATCTTGACATTTTAACTACATATTTCGCACCTATACCTGGCTACTATGATCCATCTCTTTTATCATACTCTTCTGAAGAGGTAACATTTATGCGTGATTTTGTAACAACAATACAAAACGAATTGGGATGGAAAGGAAAATTTAGGCCAACAACAGAAACGACATCTTTCCTAAATTTTGAGAAAGACTACGAAGGCAGAGAAAAATATGAAGGTAGGGAAAGTGATTTGTGGTTGTGTTAGAAGTTCTTTGCTTTATACACAATGATCTTCCGAAAGCCGACAACCACACTTATATTGAAACCGTTCATATTTTGGAAGTTGGATTTTTGTGGGAATAGAATAATTTTGGGAAAGGTTCAGTTAACTCACACCCGATTATAGGGCTAATTTTACTATTAACGTTTTTTTTCAAGCAAGCAATCCATGCCCTAGCAATACCACATATATAAATGTTATTTACATTAAGTATCAATCTACAGATATCCACTATGAATCCAACCAAATCCTCGATCCTCTAATGCAATATTGTGACGTTCAAATTTTTTTAGGCATTCAGGGTTATAGACAATATGTGTTGTATGATCTGATATAAGATTCGAGCTTATTTAATTAAAAAACAAAGTATCGAGTATCGACTAAGCCAAAAACTTACTATCTATGTATAAGATATAAATTGAACTAATATATTAATTAAATTTAATTTAAAATTAATATTTTTCTAGGTCCTTTCCAACTCAAGACAGATTCACTCTATTGGTTACCCAATCTTTTTAATAAAGTACATGGACTACAGGATTTTGAATTTCATTCTTATTCAAACAACAAAGAATTATTTGCTTTTATTGTTAAAAAGTTGAAATTACACGCCGAAAAAGAGTGGAATTGGAACTCTTTAGATTTTCAAAATTTGTCAATTCCTTTAATTCATTGGGTTAGTGCTTATCTTTGTGATATTGGGGAAGAGACAGATTGTGGCAAAATACACAAAGATAAAGGAAAATTTATTTTGGATCATTTAAAAAGTAAAAAATTGGAAAGAGGGGAAATTGAAGAAGATAAAATTTTAAAAGACTCGATAAATTCTTCAAAGAATTCCCAAAGTTGGGAAGAAAAATTTGAGAAAAATGTTGGAAATATTGTTTATTTGGCCATTATTGAATTTAATGAGGAAATTATTGCAAATAATGTTAAGGAAGCTGTGATGGAGGCAATGAAGGATTCCGAAAAAAAAGTTTCTGATCCGATAATGATTCCAAAATAATTATTTTTTAATTATTTTAAAAAATAAAAATACAGAAAGAATTTTTCCTTTTATGGCTTAAATAGTCGTATATTATTAGGTCGCGTCATAATTAGTAGTCGTTATTTAAGATATGTATATACTGAGATTATTAATCTAAAATTCTCAAATACTGAAATCCTTTAGAAAATACACTAACAAATGATTCGTAATAAAAATAAAAAATATTTTCAAAAGACTTAATTTAAAAACCCAAAATAAAACCTAATTATGACGCGACCTAATAATAAGTTTCTTTGAAGTTATATTCAAAACTACATATGTTTGTAAATTTATTTTTCCCAATATTACCTATTTCAATTCCTCTTATAATATTTAAATAAAGTTCCCTCTTTTTGATTTTTCGAAATACCGTAAATGCTCTAATAGAACCATTCTCTCTGTAAGAAGCACTCTAATATTTATAACCAAATCAAGAGAGGATCGAAAAATACAAGCACATGAAGTTTTATTGGAGCATTTACGGTATCTATATTTAAATTGTTCCAAAATCATTTCCTGAAATTCTTAAAAAATTGGATAATTGAAAGGCATATTTAATGAAAAAAAAATTTTTACTACAAAAAAATTTTTTTTAAATATTCTGTTAAAATTTTCATAAAATCTTTACAGCTCTGCTAAATTTTTTAATATTTTTTTTATTAAAAAATGTTAATTATATACCTATTTTTAAATTCTCTTTTAACAAACAAAATTCTTTTTTATTTTCAATTTAGTTTTTTTAATTAAAATATTGAATCTGTATTTAAAAAACTTCACATTTCCGAAAGAAACAATTAAACATTTATTTTCAAATGTATTTTTTGTCATTATTTAAAAACAATTTATCTATTTCATAAACAAAAATAATTTATTTTAATGAACTTTTAAAACCTGTCTTTATTTTAAAATTTTTTATTTAAACCGAAACATATATTTGATAAAAAATAATTTAAATTTTGATTAATTGATAAATAATAATTTTTAAATTTTAATATATGTAAATATAAGAATAACAATTTTAAAGGGTCCATTAATTAAAAAAATTTTTTTAATTAAAAAAAATTAAATGATTTTTTTTCTTTTATTTCCATTTTTATTTAATTTTTGTTATTTCACAAATGGCGAAAAAGCAACAATTGCAGAATGCGACACTGTGATTCAATATTATGTAAAGGATGACTGCGTGTATGTTAATGATATTTAATTAATAATTTAGAGATTTTAATTATCTCTAATTATATCCATCAAAATAATTGAAAAAAATCTCAGATCAGAATTTTTGTATTTTTCATGCTTTCTCAATCTTTTTTAAAAATATTTAATAAATTCCAGCTGCATAACTGAATATCCTACATGTATAAAATCATTAATATCTCAAGGAAAGTGTAAAAAAGGGGGTTATCCAACTAATTTTATTGAAGAACCGTGTACTAAAATGTATTCTAAATGTTCTTTAACGAAAAATGAATGTGAAATTGGTAGCTGTGGATGTTTTGAGTAGGGGGTTTTACTTTTTATTCCTTTAATTATAAATAGGGATAAGAAAACATGGAAATGCATGTTTTGTATGCGGATATTCCATGATGAGATAACCTCGAAAATGGTGTTTTTTTTGGGTCGAGCACTTTAAGACCCTGTTCTTAATGCATATTTTTGCATATTTAGGTAATCTAGTGCATATTTGTGTATATTTTGGGGAATTTTGTAGTTTAAGAAATATTTTTACAAAATACATATAAAAGTTTTGAAAATTTTTTGAAAAAAATCTCGTCGAGGCCTTGACATCGTGCAAAATTTTTTAATATGTTTTAATACTACTTTAATAATATAAAAATACCGTATTTTCTCTATTAGAATGCCATGGCATTCTATTTTTCAATCACCTTCGGAAGTGGCATTATATTAGAGACTGGCATTCAACTGGAGAGTGGCATTCTATTTTTCGATGTCTAAATTTTGAAACTATAAAAAATTTTCGTCTAGCAAATTCAATTTGTCTCAAAATTTAGTTTCACCCTGACTTAGGAAAAATGCTAAAATCGAATTTAAGTTGAATATGAAAATTATTTGCATTAGAATAGTTTTTAAGGCTCAACAAATTCGAGGGATAAGGAGGATTTTGAGAAATTAAGTGGGATTTGGTTGATTTTGATGTATTAAGAGAGTGGTATCGATGATTGAAGAAAGGCGAGATTTGTTGAGTAAGAGGATATGGTGGAGATATTGAAGATTTAGATGATTAAGATGGATTAAGCAGAGATTAGGGTGA
The DNA here is from genome assembly GCA_036172955.1 of Meloidogyne arenaria. Classification (NCBI taxonomy): domain Eukaryota; kingdom Metazoa; phylum Nematoda; class Chromadorea; order Rhabditida; family Meloidogynidae; genus Meloidogyne; species Meloidogyne arenaria. The sequence goes on from JARQAB010000019.1 coordinate 2,630,178, forward strand.
TATCAAGTGATTTGTAGGGATAAGAAGATTTAGAGATTTCCCCTCTATGCCCGCCCCTCTACTCTCCTAAATATAGAATTCTTTATTTCCAATAATTCCCGATATTTCTCTAAATTCCGTCTAATCCACTGATATCTCTTCCTCTCAATATTCTCTTTTTCCTTTGAATCCACTTATATCCTTATTAATCGCTACAAATCTGCCGATATCACTCTGAATTCTTCTTAATCCCTTCAACCCACGATATCTGTGATTTAACTCAAGTTCACTTTATCACTGTCTCTATTACGTAAAAATCTTAAGGAAAAATCCTTAACATTTTTAGAAAATCCCGTTACGGGATCTCGGATTTGCAATTTTGCCGCATTTTAGTTTACATAATACTACTAAATGAATAGAAAATAAGAAGAAATTAATAGAAATAGCTTTAGATAAAATATTTTATTATACTTGGAAAATTTTCATTATTAAAGAAGGGTGTCATTCTATTAGAGACTGGCATTCAATTAGAGAGTGGCATTCTATTTTTCGATCACCTTCCAAAGTGGCATTCTATTAGAGACTGGCATTCAACTGGGGAGTGGCATTCTAATAGAGAAAATACGGTATATATAAAAATTAAAGTTTGGCCATTGATTGTTTGATCCAAAATAAATGCGAATATAAAACATCGCTCAGCAGTTCAACATTAGATAAACGTATATTTTAATAAAAATATTTCTTATATTTCTAATTTTGAATTTGAAGGCGTTCGAGCATCAGATACAATTTTTGGGTTTAAGAATTTTGTTTAATGAACATTTTTAATTAATTTCACACAGTTTTTTACAATAATTTTTTGAAATTTATATTTTAATTAAACTATTCATTAAATATTATAAAACCTTTACATACATACAGGTATTAGGGTTGTGCAGAAATTGATTTAAAAAGCGAAAGACGAAAGGTCTTATCTTGGTCTTAAAACATTTCCACAGACCGGAAGAACATTTGGACAAGTTAATTGGTGATGTTCTAGTTAGATTGCTAATTTAGGAAAAATGCGTGGTTGAAGGGAGATCCCGTCCCTCTCCATTCCAGATCCAGATCCCATCCCTCTCCATTCCCTCTCTCGATACATATTAAGTGAACGTTTAACTAATTTAATCAAAAGTTATTTTAAATGATCTTTTACACAATAAATAAATATTCCAAATAATTCTCTTTTACATAATTTACAAGAGTTTTACCTCTTTTAAAAGAAAAAAGAACAAATAAAAGCACACGCTTTTGGAAGGTGGACATTTCCTGTTTTTTTTCTTTTGTTTATTTTTTGTTCTCTCGGCCTATTATTTTTTTGTATTTTATAATATTATTTCCTCTTCTAGTACACAATACGTGTTTGTAATTACAAAAGGACTAGTCCAAATATTTGGATCAGGCAAAAAAAATAAAATAATACTCAACCATTTAATGTTATTTTCAATTTATCCAATGAATTTTCACATTTAAAATAAAGTTTTAAACTTTAAACTTGTCAAGTAATGGGTTTCCATTGCTTTTAAAATGATTTTATGACAATGTCTTTTTAAAAAAATTGAAACTTGAAATTCTCACTAAACAATTCATAAAGTTTTAAATTTGTACAAAATGAAGTATTTTTTTCTCTTATTATTAAAAAATTTGGTCTAAAATCAGAAAACTATGTTTGGGGATGCAACGGGATCCTTTAAGTGATGTTTGGAATTGCGAGGTCAGTGTGTTCAACCTTTCGAAAAATAATCCCGTTTCGGGATCCCGATCTGCTATTCTGCCGCGCTCTTCTATAATAAAACTAAAAATAATATTTTTTAATTTTATTTTTTTAACTATTTAATTATTTTTCAACATCAAATGCCAATCTAATAAACTAATTTTTGTTAAAATATACCTAATTTTTCAATTTTTTCATATGTAGTTCTTGTAGATTCACTTTAATTATTTCGTTACTTAAATTCCTTTAAATTTAAACTTGAAAAAATGATGGCTTTTTTCCTTTTTATCCCTTAAAGTTAGGATTCTTTGGTTTTTGTAGTTGGATTTAGATTTATTAAATGTTTTTGTGTTTTGGTTTTTTAAACAAATAATTTTTTGAACTTTTGTTTCAAATTTAATTTAACATTTAATTACTAATTTTAAAGAACATTTTCTTCTACAATGTTCTTAGGTCATAAAGTAGGCTATTTTTAGCAAAAAAAATTAAAAAATCGATGAAATTTCAAGTTTCTTATTGGATCCATTTATTGTGATTGTAAAAACATTTTTAAAAAATTATTTTAAAAATAATTCCAGAAATAACAGGCAACCAATTCTTATTTTATTTTTACATTATCCGATTATTAAGCCAATATAACTAACAAAAAAGTTTTTTCCCTCTTTTTATCAAAAATTAAGAGGATAATATTAAATATTATATTTAAATCAAGCTTAAGTCAATGTCGTACGTGTTCGTTCTATTAAATATATTTTGTTGCAAGAAAAGGGGAAAAGTGTATACAATAGGGGTGACTGTAACTACTTTTTTTTGTTTACTGAGAGAAAAAAAATTAATCTGTCAAATAATCCAGTGCTTTTAATCAAAACAATAACTATATAAAACTTACAATACATACATTTAAATAAGCTTTCAGTCTGTACATTGTTATACTTGGTTGATTGAATATATTCCTTTACATTAGTTATTAGAACACCAAATATATGGCATGAATTAAATTTTATAAATGGTAAGGCATGGATAATGGTAACATAAAGTAAGATTGAGCTACAGGGCGTACCATGCCTTCTAATATATCTTAATCTGATGCTAGCTAGCTGGATCACCCTTCTTCCTTACATTAAAAAAGGTCCCTTCCTGTCCATATACGTCCTATCTAGAATTTTTTGTGTACAAATAAACAATAATAGTGTAATTAATCTTGACACGAGCTAAAAAGCTAATAGTTAAGGAAAATGCCTGAAGGCCAAAATCTTTTGTTAAATTTTTTTAATTTCTAGAATATTTAAGGAAATTATGTCATTATTATTTTTAATTATATTTTTATTCACCCCAATTAATCAACTACTAATTAAAGCACAACAAAATTTAGCTGTACATGAATTGACCCTTCCAACTCCCATAATTTTGGAAAATGTTAATTCAACTTCAACATCATTCCCAAATTCTTTAAATTCAACTTCAAGTCTTGGAACAACCGCCCCATTAACCTCCCAATTAGCCAAACCCCCTTCTGAAGCCGAGAGAATAAATAGAGAAACTGGAACAACAATGGCAGGAATTCATCAACAATTAGATAATCTAAGTAATAGTGAAAAGACAAAAATAAATTCAGAAAAGAATTTAACGATTGGAAATGTTGCTAGACGCTCACCAGATTCATCTACAAATTATGGAAATGAACATAGACACAGTCTGAAACCGGAAACTAAAGGTAAAAAGTAATAAAATCTCAGTTTTATATAAACACTTAATCATGAAAAATCGAATTTAAAAATGAGGGGGATCTAGAATTGAGGGTTTTTGTATAATATGCCGTTATACAAAAACATTGGCCAGACAAGATTTTAAAACTAGTATATCCTGCGGACATATGATCTAAATATAGGTATCTTTTGAGGAGTTTTTAACTCCCCATGCAAAAATATCTGGATTCAGCACTGGATGCACCTTTTGCGAATGAAACTAAATTAGCTATGCTAATATGAATTATTAATTGAATTTTTATATATTAAGTATAAATATTAATGTTGTTAAGTACTATAAATGTTGTTTTGTATAGATGAAATGTTTGCAAGAATGGATTCTGATGGGGACAATATGATAACTTTACAAGATTATATGAATAGAGATCGTTACTATGTTGAGTCTGTTAAGGCAGAGTTTAACGATATTGACACAAATGGTTTTTTAAGCTTTATTTTAAAAATCAAAACTAATAAATAGGTGATGGAATGGTTTCTAAGCATGAATTTGATGCTTTTGTTCGTCGATTAGATGAACAGAGAGAGGCGGCGATGAGAAATGCATCCAACTTTACCCTACAGGTCTTGTGATTAGAAGTTAAGAATTTTATTTACCCATTTTTATTTATCAATGTCTGTAAGTCGCTTCCCTTTAGGATTTAAGGATCCGGAAAAATTCGATTTTTCGAAAAAACGAAAAAAAACCCCAAATATTCGAAAATTTTCCAACCATAAATTAAATGTAATATACAAAAAACACAGCTATCTAAAATACTTGCACACGGATTCCAATTTCTATATCCTCTGGGGCTAAAAATTGTATATTAAACCGGTGTATATATTTGGGCGTTAAAGCTTAGGCAGCTCCTCCGACCGAGGAGCTGCCTAAGCAGATCCTCGGTACATCGGCTTGACATGAAACTCTTGTAAAAATTTATGTCTAACATTATTATTAAAAGCTTACGAACCAATTTCAGTAAAATTGAGTGTTAAAACACTCATACAAAAAAAACGAAGATGTAAATAGGGCAAGTATATGTTGTTAGCTTATTTTTCATTTACAAAAAATAATTTTGAATTAAATATATTAAATAGATCATTTATTAGTTAGTTCAAATTAGTCAAAAAGAATTTTCTATTTAATTTAATAAATTCCAAAATGTCTTCTACACCTATACTTTTCAGAGAAATGATGCAAATAAAGACGGGGAATTGAGTGAAGAAGAGCTTGGGGCCTACATTAAAGGAACATTGCAAAGGAATATAGCTAGATTACCTCAAGTTTTTAGTCAATTTGATAGAGATGAAAATGGGAAGCTTAATTTGGAAGGTTGGGAATTTAGTGGAAAAAGAAATTCTTTGAAATTTTTATCAGAATTTCACAATCTCGACTTCAACTTTCCTTGGGAAAAGTTTCCTCTAGCTACAGAACAATTACCCAATAATAATCATCAACAGGTCTTTTCCAATTACTTCTCAGATTTCAAATAATTTAAATTAATTTTTAGCTTCCCCCAACATTCTTCAGTGCTAATGGCCCCGTTCCACCTCCCTTTGTTAATGAACAAGCAGCAGCTGCAATCCCTTCTGATTTCAGTTCTTCACCTTCTATGAGAGGGCAGATGCATGCATTGCCTGTTCCCCAACCAATTAGAATTAATTAAATTTGTTTTAAAAATCGGTTTAAATAAAAGAATTCGCATTTTGAAAGTTGTAAATTTTGCGGACCGATATTTGAAAGAGGGATATGACAAATTATAGTTTTTAGTTATGTCCGTAATATCAATCCGCATATGTCTGGAATTCAAAAATAATCAAATATTTTAAATAATTGTTTAAAATTAATTATGTACATACTTTAAATAAAAATGAAAACGCCAAAATATTTTAAGGAAGCGGAGTTTCTTCGCTTTTGGTTTTCTGAATCCTGATTGATCTTGGTTATGGAATTAATCAATTTCTGAAATATTTTTATCATTTTATTCGATTCCTTCTGAATTTTTATTTGCTCTCTTCTTTAAATAATATCCCCGTTGTTTTTGGCCACAAGGATTACATAAATAACGAACAAGTTCAGAATGACGGCGCCAAAATTTTGCTTGTGTAACTCCGCAAATATAACATTGACGATTGCGCTATAAATGAAAAATGCTATCTAACTCTGCCAGTTGATCCGGATAGTTAAATGGCGCCAGTTGCACCCCCCCCCCTCCACATCCAATATATTGTATGTATTTTATTAATAATGAAATTTTTAGTAAGCCACAGAAATAAAAATTAACCATTCCTGCCGTCGTTAGAGAAAATTTGTTTACAAAACAAAATTAGGATTTCGGAATATCTCAAAATCTCAAGTGGCTCGAACTCAACTCGACTTCAACTGGTGCATTTTTATATATGTATACAGGATGACAAGAAATAAACTTTTCCGTTATGCCACCTCCCCTTAAATTGATGTTCAAAATGTCATATATAGGGTAATAAAAAGTGCTGAGTCGATCGGTACCACTCTTTTTTCACGGAACTGTCTGTGGATCGAGATAAGGGCTCGAAATGGTCAAAATACTTTTGAGAGAGGGAAATCGAGGTGGATAAAGGTAATTACACAATCATCGATAAATATTAACCTTTTCAATTTTAAGCCATAATTGATTCGTTCTATTCTTCCCATTATTTCTTTTTTTATATTGATGACAGGCATTACACAAAAAATGTTCTTTAATATATCTGAACCATCCTTTACTTTTTGTATCTTCACAATTGAAACAATCTCGTTGTTTACTATCATTAATTTCACCTATAATAATTAGGAATAAAAAAGTATTTACTGAAGATGTTTCGGGGAATTTAGGGATATGAGTAAAATTTGAAATGATAGTTTGTTATATTTGTTACAAGAAAGCGGAGAATTCTTTTACGAATGATTGCATATTTCTTGTTTATGATAATTTTACGAATACGGAAAGTTTATTGTCTATATGAATTTACTTATTTTATTGCCAATGTAAATAATTTCCCTTTCTAATTTCTTCGGATATTCTAATTTTTGTTTTTCTAATAATTCAATTTTATATCCAATTAAATTAATCTCCGTCCAATAACTTGATAAAAGTTTGTTTTTATAGTATTCCATATTTTCTTTTAATAATTCTTTTTTATTTATTTTTTTATTTTCTAAACTCTCATTTAATATTGAAGATTCATAATAATTATTCTTTTTGATAAAATTATTATTTAGAAGCACCTTAAATTTATGATATAACATGCTTTGGGTTACTTACGTATGCAATTCCTATTAGGATACTCTGGCAGTTTTTTTCGGACTCTGCCCGTTGGAAAGCCTATCGGCTTTGGGTCGCGCTTCGCGCGCTGCTAGAATGTTTGGATGCCTGGAATATATTTGATTACCCCTGCTTTTTAATTGCTTCGGGCCTTCGGCCCTCGCCGGTTCAGTTTAGCCCTGCCTTTTCATTGCTTCGGGCCTTCGGCCCTCGCCAGGCCCGAAGCAATGAAAGACCGACCTGAGCAAAGACCGACCTCGGCCTCGGTCGATCTTTGCTCTGCCTTTTAGATTAGTTGAAGCTCGGGCCTTCGGCCATCGCCAGACTCCTCGGCCTTCGGCCTCGGTCGGTCTTTGCTCTGCCTTTTAATTCGAAACTCTAAGCAAATTTGCTTCAACTTTCAAATTTTCGAAAGTTAAAGCAAATTTGCTTCGAGTTTCGAAATTTTGCTTCACGAAGCAAAACTCGAAACTTGAGGGCCTTCGGCCCTCGTTCGGCCTTTGGGACTTCGGGCCTTCGGCCCTCGTCTTCCCTTCGATTGGACTCATCCTTTAACTTAGAGTCACTTCGGGCCTTCGGCCTGAAGTGACTCAATTCAGAGACTTTTTTAAACTTATACATACATACAATGTACATCAGAGTTGGGCCCTTCTATATTTTAGAAAGTGTATGACTGTTTGTGTAACCAAACGGGTACCGTGTAATGACAAAAAACAGATATCGAAAACACTATTTATTGATATCAAACTGATTTTTAAAACTCAAATAATTAAAATATAGAATACCTGTTTTTCCAATTTAGGCAAAATTTCTTTAATAATTTCATTATTAGCAATTTCAATCACAATTTTCTTTTTTAGTTGCATTAAATAATTATAATTTTTGTTTATTTTAGCATTAAAAACATTTTCAGGATTTACTTCAAGTTTACGATACGATCCAGTTTTATCATAGGGATAATTTTTTATTTTGTTTTCTGTGTTTACATTGATTATCAAAGCAAAACGCTCTTTTTCTTTAACATTTTTTAAATAAATAAATTCTCTTTTTTCTTCCCAATCTTCTTTGATTTTAACATTAACTAATTTTCCATTGGAATTTAAACAAAAATTTAAAAATAAAATTAAAATAATGATTAATTTAATCATCTAAAAAACAGATCTGAGTGCATTCATTTCTCCAAAAAAGTACGAAATAATTTTACATTCGTGACTTTTGGAGAAAAGGAAGCACTGTTACATGCGATATAAATATTTATTTATTTTTGTTCTAGAATTTTAATTAATTTGAAAAATAGAGTTAACATTTTGCTGTGAAAACCTAATTTGAAAAATAGGCTGAAAAATATATGTATACCGTCTGTATTAAAGCCCCTTCGTCCTTATATTACCCACTTTTATGGGATGACTGAAAAATATGTATTAGAGATCGGAATTTTGTTCCGTACCGTATTCCGTACCGTACTACCGATACGGAATACCGAAAAATACCGATAAAATACGGCCGTAGTACGGTACGGTCCGATCTCTAATATGTATATCCCGCTCTATTGCAGAAAATACGGTACTTTATTATTAAATTTAAAATAACAAATAATCTCGAAATAGGTAAATGAAAGTAATATACATATAGAGGTAGGTAGATTGCTATTTAATATTCTAATCGTGGATAGCAATTGATTATTAAAGTGCAAATATAAATAAAAATATGTCGGTAAATTTTATTTCTTTAATCTTTTTTTCTAAATAAATATAAAAGTACATAAAAGCAATTTCGAAAGAATCGGCTTTTTTGTTCACGTGAAGTCTGTCAAGTTTAAATTTCCGATGCAAGTGAATTTCTGATGTTGTTCAGGGTGGCCCTTTTGCCTCTTTTGTGACGCATTTGCCCCCTTTTTGACTTTTTCTTAAAAAGAACATCCTCATTTGAGTCCCCTTTGTATATGTTTTCCTGCTGACCGACTCCCTAATTTTTTTATTTAAAGTAGGGATTTTCAGTCAGTTTTCTATCATTTTTATCCAAAAATAATTGTAGTTTTTGATCATTTACATACATTTCTGGCTTAAAACGTGAAGTAAATTATCAAAAGAAGCAGAGTTTCTTCCAGAAAGGTACCTAATTTAATTTTTTAATTATTTTTTGTCTTTTATTATTTTTATTTCCCCCTTCTCGTTACTTTTCTTTTCATTCTTTTTCCCTTTACTAATCAATTTTTGCTTAGCGTTGGACACATTTTTGTCAGTATTTTTTGTTGAAAATAACAAAATAGTAGAAGTAATATGTACTACATATTTGTACTTTTTTCAACATTTTTATATTTTGTTATCATAAATTATTTTAATAAATCTTCTTCATCTTTATTTTTTAAATTAATTAATTAAAATTATATATATTGAGAAACAAAATTTCGATAGAGTTTGCTTTTTATTTTATACAATCTAACTCGAAAATTTATAAATTCTTTTTTATTATTTTTTTTGTTAACCCTTCATAAAGTAACATTTTTAGAGAAACATGTTTAGTTTTTAAAATTTTAAATAAAAATTTGCTTCTACTTCATTAGTTAAATGAGACGTTCAATATTTTCTTCTCTTTCAAATTATTTTTATTTTGGATTTAATTATCCTTCAAATATAAATAAATACAGAATTGTTACAATTCGAAAGACTCATACTAAATGTAAATTTTGGAATATTCATAAAAAAATTTTCCTTTTAAGTTGTCAGTGAGGAGGGAATAATCCGGTCAGAATTTGTACCTGTACCCATAGCAACAGCACCTATTCATGACACACTTTTGGATGCTATTTGGAAGCATTCATTGAGACAACCGGGAAAGGCTGCATTTGTAAATTAAATAATTCAAAAATAATTTTTGTATCTAAAGTCGAATCTCGATATAATAGACTCGAAAGTATTGAGGAAAATGTCCGTTATTTTGAGAAATCTGTTAAATCGAGGTTTGGCTTTATTAAAAAAACTTGTTTCAATAAAGTTTCGCAAGACAATTACTTTTTGACAGTTCTTTCCCTGTTCTGAAAAGTTATTAGGTGCGGACATAATTAGTGGCCGTTTTTTTTTCGATTGAATTTTTAGGGGTGTTATTTTACGTATATTCTTTTTTCTTATTAACCAACATAAAGATCTGAATCTCCTCTTCATTTTAATACCAGATATAGCTAAATACGGATGATATTCATAAAGTTATGATTAGAGCCAGGATTTTTAGGCAAATGCCTGTTTTTTTCCTAGATAGGCCTGATGCTGAAACGTCCAAATCAGGTGTTATTTCACTGATATCTTCTTTCTAACTACTTTTATCGTTGCCTAAAATTGCCTATTTTAACCTTTTCTGGCAAAATGACCTATTTTGCCTTTTTTCAGCCTATTTTGCATATTTTTACTAAAATTTGCGAATTTTTGGGCATTTTTTAAGAAAATTTTTGTTTAAAAAATTTTTTTCTCGTAAAATATAAAATTTTTTCAAAAAATTTTTATCAAAAAATCTTTATGGATAAAATTTTCTTTACAAAAATTTATCAAATTATTTTTGGAAACAAAATAATTAACATAAATTAATTTGTATGTAATTCTGATTGTCAAAATTAATTTATTTAACAGTTTATTGCTTAAATTTATCTTTTTTGATAAAATTTAGTCAATATAAATCAGAAAATCTCGAAAAAAATACTGCCTATTTTGCCTTTTTTTCGAATTTTAGTGCCTATTTTGGCAGTTTTTTAGTGCCTATATAGGCGCCTATTTTTAACTTTATCTTGCCTAAAAATCCCGGCTCTAGTTATGATTTTTTGAACTTCACTACCTCGTAGTGAAATTCATAAGCATTTACACCAAAAATTATAAATTACCAAAAATGGACACAATAAGCAAAAAATCTTAATGATCTAGTCAATGGGGTCGTTGTCTATGCTAGACAGCAAAAAATAGGGTTCAGGCTATATGAGGAAGGCCGTAAGACCCTCAGAAGCAAACATGGTCGAGGGAGACGGCTGTCATTAAGAAAACGGTCCTGCTCGGCCAGTTTAGTCGAAATTGCGATATTTCCACTTCTTAATTGTCGAGGGATATCTGCTCTATACATACGGTCACGCTTGACTGAAAAGACGCGGGCTCCGCTTTAGGAAGGCAAGTCAAATGCCGACTATACTCTCTTTTGCACAAATGGGAAAATGAGACGACACTCCCCCAAAAAATTGTCTCTTATAACTCAGCGTAAAATCATCCGATCAGGATGATCTAAACGGTTTTTTATATCCCACAGAGGGCTTATACTAAACCCAAAATAAAGTCTGTAAATCGTGTCGAACCCGGAATTCGAATTTCGACCATTTTGAAAAATTTAGACCTTTAGGATTAAAAATTCGACATTGTGCCCGATGGATAGAGCTTTTGAAGGGCTTTCGAATGATATATCACTCTAACTATTATCTTTACATATACTTGAGAAAATTTGATTTTCGATGATTTCGAAAATTTTGACATTTTCGATCAGAACTCCCTGAATACCTAACCAAAAATTCTCAAATTCTGGGATCCTCTAGAAGATACACTAACAAATGATTCGGAATAAAAATAAAAAATATTTGAAAGAACTTAATTCTAAAATTCCAAATTAAAAAACGGCCACTAATTATGTCCGCACCTAATAGAAAAGGAATGGGGGTTCCAGTTCTGGGAGATTTCAAAATTTTGACAATGGTCATTAAGTGTTTGTTGGTCATTAAGTGTTTGTTTGTTACTCACTAAACAAGTGTTTGTTTAGTGAGTAACCTTTAAAATTATTTTTTTTGAAGTTAAAATAAAAATCGTGTGTATTTGTGTTCACTTGAGTTAAAAAATTTTTAAAAATATTTTTTAGATTTGTGCCGAATATCCAGAACAACAAATTACATTTGCAGAATTTTTACTCCAATGCCATTCTGTTGCGCAATTTTTAGATTCAATAGGAGTAGGAAAGGGAGAAGTTGGGGGTGTTGTTGTACATAATTGTTGGCAATTTCTTGCAGCGTTTCTAGGCGCTTCGATGCAGGGAGGGTGTATTAGTGGTGCTAATCCGCAACATAATGAAGGTAAAAAATAGAAGAAAATTTGAAATTTTCACTATCGTATATACTGTATTAATTCCGTCTTTCAAATAATTACTCCGCCTTTATTAATTACTCAGGGTAATAAATACAGTATATACGATAGGTCCCAATAATTATTGCTTTAAATTAAGGCAGGAGATATTTTGTTCAAAATAACATTTCGTCCCACACATTTAATACAAGTTTCTGATTCGGTTATATTCTAGCTATCATTTGATAGTAAAGCTAAAAAATTCTATTTTTTTCTCGAGATTTATATCAACCCTTTCTAGGTTCCCAATAAAAATTTTAATGTCTTCATTAATTTTTTAAATTTTTTAAAGAAGAATTAGCATATCAATTCAATGAAACCAAATGTCGTGTTGCTTTCTGCTCTGACTTTTTATTCGATAAAATGAAAATTGTTATGCAAAAATGCCCTAATCTTAAGGTGAAACTCAAATCATAGAATTATCGGCATTAATTGGGGAAGGCTAAACTACGTATCCTTATTTGAGACCGCACCTAGACGAGCTTTCGAATCAAAATTTCAGTTCTAGAGTTGATATTTTTAGGATATCGATCACGTTATCGTCTCCGACACTCACAGTCCGGTCTCTATTCCTCTGGTGTTTTTGGATTTATTTGATCATGTTTGATAAAATTTTACCTGATAACGGACAAGGAATAGTCCGATTTTATCAATCTAGTTAACCAATTCCTTTAAATTAAAATGAAATTTAATTATTTTTTAATTTTTTAGCATTTGTTGCTCATTCCAAGTCAATATCCTCCAATTTATCAAAATTCATTACCTCCAAACGTTCACAATTGGACTGATATTATCCAAAATCGCCCTAATATTGAAAGAAAAATACCACAAATTAATATAGAAAAAGATTTTGCTTATTTACCTTTTTCTAGGTTTTTTAAAAAATTTTGAAAATTCTTTTAGAAATATTTTTAAGCGGAACTACGGGTCCCCCAAAAGGCGTTATGCTTTCTCACAAAAATGTTGGCACAATTCTTAACATTTTTAATACGTGAGTTTATAATTGTTTTATATTTATGATTATTCTATCTGAAAGTTTTTTTGAGTCGACTTGAATTTTGTAAATCTCTAAGTAAAATAGGCACTTGTCCAGTTTGAACGTCACATAAGGTTGATATCGAATTTTATTTGGTTTTTAACAACGGACGTGGGTCTGTACATTCTTTGCTATTGACCTATGCACGTTGGTGTCTCCGTTATTAAAGTCTTATTAATTTTGAGCGGTTATAATGATTTTTCTTAATTTTTTAGAATATAGTTAGCCAAACTTAAATTTATATCCAAAATGTATAATGTTGCAGAACTAAGCTATCATTATAGGCAAAATCCATTATATCTAATCTATACTGAACAAGAGCCTTAAAAAATCTCGAAATTTACTTTGTCTTTAATTTAACTATTTAGCCATTTTGATGAACGTGTATGTCATAGAATATCATTTAATTGGGATTGGAAACGGGAATACACACTTTTAATGTTGCCATTATATCATAGTGAGGGAGATTTAATTTAAATTAGTTATTGAAATATTTTTTTAGTTTACGGGTTTATTCTTGGTTTAAATTGTTTATTTACTGGTTCTACTGGTATTATGATGAAAAAATTTGATTTGGATTTGTATTGCAGAACTATTCAAGAATACAAAGTAAACAATAAATTTTAAGATTTTGGGCTTGAATAAAGTCTGAAAAAACCTCTATAGAAACTTTTAGGTGGTACATATTTATTATCTTTTCTTTTGAAACTCTCCCTCCTCTCTCTGCTAGTTCAATTTTTGATATAACTACTAGTGATGTTCGGGAGTGAAAAAAAGCCGAGAGCCGAGACCGAGACCGGGAATCAACCCCGAGACCGAGTCTCGACTCGAGACCGAGAGTCGAGACCGAGAGTCGAGACGAGAGATTAGGAAGGTTATCACCTGATATATTCCCTAATCCCCAAAAATCCCTATAAATCCTTCATAATCCCCCAAATCCCTTGAATCTTTAAATCCACAATATAACTTTACTCTTTCTAAATCTACCGATATCCACCTTAATCCACTGATATTCACATTAATCGAATAGAATCCCCTTATTCCCTCGATGTCCCTCCAAATCGAACGATTTTCTTTATCCCCAGATGCCAAGCACAAGTCCCTTTATGTTTATTTTAATCCTTAAAATTTCCAGATATCCCTCTTAACTTTAATCCCCTCTATATCCTTTCAAATCCCCATAAGCCTCCGATATTCGACAACTCCATTGACCCCCTACTGTTTAGGGCCTTATGCGATAATTCTTGCATTTTGGAAGGTTTTGAAGCCATAAATCCTCCAACCATTTTCTGCGCCGCAGGCGAAAATTTTGAGAATTTTGGATGTCCTTAAGTCAGACTCTTCCATTTTTTGTGCCGCAGGCGAAAATTTTGAAAAATTTGTGAGGCCAATAGCCAGATTTCTTTCTTTTTTACCGCCGGAGGCGAAAATTTAGAGAATTTTGTAAGGCCATAGGTAAAAAAATTCAATTGTCAGAGCCGCAGGCGAAATTTTTTTTGAAGTTTTAATGTTTTTTCAAGTTCAAAATATTAAGAAAAAATAAATTTTAAAATCAAAATCAAAGTTTAAAAACATTTATTTCCGAAAAGAAAAATTTTCACAACCTCATTTTCACCTTAGGACTCGAACCCAGCACTTCCAAAATATGCAAGTGAGTAAAGTCAGTCAACTTAACCACTCAACCATCGACCATCAAACGGCAAATGGGAGAAATTATAAATATTCCTTTCCCTTTTCCTTCAAAAAGTTCAAAAAATTTCCGTCATTAGGGGTGTAAATTTAGTCTCGTTTTTCGAGACTAAAACACCGAGACCGAGAGCTCAAAAAACCCGGGAAATTTCCCGACTCGGGAACCGAGACCGAGAGTCTCGAACATCACTAATAACTACATTATTAAAATTTTTCGTTTAACAAATAACTCGGATCGAATGAACTCCAAATTCCAATTTACCACATCTCAATTTAAAATTATGGGGGAAGAGGGGCAACATTGAATCATATTTTCATTTTAATATGAGATATTTTCCTCATTTTCTGAGCCTAGACTTAATAATTAGTGTTCGAGGTTCTAAAGCAGACAATTTGTGGAATTTCCAAAGTCAATTCCAAACTCCCTCTCTCTCTCAGAGTTCAACACTATTAAAAAAATTCTTTTCTTTTCAAGCTCAAATATGCAACATTAGTTCCTCCAATACTTGTATTATTAGCAAAAAGTCCAAAATTAATTTCACGTTATGATTTATCTTCACTTCGTTTTATAATGACTGGAGCTGCCCCAGTAGCTGATGAAATCTGCACAGAAATTAAAAAATTAATTCCTTCTGTTGCACAAATAGCCCAAGGTTATGGAATGACAGAACAGTCAATGTGTTCACATTTACCCGTTTTTGGAATGGATAACCAAAAAGCTGCGGGAAGATTAAATCCAAATTTTGAAATGAAAATTGTTGATATTGAAAAGGAAATTACTTTAAAACTTGGGCAAGTTGGAGAGATTTGCACTAGAAGTCCAACTAATATGGTAAATTATTAAGACTAGTACGGTTATAATGGTGACACTAATATGGGACAATATTGGTTTAGTTAAAAATTAAATGAATGTTTTTAAATGAAACTGACATGAAAGGGCGAAAAAAATGATGCATATTTCGGGCAGCCCTTAGTGGGACTCTAGGTTTTTAACTAGGGTTGCCGGCCCGGTTCGAAAGTTTTCTCCCGAAAAAGACTTGAACGGCCCGGTTTGATAAAAATAAAGGCCGAAGACGTTGGCCCGGTTCGAAAACGGCAACTCTATTCTTGCTGTTTGGAAAATATATGAGACCCTGTAGACAAAATTATTTTTTAAAAATTTTTAGCTTGGATACCTAAACAGGCCGGATGCAACAGCAGAAACTATAGATGAAGATGGATGGCTAAAAACTGGTAAAATACTAGAAGCAACGTTTTTAAATATTTTTTCCAAAAGGTGATATCGGTTACCACGATGAACAGGGGTGGACTTATGTGGTTGATAGGCGTAAAGAACTGATTAAAGTTAAAGGCCTTCAGGTAGATTCGATTTGTGTAAATTTCAAAAAACTTGAACAATAAATCTAACTAAAACCGAGTATTTTCTAGAGTTGGCCGGGATCGGGATCCCGGTCGGGATCGGGCGGGATTATCCCGGGTTTTTCAAATCCCGATCCCGATTTTTCTGATCCCGGTCCCGAAATAAATATCCCGATCCCGATCCCGGCCAATTTCAATCCCGAGCCGGGATCCGGGATCGGGATCGGGATGTGCATCAGATCCCGATGCAAATCCCGACTTTATAAATTGACTAGATGTCTGTGAATTAAAGTTAACAGAAGAGGGGAGGCATGAAATTAAGAAAAATTTTCGCCTGCGGCGCAGAAAATGGAAGAAATTTGGCTTCTTGACATCCAAAATTCTCAAAATTTTCGCCTGCGGCGCAGAAAAGGAGCAAATTTAAACAAAGCTGTCTATAAAACTTCGACGAAATATTGAGTGATTTGGTGTGATATCGAGTGATCAAGAGGGGTTGAGGGGAGTATAGGTGGATTTGGAGCATAGAAGGATATCGGTGGATTTACTGTGATTAAATTAGATTTGAATTATCCTCCCCCCCTTACCATTTATCCTCCCCCCCTTACCTTATCCCCCCTTAATACCCTGAACCGGAAAGTAAATCATGCGTCTATGAGACTTTAACTCAATATTTCAGCACCGCAGTGGAAATTTTAGAATTATATTGAGTCGTTTGTGAAGAAAATAAAAATTTAAAAGTTAAAAAAAATTTTTTTTAGTAAATCCCGATCCCGAGTTTTCAATCCCGGTCCCGATTCGGGATCGGGACCGGGATCGGGATCTCCAGTCCAAATCCCGATCCCGATTTCGGCCAATCCCGATCCCGTGTCGGGATCCGGGATCGGGATCGGGATCACCATTCCAAAATCCCGATCCCGGGTTTTTCTCTAAATCCCGATACCGGCCAACTCTAGTATTTTCCCATTTTGAGCAGTGTTGGAATTGTTTACGAGTTACGAAGGCAAGAGTACACTGGCAAATTTTAAATATCCAAACACTGCTCTTTCTGAGTGAGACCGTAATCCTCTCCTTAATCCCGGTTTTTTACAATTTTCAGAAATTAATTGCGTGAAATCCATTAAGTCCAACAATCTTTCATTCCAGTATAGTTAACTCGCTATGCGATTTTCCTCCAATTTTCAAAGTCCCAAATAAATAAAAATGTCATAATGCCAAAAAAATAAAAATATTTTGTAGGTTGCCCCTGCAGAATTGGAAGGTTTATTATTGTCACACTCCGATATTAAAGATTGTGCTGTGGTTGGTGTTTCTGATAAATTATGTGGAGAGGTGCCTAAAGCATTTATAGTTCCAGATAATGATAAACTGACTCCGGAAATTGTCAAAAGTTTTTTAAAAGGTTAGACAATTTTATAGAGAAGGAACACGGGGACTTGGAGGCTCGTACCAAGATTTGTACTCGTACTTGCTACAAAATACTAACAAATCTACAGTTCTATGTCTAATAACATAGGGGAAACTAAACTTAAAGATAAAAAAATATTTAATAGATTTGATAGCCAAGGCTCTCTGATGTTTCCACGCGATGGGTGTCCTCCTGTCAACTAACATTTAAGTTCAAAAAGCTTCGAGCACAGGGGAATTTTCATAAGAGTATTTAGATGACTCTCCTCCTCCAACCCTAATTTCGAAATAAAAATTTTCTCAATTTTCACTTATTTTTCAGAAAAAGTGGCATCCTATAAACAACCTAAATATGTTGAATTTGTCGAAATAATTCCAAAGAGTCCATCAGGGAAAATATTACGAAGACTTTTACGAGATAAATAGAAAATTATTATTTTATTTTTCACTTATTTGGAAATTTTGATTTTTTTGATTAATTTATAAAATTAAAATAAAATTATTTAACAATTTTAAAAATATATATATATTTAAAAATCATTGTTTCATAAATTTAAAATGGCGAATATGTTGAGAGAAAAAACCTTTCTTTTGCTTTAATTATCCTCTAGAACCTTCACCGCTTCTCTCAATTATCTAAAATTATTTTTGTTTAAATTTAAAAATTAATTGAGAATTTTAAAAATTATTTTTTAAAAATTCATATTTAGCCATAATCTAAACAAAAAAAGTGAAATCTTGCAGAAATTTTTAATTTCGAAATTTTAATTGGGAATTTTACTCCAAAAATAGCTTCTAATAACGAATATTGGACACAAATACTTGAACGAACGGGACGAGATACTGCGGGATTAATTCCTGAATCACGGAAATCCCAGGTTGCCTCTAAAAGTCAGGTATCACTTAATATCCCGCCCCGTGCTGCTTCATTGTGATATACCCCCAAATCAGAATCTAAATATTCGAAATGATTTCCTTAAAATTTCTCTTTTACCTCCATTTTAACATTATTATGGTCTTCTAACAACAAATCATTAAAATGTTGATTATTAGATTTAAATTGCAATCTAGTCCTTTCCCTCCCCGCAAGTTGTGAAGAAAGTTTTGATTGGGCATTAAAATATTCTTTTGGGTTAAATAATTCTAAAACATGTTTTTCTAAATGTTTTGTTGAAGAAGAAGGTTTTTTTGAAATGTTTGGAGTTTTGGAAGGAGAAATGTTTTTGTTGTTTTTAATTGAAGGGAGGAGAGGTTGTTGGGGTTGTTGGGATGGGTGTTTGGATGGTTGTTGTTTATTGTTTGTTGTTGTTTTTATATAAACATTTTGTTTTGGAATTTCTTTTTTTATTTTTGTTGTATTATTTTGTTGAGATGAAGAGGAGGATGTTGAAGAAACAAAATCTTGACATTTATAAGATGAGAGAATGTTTTGAGTCTAAAAATAAGGGGAAATTTGTTGAAAATGTTTTGCTGAATATTTGTGCCGAGCGACTACGACGTTATATTCTCATAAATTTAAAAATCTAAGAATAAATCAAATCCACTTTAATTTACCCTAATACTTGAAAAGTAAAGTTAGGGGGATGAAAAATAAGTCTGGGGCCAATAAAAGTGCTAGGCGAAACTGGATGTATCTATCAGGAGTATGCCAGTTTCGCCTTACGTTTTTTAAAAACTGTTTCGACACACAAACCGGGTATCCAACTTTTTAACAAAATATTTTATAAAATATTTTTCTATTTAGTTTTAGCTCAGGAATGTTAGTTCTAGCTTTATAATTTGTTAATTTTATTTTAAAAATAAAATTTTCAAAGCTTTTAATTTTTGAGTGACAGAATTTTAAAAATTTTAGTTGGAAATAATTCATTATTTAATTTTAAAAAATAATTACAGAATTGTGTGGAGCAGCTCCTCTTTTAATCAACACAAATTGAGAGCCAGAGACTACTGGTCTAATATTACAAGAAGAACTTATTTCTGAAGTCATCATAAAAAAAATAAAATAAATTATAATAAATATTCTAAAATAAAAAAAGATAATTAAAAAAAAAGTTCAAAAATGGAAATTAAAATCTAATGCTGGGGTCACTAAACAGTGTTAAAATATTTAGTCTGATTTATACAAAGGTATGCATATTTCTTAATAAGAAAACGTTAAAGAAAGACCAAATCAAGTTGCAAAACCAAAAAATGTTAAAGAGCCATATAGGACAGTGATAATTAACAACAAAAATTTTTTTGGAAAATTTCGAATGAATAAAATTTATTTTAACATTATTTAAATTAAATAAAAAATTAACTGTCAACAAAAAAAATTTTTTTTAATTTGTCTATAATTTTTTTTAACATTTTTAAAGGTAAATATACAAAAAAAGTCTCCTTATTAAATAAAAAATTAATTAATTTAAAAAAAAAGTTTCAGAAAAAAAATTTAAAAGGGAGAGAGAGAGAGAGTATATTGTGTTTGGTGGAAATGGAAATAAATATTTTATAGTGCAAGAAATAAAAAAATATAAAAAAAAGTGTTGGGAGGGGGGAAAGGAAGGAAGTAGAGCGAGCAAAAAAAGGAAAGCGGAAGTAAAATTTTTCTAGTAGCGAGAAAAGAAAAAAGAAATGTGTAGTGGAGGGGGGAATGAGGAAGTGGATATTTTAATAGAAATTGAGGGAAAATTGTTAAAATTAAATAAATTGAAAAAAAAATTATTTATATTAAATTTTATTTAAAGAAAAATTATTATAGAATGTATTTACTTATAATTAATTGGAATAATTATTTCAATATTTCACTGGAAGGATTTAAGTAAATAGACAGAGGATAATTTTTGAGGGTAATTTTGAACAACTTTTAAGGGGTGGGCAATTATTGTTTTAGGGAGAGGAGGGTGTTAATTCTAAATAAGAGCAATTAATAGAGTTAAGAGAAAAAGGCACTCATATTTTAAAAAATCCAAATTATACGGTACACTCCGTTGCGTGTCCGCATGTTGAGTATCTAAGATTTATTCAGTCATAACTTTTCTTTGGAGTTCATCCATTTTTAGTAAATCTGCTGTCAAAAGAAATCTTTAAAAGAACCTTTATTTTCAATATTTGGGTAGAAAGATTCTATAATTCTTAGAAAATTTCAGACAAATGAAGATGGATAATAATAGTCAGCATTTCTTAACGTTTAACTTGTTAAAGAATTAACGGATCGTTTCGGCAAAAAATCAGAATATAAAACTTTCGAATAATATATTTTTTGGAAATGGTTGGAATTAAAATAAATGAAGTTTTAAATTTATTTAAAATACATTGGGGGGGGGGGGGGGTGTAGTTAAATTAGTTGTAGTTTGTAAATTAATGAATTAAATATTTAATTTGATTTTTGATGAGGAATTTAATTTTTAATTAAAAAATTGTTTTAATATTAAATAAAAGAAATTCAGGTTTTCTAATATATTCAGTAAAATTTATGAAAATAAATTTAAAAAAATAATATGACCTAGACATCTAATCTAGACTTAAAAAAGGATGAGAGTTATTTTTAAGTTTAAAATGGCGTGTTTAAAAAAGAAAAAAAGCAAATGGTAAATTAGTTAAATTATTTTATAAAAAATTTAAAAAGAGAAGAATCAAGAAGAACCTTAAGAATCAAAACCAAATATTTACAAGAATTTTAGCAATTTTTTGTAGTAATCTTATTAAGAGTACTGTGAATTAGAACAAAGGATTGTTGTTAATTTTTGATTCTACCCTGATGATTAAAACATCAAAATTAGCAAAAATTAAAAAAGGTATGGTCATTAATATGTTTGTGGCCAAGTTCCTTGGTTTTTAAGCCATAACTTTACTAAATTGCTATAATTTTGTTCAAGTTTTATGGATAATTAGATTGTTTTTATGAAGTATTATTTATACCATTTTTATTACTATTTTTATGCGTATTTAATAAAATTATCATAGAAATTAATTTCGATGTTTTAGGAGGCTAGGAGGTATTTAGTAGTTGAGAGAGGGCAACTAACCTCAAACAAAAATCGAGCAAATATGGTAACCAACTTCTTTAATTATTAATTTTACAGAAACAAAAACAATGCTAAAATAAAAGTTAAAGCAAAAATATATTCATTTTAGCCTATTTAATGGTTACGTTTTGTATTTATACCTTGCTAAAACATTTTTATTGTACTTTTAAATTGTTTAAAAATATATTTTTGGTAAAAGTAAATGAGGAAATAAATTTTTTTATTTTCCATTTTATATTGTTTGACAAACAAACGATTGACGTTTGCCTCTACAGGTGAATAAAACCTCAAACAAAAATTGTTTTGTCACAAAATATTAGTATCAACAGTACTTAGGTATGTATTAGTAATGGAAAAATGTATGTAGAATTTGAAAAAATAGATAAGGAATTTTGTGTAGATTAAACAAAATATTTGTAGAATAAAAGATGAGTAATAAATGAACAAGAGTTGTGTAGAAAGTAACATTCCTGCCTTTAAATTTCTGACGTTTTTTTGAGTTATGAAAATGCTAGATGGTGGGTTTAAGTATTTGGGTCAGTTCTGGGTTACGGTACACTTAAAAGCTTTAGTCTTAATATACTTGTCACCCAGTTTTTGCCTAATTGTCAACCATAATTCTTATTTTAAATATTTTTGTATTCGCGTGAGAATAAAAATATTTTGATAAAAGTAGATGGTGAAATAAAGCTTTAGTTTAAAAAAAATAGATAAGGAATTTTATTTTTAAATTTAAAAATAAGTAAATTTAAAAATAAGTAAAAAAAACAAATCTAGATTTAATTTGTTTTTATACTTAAAGGACCTTATTAAATAAATTATCCTTTAATAAAAGCCCTTATTTTACAGATTATACATATTTTTCCACTAACCGTTTCCTGACGAGTTAAACAGCGTTATGCTATAATGACGTTTAAGCTACTTAAATATATTTTATTTTCCGAAAAAAATTTTTTTAATGAAAAAAATTTCCTTTATTTGTAAAATTAAATATTATTTAGTTACATTTTGTAGAGAATTAAAAATAAATAAGAAAAATTTAAGGAAAATTGTTTAAATAAATAAAATGAAGAGATTAAAAAATACATACAAGTGGATTATTTTAACTTCCTCTTTTTTTCAGTTTCGCCCAATAATGTTAATAATAATAAAATATTTTTTACAAAATATATTTTATTATTAAATAAAATTTTAGAATAAAAATTGTTTTTCTTTATTTTTAAATTTAAAAATAAGTAAGAAAATTAACAAATTTAAGAAATGTTTTCTAATTTTATTAATGGTGCATGGAACTTTATTTTCAGAACTAACTAAATTCCCGTTTTAACCAAAATAGATTCTAAAATAAAAAACATTTGGGTGAGGGGCAAAATTCGGCTTTCTAAAACACTGTCGGACACACGAAGCAACCAAAACACTGAACATTGTTTAGAATTTTTAAAAACAAAAATTATTTATTTCCGGACAGAGTTTGTCTGTTCTGTGTTTTAGCCAGACACTAAAATATTTCAATTTAATCAAGTTTTTACCAAAATTTATTCTATTTTTGGACTCTTAAGTAGAATACGTTGAGTATTTAGAAAAAAGATTTTGAGTATCCCCAGTCTAAAATAACTTTTAACAAAAAATTAATATGTAAAATGTTAAAAGTAGTCTCGTGACAATTATTATGTCAAATTTTAAATTATTTTACACAAATTTTGTATTTTATATTTTATTTCCTTTTTCTCTCAAAATTATAAACAAAATTCGTCATAATTTAATATTAATCTCAGACATCACTTTTATTTCTACGTTAAAATTTAAAAAAAAGCAAACAATAAAAATGACAAGAAAAAGTGTACTAAAATAAAATTTCGAAAGAAAACTGGAAATCTGATTAAATCAGGGTTTCTTTTGAGTAAATTTTTGGATTTGGAGTATATAGGGGGGGTTTCAAAATATAAGTACACTAGTAAAATTTTTGAAAATTTTTTCAGTGCCGAAGGCGCCAAAATACTCACTATTTTGTTCCAAGAGCAAATATTAGAGCATTTACGATAAATTTATAATTATTTATTAAGTAAATCTAACAAATTGATAAAAAAAGGTAAAATGAGGAAATAAAATAAACATCAGTTTTTTTCATCTCCTGACAAAAATATTGTTTTATTTGTTAAAGCAGGGTTCCGATTCCTACTTTTTTAAAAGTATTCTACTTTTAAATCGACCTCCATACTTACGAAATTGAATTTCTACTTTTTTGAAAGTATCTACTTTTAAATCAACATTTTGGATAAAAAATGAAAGTTAACTAAAAAATTTAAAAATATTGTTGGCAAAGTGTAAATATTTGTTTGTTTCTGTAATATTGAAATGTTATTTCGCTAAATAGTTTTCTTTTATTATTATTTATACAATAATTTTTATTTGTAACCTAATTTAGATGAGCTTAAAACGTTTTAGAAATTCATTCAATCCCGATTGGGAGAAGCAATATAATTTTGTAAAAAAAAGCAGAAAAGGCGATGGCTATTTTTTCTGCTTATTTTGTCAGAAAGATTATAACATTGAGTCAATGGGAGTTTCTGCCATCACGCAGCATCAAGACAAAAAGAAACATAAGGAAATTGAAGAGGAAAAAATGAATTGAAAGAGGAAAAAAAGAGGAAAAAATGAATTCAGAAATGAAATGATGAACTTTCAGAAAATGATGAACTTTTTGACGAAGTTTCACAATTGAACAAAACTCTGAATGGCATTAATGAAGAGGATTTTTATCTCAAGACAACAGAGCAAAAATGGAAAATGATTTTTGATGTTTCTGGAGCTACAAAAAAATACAAAAACTTGTACCGAATCGTCAGTGCAGCTATTTCGGTCGAATTTCGTATTATATTTCATTTATTAAATTTATTTTTTAAAGATCCCAGTTTCAAATGCATTTATAGAACGCATCTTCTCAATGGCAAGTATTCAATGGACGAAAGAAAGAAACTTGCTTGAGGTTAAAACTGTCAGGGCTTTACTTCTTGTGTCAGCAAATTTTGACATGTCATGCATTGAAATGCACAAAATGCTAAGTGGAAACAAGAAATTATTAGAAAGGATTCATTTAGGAGAGAAATATCGAAAATTTGAGG
The DNA here is from genome assembly GCA_036172955.1 of Meloidogyne arenaria. Classification (NCBI taxonomy): domain Eukaryota; kingdom Metazoa; phylum Nematoda; class Chromadorea; order Rhabditida; family Meloidogynidae; genus Meloidogyne; species Meloidogyne arenaria. The sequence continues at coordinate 2,654,691 of JARQAB010000019.1, forward strand.
ACGAATAAATATTTTCTGATTTAATTTTGAATATACTTTTTTTTTGGAAATTTTCTCCCTATATACTTTTAAATCGAGATTTTTATACTTTTGATAGGCATTTTGTCGATCGGAACCCTGTGTTAAAGTGTTCCTTCTTTTTTTATATGAAATTTCTCTCAAGAGGGAAGTAAAATGGATATAAAAATAGAAAAATGATGGAAATATAATTGCTAATAGGGTGGCAGGAATAAAAATAAATAGAAAGGGGAAATTTTAGATGAAAAAAGGCACAAAAACATCCGTTTGTGTTTTGATGTTTGTTTATTTAGAAATTATTTTGGTAAAGTAAATAATGTTTGCTTAGTTAAAGTTTATTTTTAATGTTTAGAAAAACTTATTAAAAATTTTTGATACAAAAAATATAATGTTAAATTTTTTCAATTCAAAAATTTATACTACAACATAATAATTTAAATAATCTGAATTTTCACAATACCTTATTTTTTTCGTTTAATTACCTTGGATACGATAACTCTTAAAGAGAAAAAATTTTTTGGAATTTGAATTTCGACTTTCTACGTGAGACTGACTAAACTGAAAGCAAATTATTTAACTAAAAAAAATTAATCTTCAACAATGAATTTATTTGTAATGAATTTAAAATCACTGTCATTTTTACATTAGAAAACATCCATTTTTTGTATTATTTGAGTTTGATGAAGACTGTTCCCCTAAACGCTTTTTCCCTTTATTCAATGATTCGGACTCATCTAAACTTTGATTATTAGCAATAATACTACCAGAAACACCTAATGATGGTGCTCGTAATCGACTGTAACTTAAATTAATATTTTTATTGCTGTTTGTTGTAGAAATATTTGAATGTGAGGATATTGGAGAAAATCCGCTGCTTAATGAAGTACTGCTACTAATTCCTTCTGTATTTTGAGGAAATACCTTAAAAATTTTTTTGATAATTAAATTAATTACAAAATCCAGAAATGGAAATGAAAATAAAATTGTGAACCGAAAAAAATGAAAATTTATATACGGGGTTGTTATACCAAATTAAAAATTAGAATTTTTGTTTTACTCGGTTAAATTTTACATATTTATTCAAATAGTATCGCACCTCTAATTGAATAAAAAATTTTAGAAGGTTATTATTAACCCTGATTATTATTAACCCTTACAATTCTAGTAAAACTAACATTTGTAAAGCCAGATTCCTTATTTGAAATAATTTCGTTTTGAGATAAACAAGTCGAGATTGAGTGACAATCATTAATTTTTTGCTCTAAAATATTTATTTTGAATCTAAACTTCTATGAAATTAAAAATAATTGAATACCTGTAAAATTCTTTTTCCCATACATTCGGACAAAACTGTCGTATCCGAGTTAAACAATATTTATATTTTCCAACATTTCTTTATTTAGATTTTTATTATTCATTTTTTAACTAATTTTCCCAGATACTGAGTCATTTTAAAGATAAATAAATAAAATTCCCTTCAAAGGCCTATAAAACAAAAAGACGTTTAATTACTTTAGCTTCTTAGCTTTTTTCATTTTTCATTTTTCTTAGCTTTATTAAACTTTTCGCTTTTGATTGATTATATTTATATTGTTTGGAAAGAAATAAAATTTTAATTTGTTGAATTTGTTTTTGTATAACTTAGGGGGAAAAATATCAGTTGATACTTAATCGGATAATTCTCTTGATCCGACAGCTCAGCCGGACGTTTTTTAAACATGTCAGCACATTTCCGTGGCCAAATCACCCTCTTGAATGAAGAGGCAGTTGAATTACTAAATGTCAGAAAAGATTTTATTTTACCTCAAAAACTAGCAGGTCAATCCGATAAAGAGTATAAACGAGTTATAGAATCCATCCTCATCAACTTAGACGCTGAATATGAAGAAATCTTGGACGTATCTAATCAATTAGCAGACAATGAAACAAAATGGTCAGCTCTCCGGACAAATATGACGGGTAATGAAAGAATCCAGGATAATACCGAATACGATGCTTTTATCGTAGCGGTCCCTTTTGTTAAAACACTTTCTGATCTTAGACGTTATCTACGTAATTTCCGTAGTCAACGCCGTTTACTTGAGGCTGCTATCCCAGTGATAGAAAATACTAACGTTCCTATTGCCTCCTCCCTAATTCACTTACCTAAAACACAATTACCTACATTTTCTGGGGATTGTGTCGCTTTTCTCTCTTTCTGGAATACTTTTAAAGCAGGAGTTCATGACCTGCCAATTTCTGATTCAATTAAATTCACATACTTAAAACAGTGCCTTTTAGGCTCACCATTGACGTTGATAAGCTCTTTACCTGTTACTGACGAATCTTATGAGTCAGCTCTTGAATTACTTAGGAAAAATTATGATAATCCAAATGAAGTGGCTAGATCATTACATAATTCTTTAAGAAAATTACCCCATGTACGGGCAGGGGAAAATTTTTGCACCGATTTACGGCTATTGTTAGATAAAATAGAAGGAATTTGTGTTCAAATGTCGCAAAGAAATCAATCATTTAATACTACCTCTTTCCAAATGGAAATTGAGGAACGGTTGCCAAGATTTGTATTGGATGAAATTTTTAAGGCTAAAGATAATGACCCAGAATGGGACTCTTTAAAGTTAAAAGATCACCTTCATCATATTTTAAAACGTAAGGAACAAATTGAATCGCTCACTTTGAGCTCACATAATACTCCTAAACAAATTAGGACATCTCAATTACAAACACCTTCGTCTCAAAATAATAAACCTCCTCCAATTTTATCTTTTCACACTCAAGGTGACAATCAAAATAAAAATAATAATCGTAGCAATAATAAAAAGCCGAAATGGCCTTGTTTATTTTGTGAAAATCCATCTCATTTTTCCGCGAATTGTGAAACTTACCTCTCTATAAAACAGAGAAAGGACAAACTTCGGGCTTTAAAACGTTGTTTTAGCTGTCTTAGACCTAATCATCTTGCCAATCAATGTACTAAACCTTCTCAATGTTCAAATTGCCAAGGTAAACATCCTAGGGCACTTTGCCCAAATATACAAAATCGTTCTAGTTATTATAATAGTAATTTACCGCCTAATATACAAGAAAGCGGTCCTCGACAAACTCAAGCTAGTAATTTAAATAATCAGCACGTTCAAGCTGTCTCTATTCCTCACCCAATTCCAATGCCTTTATCTCAAATAGCTCAATCTACACCTCCTGTGGCGCCAGATACTCCACCTTATCAAGCTAATCTAGCCTCTGTAAATACAGAGTCAATAAATAAGAGACTTATTCTACTTAAATGTGTACGTGTTATGCTTTTTAATCCAAATAATCCATTACAAGAGCGTGAAGTTATACTCTTAATGGACGACGCTAGTACAAATTCTTATATTACCTTAAACGAGGCTAAAAATCTAAAATTAAATTTAACGCCTAGAACGATTAAATTAGGTGTTTTTAATTCTCCTTCGTGTAAGGTAGTTCAAGCTTACACCACTCAATTTGGAATTCGTTTAGCCAACGGACGATCAATAATTGTAACCGCAAATGCGGCTGAACATCTCACGCAAAATACAAACTATGTTCCCTTCACCCCACAACTTCTTTCATATCCAGAATTAATCTCTAATAATAAAGTTGTGCAACCATCGGTTCTTTTAGGTTCCGATTATTATTATGAGGTGGAACCAACACCTCTTTTACGCCTTCCGTCAGGTCACCATTTAATCCATACACTCTTCGGTCCTATTGTAGCTGGTAAAGGATTTATTCCTCGAAATACTAACCAGCCTAATCAAATAAATTGTGCATTCAACCTCAATTAGAGGCTCCTTCAAACGAATTCTTTTCTCTAGAAAGTATTGGAATTAAAGACTTACCTCGTTCAGAGGATCAAGATGTATTGAAAAAATTTAATAAAGAAATTAAAATGATAGATGGACGTTACCAAGTAAAATTACCTTTCAAAACACCCCCAGAAGCCATCCAAATACCATCTAATTTTGGGCTTTGCTGGGGTCGTCTTCGTTCTGTTCATAATTCATTAATGAAAAATAAAGAATTTTTAATAAAATATGATAATATAATTAAAGAACAATTAGAATTAGGGATTATTGAAATTGTAAAAAATCCTAACAACTATTCACCCCTACTTCACTATATACCGCATCATGCGGTCATAAAAGCCTCAAATGGAAAAATTAGAATAGTATACGACGGCTCGGCAAAAATAGGTCGAGAACTCTCGTTAAACGAATGCCTATATCCAGGACCAGTAATTTTACCAGATTTAGTCGGTTTATTGCTCAGATTTCGTATCCCAAAAATAGCTATAATTTCGGATATAGCCAAAGCTTTTCTTCAAGTTTCTGTCGATCCATCTCATCGTGACGCCACTAGATTTTTGTGGTTAAAGAATATTGAATTATCTCCCTCTCAATCTAACGTACAAATTTACCGATTCACACGTGTATCATTTGGTTTAGCACCGTCTCCGTTTCTTTTAGCGGCTACAATTCAACACCATCTCTCTTTATTTCCTTCCCCTTTAGCTACCGAAATTGCTAAAAATATTTACGTAGACAATGTATTCCTTTCAGCAGAAAATCCTCAAGAAGGTAAAATTAAATCCTCAGAATCTATAGAGTTATTTGAAAAGGCAAATATGAAATTACAAGAATTTGTGAGTAATTCAAGTGAAAGTATATCTCACTTGCCAGAAAAAATCAAATTAATTGGTAACAAACAGAAATTCCTAGGCTTAGATTGGCATACGGAAGAAGACATTCTCTCGATTAGAGCCCACGCTTTACCATCTTTAGAAAATTCTATTTCAAAAAGAAATATTTTAACTTTTATGGCATCGCATTTCGACCCGTTAGGACTAATTTCTCCACTAATTCTTCCAATAAAAATATTTCTGCAGTCACTTTGGAATGAAAAGGTTGACTGGGATGAAAAATTGAATGAAAAGACCATTAACGAATGGAAATTATTAACCCAAAATTGGGATGCAAATTCTTGTTTTTCAATCCCTAGGTACCCATCACAACTGCCTACACATGGCCGAACATATCAACTTCATTGTTTTGCGGATGCTTCATCAATGGCAATGTGTGCTGCTGTTTATTTAAGGATATCAAACAATTGCTCGCCCACTTCAGACGTTTGTTTAATTTTCAGCAAGACAAAGGTAAAACCTATTAATAAAAATAAATTACTCACCATTCCTCGGTTAGAACTTATTGCTGCCCTTATGGGGACCAGAGCCTTAAAATTTATTCATTCCCAATTAACTTCCATAATTATTGAAAAACCGTTTTACTTATGGTGTGATTCAACTGCGGTTATCTCGTGGTTAAATAATAAAACACCTATAAAGGATATATTTGTACAAAATCGAATAAACGAAATGAGAAAATTGCAAGATTTAATGGCCTCTCATCTTCCAGGTGTGATTAATCCCGCTGACATCGGGTCCAGAGGTACACAATCATTCAACTCACTTAACAATTCACCACTCTGGTGGAGTGGACCAGAATTCCTGAATTTATCTCCAGAGAACTGGCCAAAACAAGGAAAAATTAAACCACACATTTCAAATGAGTATAAACAAAAATCACCATTACCTGTAGAAACTCCAATATTTACATTTAATATAAATACTACAGAAGGATTGGACATCAGTTATTTCTCTCGTTTGCCTAAATTATTAAGAGTTTTATCATACATGTTCCGTTTTATTCACAGAGTAAAAAACGGTCAACCTTTTACAGAATCTGAGAGTGTTAGTCTAAAAGAAATGCAACAATCATTAAAAAGAATAATCAGAAGTGAACAAAAAATGAATCCGCATACAGAACAAGAAAAGGAATATTTAGGTATTTATAACGATCCAGAGGAAATTTTAAGGTGTAAAGGTCGTTTGGGGAAAAGTAAATTATCTCTTGAAACTAAAGAGCCCATATTGCTACCTGCACGTTCTCATTTAACTTGCTTAATAATTTATGAAACCCACTTACTCAATAATCATTCAAGTCCTTTACTGACTCTATCCATTATTCGGAAACAATTTTGGATTCCTTCCGGCCGACGTATTTCGGAAAAATCTATACATAAATGTTGTTTATCTTGCAGGAGATACACTGCTAAGCCATTTGATCTTCCACCCTTTCCACAATTTCCCACAGATAGAATAGAACAATCACTTCCGTTCTCGGCAGTAGGCCTTGATTTTTGTGGACCACTATACATTAAAACACCATTTCTCGTACCAAAACAAAAGAAAACCACTCAATTTGAGGTTAAGAAATATTGGATTACCCTTTGGGTCTGTTTGGCTACCAGAGCAATTTCTCTGGATTTAATCCCTGATTTGACTCTCGACTCTTTTTCACTTGCATTTAGAGGTCAAAGCGCAAAACACGGAATACCCAAAACCATCTATTGTGACAATGCCCCAACATTTATAGCAACTAAGTCATTCCTCTCAAATCACGCACAAATCTCTCCCCCAAAATGGCATTTTCGTACACCAGGCGCAGCCTGGAAAGGAGGGCATTATGAAAGACTGGTTGCCTTAGTAAAAGGTCATCTGAAACGAACTTTGGCGGGAGGTGCCATTCCCCGCACCTTTCTTTTCCATGAAGTCTCGACCATCCTCCTCGAGATTGAGTTAGTAATTAACAGTCGTCCGATTACCGCCGATTCGGCTAACCCTTCAGACCCGCGCCCATTATGTCCTTTGGACTTTCTAAAGCCGTGCGGGCACAACATTACACTACAAATCTTACCCTCTAGCGAGGAAAAAGCTGATGATCCTGACTATACTCCATTTCCTTTATCTAACCAACAATCTCTGTCAATCTTATGGGAAAAACTTTCCAATCGCACAAAAGCGTTTTGGTCCCGGTGGAAAAGAGATTACATTCTTTCTTTAAGAGAACGCCATAAAAAATTGAATTCCATCAACCAAAGATGGCCGATCACTAATGAACTTGTTATTGTTTATAATGAATCGACTCCCAGGTCCAATTGGTCTTTGGCCGTCATAAAAGAGATATTTTACACAGAAGACAATTTCCCCAACACTGCACAAATTAAATTTCTCAATGGGAACGTTTCTTTGAGATCAGTTCACCACTTGTACCCCCTAGAAACGGCAGATGAGATAAAACAAAAGTAGGCGGGGGAGGGCGCGGTTGCGACAACTCTTATTTAATCACACACCTTTTCCCTATCCCCGTTCATTTTTCAATCAACAAGCTTTAATAAAAGCTCACTTAAGCAAACTTCTTTTAAAATAAATCATTACTCTATATGGGAAATATTATTGCCTTGCAACTAGGACCCATTGATTTAAATTTATTTAAGCCTGAACCGCCTCCACCGGAACCTTTCCCGTGGATAATCTTCATAGTTTCCGTTTTAATTCTAGGAATAATTGTAAGTGTTTTAGTCCTATTCTGTATTCTCATTTTTCGTAATAAACGAGCCCGAGTAATCCCAATAATCCCTCTTTGTCTGCTTCTTCTTTTAGCCCTTCCTGCTCCTATAGAAGGTAAAATTCGCGGCAAATATATTGTAAACCGCGTCAAAAAGCCAATTTCAAAGGGAATTGGATCTTTAGTTGGAACCACTGCCCTCTATTTTGGTTTGGACGCATTGGCCTCCTTTCTTCAAAAAGAGCCAGAAATTGCTCTTCCTATTCTCTCTATTATAGGCCTCCTGAGCTTAATTTTAATTTTCCTTCTTCTGAAGGTTTTATTTAATATCTACAAATATTTTACGCCGAATACGGCTCCTATTGTTCCACCTCCAATAGAACTTACCGAAATTAATTCGGCCGTTCGAGAACTTATTAATCGCTCAGATCCACCTTTGGCTCGCAATTAAATATTTTTTAGTCCATGCCTAAAAGAAGGCCCGTCGGCAAAAAGGACATTAGTCTTATTTTATCCCACTTACGTATTTCTCCAAAAACCAAAAAAATGGAGCCAACTATTACTAAAATAAAGAAACCCATTAACTCGAGTACTTCTTCTTCTAACGACTTAAATGCCAACATTTATTTGGTCAACAATAATTCTTACGCCCTTGTTGAAAATTCTATTAATTCTTCAAACAATTTTATTGAAAAATCAAAAATCACTCCCAAGCCTATCGAATCCCTTGAAATTAATAATAATGGAAATTTTGGTAATATTAATTAGTTCCTTTCTTTCTTCAAAAATTTCAGGTGTCGCAACCCCGCTTTGGTTTGGTGCTCAACATGATGAAAGAATTGTTTTGGACGAACCGCCTCCACCGCCTCCTCCGCCTCCGGAACAACAACTTGGCACGTCAATTCCCGTTCTTGTTGGTGCACAAAACAAAGAAGAGGAAGACGTTATTTTGGACGAGCCACCCCCTCCGCCCGATGAAAACGAAACTCTATATGAAGTGCTGACACCATCACCAATAATTCCAACTGAAACTACTCAAATTACCTCCTCCACTCAAACGAACGACAACTGTGAAATTCCTCCAGAATTTATTGTTATGGAAAATGAAGAAATTAAATTACCGAAACTAATTTCACGTGTTCGTATTAGCCAGACAGGTCGTATTATTAAAATGCCTCTCCATTGTAGGAAAGGAAAACCGCTGTCTTGGAAATTTATGGCTTTTAAGTCTAAAATTGCTAATCCCTATAATTATTTAAAAATGTTCATTCCTCGTTAGGGGAATGTCGTATCCGAGTTAAACAATATTTATATTTTCCAACATTTCTTTATTTAGATTTTTATTATTCATTTTTTAACTAATTTTCCCAGATACTGATTCATTTTAAAGATAAATAAATAAAATTCCCTTCAAAGGCCTATAAAACAAAAAGACGTTTAATTACTTTAGCTTCTTAGCTTTTTTCATTTTTCATTTTTCTTAGCTTTATTAAACTTTTCGCTTTTGATTGATTATATTTATATTGTTTGGAAAGAAATAAAATTTTAATTTGTTGAATTTGTTTTTGTATAACTTAGGGGGAAAAATATCAGTTGATACTTAATCGGATAATTCTCTTGATCCGACAAAACTTCGTCTTAAATTGCCCATTCGCGGAAAAGGATTATTTTCTTTTTTGTTCTCATTTTTTATTTCCTTTTTCAAATTTTCCTTGTCAACTTAAACAAAGGAAATTAGTGATTATCCAAAAAGACCAATGATCAGAGTTTAAACAGAATTTATATTTGGGTCAACAATTAAATTTTGGCTAGGATTTTACACTATCCTATTTTATAATGTAAATATAGAATGAGAAACACTTTTAAGTTCGAGAAAAATATCTCAAAAGTCCGTAGGGCTTATGAGATATGTATTTCACCCCTCCTTTTATCAGTATTTGTAGGATATCTAGATGGCATTGTTTTTTTCTGTTTAATTTAAAAAATCATTTTTAATTTAATTTTTGGTCATTTATTATAAAAATTTATTTTCAAACCATTTACTCTTATAAATGAACTATTTTCCATTTCATTTTTAGCAGGAATCACAATTCCTTTAGTCGGCTTACGCTGACTGGCTCTTAAAGCTTCACGTTGCAATAATGTTTGTGGCTATTAAAATATTTTAATAATTAATTATTATTTTGATTTCTACCTCTTTTACGGATCGAATACTTCGCCTAACAAAAGAACGAATAAATCCGTTATCATTATTTCCATTTGAAATTAAATTACCATTTTGTTTTTTAAAATTTAATATTTTCTAAAATATTATTAAATTAAGTTTATAAATGTTAGGACAAACAACTTCCAAGCCAAATCCCGTCTATAGATTAGTTAGGAAAAATATTTAGGTATATGGTCAAGTGTCTTTTTTCTATAAATTCTTTATTTTTCAAGTATTTTGTTAAAAATTCTGTGATTTCTGAGTTATTTGGGCAAGGATGCAAAAAATTTGAGAAAAATTTTCAAGGGGTTCCAAGTGCGAGTTTGTAGTGGGAAACGAGATAGGTAGTATAGTTGGAAGTAATTTGCTCCAAAAAATAAATTTATTGTGTATTACCTCCTCCAAACAATTATTAAATATTGGAGTAAGTGTGGTGGATCGACAAAAAGGGCAATTTGTTGATTTCCGAAGCCACGGCTGTAAACATTTACGGCAAAATGAATGACCACAACTAAGCAATAAAGGCTAAAAGTTGTGTTTAATAGAAAAATTTTAAAAATATCCAAAACTTGTTCAAAAACACGTTTACAGAGAAAACAAATAAATTCTGTCCGTGTCAGGCTAAAACACGGAACGGACAAAACACGGAACGACAGAACACGGAACGACAAAACACGGTCTTACCAAAACAAGGAACGACCAAAATACGGACCATACCAAAACGAGGAATAGACAGAACACGGACCTGCCAAAACACGGAACGGCCAAAAGGCGGAACGACCAAAATACGGTCCAGGGAAATAATTTTTTATGATTTTAAAATGTTTTAAATACATATGTATTATCAAAAAAATGATTATTCAAAAATGATAAAAAAATTAAATCAAAATATTTTTAGAAATCAGAATTTTTAGAATTATTTATGTTCTGATTTTTAGAATATTTCTGATTTTTAAAGAATTTTGATTTAAAAACGGTAATAATTCTTTATAATTTTAAAATATTTTAAATATTATCAAAAAAATATTTAAAATAATGGGGTTTTAAATCAGAAATATTCTTAAAATCAGAATTTTTTAAAATCAAAATATTTCTTTAAATCAGAATTTTAAATCAGAATATTCAGAATATTTCTTTCAATCGGAATTTTTTAAAGATCAGAATTTTTTAAATCAGAATATTTTTTAAAATCAAAATTCTTTAAAATAGAAATATTTTAAAAATTTATAAAAAAATTCTGAAAAATTCTGATTTTTAAAAATATTTTGATTTAAAAAATTTTATCATTTTTGAATAATAATTTTTTGATAATATTTAAAATATTCTAAAATTATAAAGAATTATTATTTCCCTGGACCGTATTTTGGTCGTTCCGCCTTTTGGCCGTTCCGTGTTTTGGCAAGTCCGTGTTCTGTCTATTCCTCGTTTTGGTATAATCCGTATTTTGGTCGTTCCGTGTTTTGGTAAGACCGTGTTTTGTCGTTCCGTGTTCTGTCTGTTCCGTGTTTTGGAATTCCTGGTTTTGCCCCTCACCCATTCTGTCGGAATTTGTTTTTGTTGTTTTTCTGTTTGATTATTTAATAAGGGCAAATTATTAATAATTGTTGCATCATTTCTAATTATTTTGGACATCATTCACTTTTAAAAAATTGTTTCAAGAATTTTAAATAAAATTTTAACTAAAGATAGATTGAAAATTTAAAAATAATTTAAAAAATAAACATGAAAAGAAAGTTTAAAAATAGACAATTAAATTTTAGTGGCAGGAAACCTGAAATAGACCAAAAAATAAACTTTAAAGATAAACAAATACGAGGTAAAACTCGAATTTCAACATCTCAAAGTCTGTATAACCTTTCATATTTTTCCACTCTCCGCTACCGCTTTTCAATTTAATAAAAATATAAAATGTTACTTAAAATAAAAGAATAAAAAATACAAAAGAAGAAAAAATGCTAAATGAGCAAAAATTGTGAATGGTGAAAAACAAGGAGAAGGCAAAAACAGTTAATCTTTATTATTTTAGATTGCAGATGTCAGCATAATCATTCATTGTTATAAAACTTTTTATTATATTATTGAATTACTCTCAGCAAGTAATTTAACTTTATGGGAAAGCAATCTAAAAGTTACATAAATTAATAAAGGTTATGGGCAAAATTAAGATCAACTCTTAAGGTCAAGAGAGAGGTCAACAGCGGAGCACCACAAAAGGGCGCGTGTCAGAGCAGTTCTTCGAACGGACACGACTTCGACCGACAAAACTCAGTCGGACAAAACTTCGTTCTAACAAAACTTCGTCCGGCCAAATCTTCACTGACCAAAACTTCGTCCAGACAAAACTTCGTCCGACCAAAACTTCGTCCAAAGAAAATTTTTGAATTGCATTTATTTAATTAAGACGTGATTAAAATGAAAACATCCTTTTATGTATGTTTGTGGAAGCGTGGAGAGTGATCAACTTCGAGAGTGATCAACAAGGAGCTTGATCAACCAGGATGATCAACCGGGAGAATGATGTAAGGCACTTTAATGCCATCCACCTCCAAACCCCCAATCACCAACCCCAATCCCTCTATTATTTCCACATACTCCCACCACAATATATTGTTCGTTCACCTTTAATCTTCCCCATCCCTTCCTTTTTAGTTATTCATACACCTCTTCACGTGTTTTCCCATATTGTTCATCTTTTTATTTGTTTGTATTTATCCTCCCTCCTTCCCATCATCCATTGTAACGCCCCACTTATCTACAACTACATAAACAACATTGGAAGAGAAGAAAGTGATTCATTCGGGATTCATTCCGTGTTCATTATTGGTTCAGTTGGGATGTTCGTTAAAGAATTCTTTTGATTGGGAAATTGTTCGAGAGATGGATGTTTTAGAGAATTAATTTAACCCTTATTCAATACACACATTTATTTTTACTCATTTATTTTCGTGCTTTATATTTAAATGCATTTATTCACCTATATTATATTTGGCTATCACTTAAATAAACATAATCAATTAGACTTAATTGTGTAAGTGATTTGTCCCTTTAGCCGATAATTAGAATCCTTATGATTTCCCAATAGACTCAGTGGAATGCCGCCTTCATCTCGTCCTCCTTTTTCCCTTTCTAAAGACCTGACCAGTGAACTCTGATGGACGGTGCCATCAAACATGATGCCATCGGATGATTCACTGGGGCAGAGTTACTGGTAGCACCGGATCTCCACCCGCTCACCTCCCCCTGCGCAAACCCCATAAATCCCTTTAAATAGAAGAACCATTAAAATAACAGTAATTCGAAAAATTACAGTTAAATTGTTTTAAAAACCTTTTTTCTTACTCCAATATATCCTTCAAAAATTCCATTATGTAAATGTTAAATGTGTATAAACTCTCCCCGTTCAAAAAAAACATATAAAAAATTATATGTCTAGGACATTTCCTTCATTTTCATTGCTTATGCCATTTAAAAATGGCTGCATTTGGCCCTTCTTTTTATTCTACCATCGCATCTACTAACACTCCGATCGGAAAAATTAGCATTAAAAAAAAAAGAGAAAATGCTAGAGAGCACATCACAATTTTACTTCTTTCCATTAAACCAAGCCACTCCTATTGCAACAATTACCCGGCATAAATTATTTTTCAATCTCTTTTCCCCATCCCCAGTATATTTTTAAATATATTTATTTTAAATTGTTTTTATTAAAAGAAATTTTTCCTTTCCATTAAAAAATAAAAAAAAGTATTTTTATTTCTAAATCCAAATTATTTTTCAAAAGATTTTTATTTTAAAAAAGCATTTTTGTTAAAATAAATTTTTCTTAGATTTACTTATTTCCTTTCAATATATTCTTATAATTTTTAGTTCTTTAAGTTGAAAATTTTTCTTTAAATCAACTTTTAGGCTGATTTTCCCAAAATTACAGATAACATTATAATGCCTTAAATAATCTCTCTCAACTCTTTCAACCAGAAAATCCCAAAAAGTTTTATTGTATTTAAATAAGAATTCCAATAAATAATAAATTTAAAATAAAATTATTATTATTACCCTCTTTAAATCTGTCATTTTCAGAATACCTCCGGAATATACTTAATAGAAATTTTTTTTGTAAAGAATATTCCAAATGTTCAAATTCCACTTCTAACTTACCGTATTTACTCGACTAATTCACCTCCCTCAATTAATTCCCCTCCCTCAAATAATCCCCCCTGATACGGATGAGTTGAAACAACAAGCCCCCTTCCCCAAATACCCTACCACACATTCAGATTTCAAAACTCGAATAATTCCCCTCCCTTGAATAATTCCCCATGTCACGGATGGGTTGAAAAAATAATTCCCCAGTGGAATTAATCGAGTAAATAAGATATATCCGACACCACAACAGAAAATATCATTCTAATATTTTATTTTTGACAGTTTATCAAAAATAAATTCAGTAGAAAATGTCTTATTGTCAATTTATCAAACAAATCCCAAAAAAATCTTTAGAAAGGAAAACAGAAACCGAACATATTTTTTTTTGTTTTACAATTTGTAACTAAATAATTAAAAATTTCAATGTAATTAATTTTTAATTTAATAATTAATGTAATTAATAATTAAAAATTCCACTCTTCAATCTCCATTTCTCCAAAAAAAAATTTTTCTTTGTTTACAAAAATTATGTCTCCCTATCCCAGGAAATAACCAATAGGAAGATAAAATTAAACACAAAGAGGAGCGTACAGTACCTCTTAGTAAATCTTTTAACGTTAGTCAAAAATAAACTTTCCTTTCTTTTATGTTCTCACAGCTAAGTGTCAGCAGATGTGTGAAGGAATATACTAATTTTGCCTTTCATTGAGAAAATAGCCCAATCTAATATTTTTGCAAAATAAATAATTGTAATGAAATTTTATTAGGCCTCTGTAGAAGAAATCCAAAAAATAATAGGCCTCCATTTAAAAAAAAACCAGTAAACAATAAACAAAAATTAATAGGCCTCTGTTGAAGATATCCAGATTTAAAAAAAAAATTAATAGGCCCCCGTATAATAAATCCAGTTAAAATATAAATTTATAGGCCCCCGTATAAGAAATCCAGACTAAAAAAGAGAGGAGTAATAGTCCCTTTTTATAATTTTAATAGGCCTCCGTTTAAGAAATCCATTTTAAAAAATTTAATAGGCCTCCTTCAAGAAATCCTGTTTAAAAAATAATTTTGATAGGCCTCCGTTTAAGAAATCCATTTTAAAAAATTTAATAGGCCTCCTTCAAGAAATCCTGTTTAAAAAATAATTTTGATAGGCCTCCGTTTAAGAAATCCATTTAAAAAAAATTTTAATAGGCCTCCTTCAAGAAATCCTGTTTAGAAAATAATTTTGATAGGTCTCCGTCAAGAAATCCAGATTAAAAAATAGTTAGATTAATAGGCAGGCCTCCGTTTAAAAAATCCAGTTTAAAATTTTTTATAGGCCTCCGTTTCAGAAATCCAGTTTAAAAATTTAATAGGCCTGCGTTAAAAAAAAATCCAGTTAAAATAATAAAATTATAGGCCAATACAGTAACCCCATAGGAAATTTCATTACAATTATTTATCAAAGTTCAAAATCAGATATATATTTTTCTTCCGTTAAAAAGAATTTATAAACAATTCTCATGTATTACAATCTCCATTAAAAAAATTTTCAATTAAACTGTCTTGAGAAAAATTTTCTCAAAACATTCTCCTTGTTAAAAAAAAAATATATTTTTGTTCCTTTCTCAAGATATTACACTTTTTCATTTCACTGTGAATCCAGAGAAAAGAAAACCAGCCCCCATCTAATCCTAATCAAACTCTTTCATCTTTATATATCCAATATATATAAGGACTACTTTCAACCATCTCCTCACCATAAATCTTCATAAACAGCTATAAAAAAAACTTATACAAACAATTACAAAACAAAATTCTTTTAAATAGTACTACTAAACAATTATTATTCTAATTCAACAACTGGAATAGAATAGGCTTTTTGCTTTAACTATTACGCATATATTCCAAATATTTCCCGTACCTTTTTTCGTTTTATTTTTTTTAATCCCTTTTAAATTTTTATACGCTTTATTTTCAATAACTCATTTTAATTTTTTTTATTATTCAAATTCATTTTTCACTTATTTAAATCGCATTTAATTATTTTATTAATACATTCATCCAACCTACCCTTTAAATAAATAATTTTCCGGCATGGACGAAGGTGACATTGCCGTGATTGATCAAAAACTTTTTACTGGAAAAACCGGAACCCCAAAATTCACTGACCTAGAAGCTATAATATCTAATACATTAATGCTTGAAAATTCGATTAACCTCAAATTTCAAGCAGTAAATCGAAGACTTAATAGCGCAACCGAAGCCATTACCACCATTTCCGACGATCTTAATACCGGACTCCATACCTTGGCCAAAAGAATTGATGATATGCCCCAATTTACCTATTCAACCCCTAAGCCGAACATTCAACCCAGAATAACCCTGAACCGCGAAGACCAAAATTTAAATGTAGTAGGATCCTCGATCCAACAACAAAGCTCCACTTTAAAATCAATCCATACTGATGACAATAACATACAAGATTCTGACCCTGACGATGACAATATTAATAATAATATTGGCACCATAGCAGGACTGACATTTGATTACAATATTCCCAACTCTCATGGTCCAATACCTATTTATTCAGGGGAATCAAGTGGCACTTTTTCCTCCTGGGCGCAAAAATTCTTGGATTATATTGAAGGTACTGCCCAGAAACTCGATGAACCTTCTAAAATAGGGCGCCTTAAAATGTTTTTAGATGGGATTCCCAGACAAGTACTTGAGGAATTACCCCCTGAAGATAAGAACACCCTGATCAAAGCCATTGAATCCCTGAAACGAGCCTTAGATACTCCGATCCGCGCTCAACTCGCAAAACAATCCTTGTCTTTGTGTCGCCAAAAAGAAGATGAGTCAATAGATCGATTTGTTGACCGTCTTGTACCATTAATATTCGCCGCGTATCCCGAACAAAACCCCCAGTCTAGGAAAGATATACTAAAGGCTGCCTTCCTAGATAAAATCAAGGAAGAGATAGCATTTTACGTTAGAGTCGGAATCACACCCCAACAATCCTTTGAGGAAGTAAGAATAAAATCTCTAGAAGTTGAAAACCTTATACAGACCCGAAAACGTAAACATGAAAATGAGGAATGGCTCAGCGCCATATCTCAAATAAACCAACAGGTCCCATCTAGATTCCCAAGTGGAAATTTTTCCACATGGCAAAATGACTCTAACCAGAACAGAAAAACAGTAGGATTTTCTGATGCAGTAAACAGAAATTATAGTCCATCACCCAGAAACTCAAATTACTCAAGACTCCAAGAACAACCCAGAAACAATAATTTTTCGAATAAAAATTACTCCCCTAGAGGAAATTCCCAACCCAACTCCTTTGCACGAAACTTTAATCAACCAAGAAACTTTAACCAATCCTTTGGACGTCAACCGAACATGAATAACTTTAAGATTTGTAACTATTGTCATAAAGCAGGACACTTAATTTCTGAATGTTATACAAGATTAAGAAATTATGGTCCTTACCAGAACACAATTCGTGCACGTAACCCAAATTTCCAACAACCATTCCGTAACGCTTCATACCCCAGAAACCAAAATAATTATACATCTCAATATAACTCTGGACGTATAAACACTTTAGACGTTCATAACCTACCTAATCATTTTAACAACCTTGACATTAATCACGGCCCACATAATATAAAGACCCTGTCAATAAATGAACAACCCGAAATAAAACCAAATGCTTCGAACCCAACGAATTACCCAACCGAATTAAACAAACCTGAGGAGATCAACCGAGCAAGCGAAATTGAAAGGTGGGAACCTCCACTAAGTAAATCTAATTATTCTATTGCACCTTTCATAACGCGCTTGTCTACAATATTTCTTCTTATTCTAATTATTCCCGGATACTTTGCTTATCCACAAATACCAGCCAATTTAAATTATAAACCTAATAGTCCAATGGTATGTCAAACAGAACAACGAGGTGAATACTGGTCCCTTCCTGAATTTGCTCCTTGCCCACGAATAAAGCCCAACTTGACTGGATCTCCCGTACCTCAGAATATTCGATTATATCGCCTTAATGCCTTCAAGCAAAATAACCAAGCTTGGGCATGTAGAATCATTAGGAAACAAGAAAATGAATACACAAACCCTATGAATGATCTTATAACAAAGAACATTCTGCCAACTGACCTTTACGTCCCTCCACTAACTTGCCAAAAAATGATTTTAGATAAACGTTGTGAGTTTGGAACCCTCAAAGAAGAATCGGGCCTTTGGCATACAGATAACCGAATATATTATGAGAAAAGATACCCCATAGTTGGATGGTCCTGGAGATCTCATTCTTCCCTTAACTGTTACATTTTTAAAACAGAAATTTCAGTTCCACATACCTCTGAAACAATCCAATCCTCCCTCGGTAACATGAACCATTGCCTATATACAGAAGGAAATTGTACCCTTTCTGATAACACAACGTTAATTTGGAACCCTGACCCCGAAAAACAATGTCTTTATATCCCGGTTGGAGAATATAAAGGTCATGTAATGGCAAATGTATGGATGGGAAACCAGATAGAACTAGGCCTCTCCCTAGACCCTAAATTCCAAAATATCAGTGACTGTAACAAAACCCTCAAATTAACTGAACAAGGATTTGCCTTTGAAGTAATCAAAGACAATAAACCAAAAAGACACAAAAGGTCCCCATCATCATTCGAATGGAACTGGAACCACGAAACTCTAGTAACTGACAGCCAATTAGAAGGGCAATTAACCTATTTGGACCAAGAAGTAAAAGACTCCTTAACTTTCCAATTTTCCCACTCACTTCACCAACTTTGCGAGTTTGCAGAAGAAACACGCAAATGGACCACAACTGCGATGCTCTCAGACCCAACCACATTAGCCCGGACAATTTTTCGCAACCCCAATTTAATAGCTCGATACATTTCCGGAAATACACTAAAAATATGGCCTTGTATTCCCCTTTCTTCAACACAATACAAATTTGCACCCACTAATCTTGACACATGTTTTGACTTAATACCCGTTATTCTAAACACCCAAGGGAAAAGTGAATTATCTTTCATAGATCCCACAACTCTAATTATTTCATCAAAAGCCCGAAAAGCCCCTTGTGAACAATATAGGAAAATTCCAATTCAGATTAACAATACATTAATAGAAATTGACCAAATAACTGGTGAAGAAATCACTTTGCATAGTCGGATACTCACCAGTAATTCCCTCCATAAAATAGACTCACCTAAAATCGAACCTCATGCATTCCACCATATGGTACTCGTAAACCTTACGGACATAATTGCACACTCATATCTAACAAATTTAGCAGAGATTAGCCAAATTACTTACAGAATTGAGCAACAAAGTTCAGGTATAACTTCCTCAATTTCAAGTGACTGGGAACAAGTTAGACAAGAAATAATCCGCGAAACTTTAGGGGATTGGTCAAACTTACAAAACAATTTTTGTCTTGTTATATGTATAATTGCCTCAATTGACATACTTATTAGACTCTCAGTCCTATTACTTGAAAATTATCTGAAGAAATTCTCTCTAATTCGAGCAATTTCAGCACGAATTTTCTCGTCTCAACCCCCATCTAAACCAAATCCAGAACCCGAGAATAAGCCAAAAGCTGAAGCTACTATTAAGCATCAGGCTAAATTTAGAAATCACCCTTCTCAGATATTATTAGAGCTAGGTCGTCCTAGTGAGGGACAACCCTCTAAATGGCCACCTTCGGCTACAAAATTCCCTCTTGTTTATCCTCCAGCACCTGCCCCAAGATCCAATACGAACAATTCAAAAAATCGCTTAAACCGAAGGCGATCCCACTCATTAAATGTACTAATTAATTGGTCCAATTATGATTTTTCTACCAATCATCCTACTTGGGTTCACCACCCCCTTCCAATAGTAAATGCAACAATCGACTCGATGAGTTTCGATTGCCTCATAGACACCGGTTCGACAATCTCACTAGCCCCAATAGGACTTGCTATTGGTTTGCTCTGTCCCATAATAGAAGGGGAACTTATAGTAACAACTCCTTCTGGTCATAACGTCCCTATAATAGGTAAGACAATCGTAGAAATAATTATTTGCTCACACTCAAGAGAAATTGACTTGTACTTAGTTCCCAACGACAAATTTATTGGAGAAGGTTCATTCCAAATTATATTAGGATGTAATCTCTTCACTAAGCTCCCAGCCATGATCATAAACTTTGAGGATTCTCTTCTCTCAATTGGCAAAGAAACCACACCACTAATCCAGACAAACAATCCCCAGCCACAAATATTAGCCCTGACAAATAACTTCTATAACTCCACTATCACAGCTTACATAAATAACTTTAAGTTTAGTTGCCTTGCAGACACAGGTGCAACATTTACAGCAGCCCCTATAAGTATAGCAGAAAAACTAGTAGCTCCTATTAAATATGAGAAACTAGGTGCAATTAGCGCTTCCGGCCACCACATGCCTATAATAGCATCCTGCAACGCTCAAATATGCATTGCCGGACACATAATCCCAATTGAAATAAAATTCGTAGACGATAAATATTTCCATAATACCAAAGATTACGAAGTAATTTTAGGTTGCGATACTTTTGCCAAACTCCCCCCTCTTACTTTCAACCATAAAGAAAACACATTAACCATTGGAATTAACTCAACTCCAATGGGAATCAAACCGAAATTTCGAGTAATAGGAATTCGAGCATTTAAATCCCTAAGTATCCCACCAGAGAGTCAGTGCTTAGTACCAATAAGAACTGAAACAACCGATGATACTCAAATATTTTCTGTGAATACTCTTGACAAAAGACTTGTAGATCAAGACTTTAGTCTAATCCCGACAGTAATCCAACCGAAAAACAATCTCTCAATAATTCCTCTTATAAATCCAACTCAAGAACCCAAAATTATCTACCAGAACATGAAAATAGCATTTGCTACAGAACTAACTCTCGATCAGGAGAATCTCTTATTTAATGAATGCCCCATTGAGTCAATCAACAGTACCAAGCTCACCGGCCATGACACTTTAATAGAGGTTGACCCGACCTTTAAGATAGATTTTAGTAAATCATCTCTTAAAGAATCCGATTTAGGACTACTTAAATCGTTATGTGAGGAATTCTCTGATATTTTTAGTAAATCCCAATATGACCTTGGATCATGCAAAGCAGGATCCCACAACATAGTTACAACAACCCAAGAACCAATTACTAGCAAACCACACAGAACCCCATTTAAATACCGAGATGAGCTAAAAAAGCACATCCAACAGCTACTAAACTCAGGAGTAATGGTTCAGTCCGACACACCGTGGGTTTCAAACTTCGTTTTAGTTCAAAAGAAAGACGGAGGTCTCAGACCCTGTATCGACTTTCGTAAATTAAACGAAATAACTGTACCAGACTATTTCCCCTTACCTCGATTAGAAACCATAATGGAGAAAATAGGGAATTGTCACTTATATAGCTCCCTCGACCTCTCCTCGGGATATCTCCAAATTCCATTGACTGAAGAAGCCTCAAGAAAATGCGGACTAATTACGGAAGAAGGGATATTTCAAATGACTCATCTTCCGTTCGGATTAAGAAATGCTACGGCAGCATTTAGCCGCACAATGACCCATGTCCTTTCCGGAGTTGAAAATGTACTCGCATATGTCGATGACATTTTGGTATACACTAAATCCCCTGATGTTTCAGATCATTTAAAAACACTTCGTAGTGTTTTTGAACGGTTTAGACTCTTCGACCTCAAACTTTCCCCTAAAAAATGCAAGTTCGCAATAGATTCTATGGATTTCTTAGGATATACAGTATCTCCAAAAGGATATACTCCGTCACTATCTCGAATTGAAATAATTAAAAATTTATCAGCCCCAACGACCCTAAAACAAGTAAGAAGAATTGTAGGGATGGCAAGTTTTTACCGTAAACATATTCTTGGCTTTGCCACCATTGTTGAGCCACTAACCAGACTTAATAAAAAGAATAAAGCATTCGAATGGGGAAAGGACCAGATGAATGCCTTTCAAAAAATTAAGGACCTCCTTTCCGAAGAACCCATTTTAACTTTCCCTGATTATACATCCCCCTTTCATATCTTTACCGATGCTTCCGGTGTTGGTCACGGAGCAGCCTTGATGCAAAAGCGCGAGGAAAAATTCTCTGCGATAGCCTATGCCTCCCGAAGTTTATCAGCGAATGAAAGAAAATGGCCCCCGGTACAAATAGAACTTGGAGCTATAATTTACGCTCTAAGAATATTTCGTCCTTATATTTATCTCTCGGAGGTCGAACTACATTCAGACCACCGACCGCTAGCCTATCTCCAATCTAAGTCTCACCAACACCCTCAATTAGCTCGTTGGTTAATTGAGATTCAAAATTATAATATTAAAATTGTTCATATAGAAGGAAAGAAAAATACACTCGCAGATGCTCTCTCCCGTGCCCATAACTCTGAAAACGATGATACTTCAGAATTGGAAGATATTATCGAATTTCCTGTTTGTTTATCACTAAGTATATATGACCGAACAATCCATGATCCTGTCCTGAATACACTAAATATTAGAACCCGCGATGGAGAAACACAGCAGGTTGACCTAATCAAAGAGCAAACAAATGACCCAGAAATTTTCAAAATTTTAAAATTTCTGTACGATGGATCTCTCCCAGATATTTCTGAAGAAAAACAAAAAGATTTTGTAGTCAATGCCCAAAATCTAAAATTAATGTCTGACATTCTCTATTTCCAACCTCCCGAATCCGTCCCTAGAATTTATGTTCCAATCTCTCTTCGTGCTCTTATATTCGATTCTTTCCATAACAATATAGTTGGAGGTGGACACATGAATTTACGTAAGACACTTAATAAATGTTCCCGTCGATACTATTGGCCGAAAATGTACTCCGATATCCTCATGTGGACAAAACAATGTTTAGTCTGCCAACTCCGCCACAATCCCATTCCTCTTTACCGAACCGAAATGAGATCTGTTCCAGCAAACACTTTATTTGCTCGGATAGGACTTGATCTTGCAGGCCCTCTCCCCTTAACAGAATCCGGAAACAAACATATTCTTAACATTATTTGCTGGTTTAGCAAATATGTTATTGCAGTTCCAGTCCCAAATACAAAATCCCAAACCATTGCCCACGCACTTTTTAAAAATGTATATTTAAAATTTGGTGGATGTACAGAACTCATTACTGATAATGCCACAACCTTTACTTCTGAATTCTTTAGATCATTCTGTTCTCTTCTATATATCAATAAAACCTATTCTACCCCGTACTACTCTCAAGGTAACAGTGTAACTGAAAGGTCTTTTAGGACCTTTCATAACATCTTAGCCAAATATATCAATCCGAAAGAGCCTAACTTTGATGAATTCCTAGACGCGGCTGCTTTTTGCTATAACACTTCCATCCACGAGACAACTAAAGAAACCCCATTTTTCCTTGTATTTGGTAGAGATCCAATCTTTTCCATTGACCTAATACTAGACTCAACTATATATATGCCCCTTCCCGAAAATGACCTCTCTGAATTTAAAACCAAACTCATCCTCTCTCTTAGGAAAGCTTGGAATTCGGCGGCTGAAGCCACCAAACAAGCACAACAAAAATCCAAGACCCAATATGACAAAAAATCCCGGTCTCAAATTATTGCTTTTGGAGACCGTGTCCTCTTAAGAAATTATACAGGCAAGATAGGGACATCTCAAAAATTTCATCTTCCTTGGAAGGGACTTTTTCGAGTTATTGAATCCGATGGCATACATGCAACAATCTTAAGTTGTTCAGCTCCCCAATCTAAACCACACAAGGTACACTTGAACCAGATAAAAAAATTTATCGGTCCCGAAATAACCACCCCGGCCCTAACTACCAATGAAACTCCATTAGAAGAGCTAGAAGCCCTAAAGCAATCTCAAGCTGAAGAATTAACCGAATTCGTTGGATATAATCATGAATTAAATGATAATACCAACAAAAATAAGACCACTGAATCCGAACAAATAACCAAATCCCAAAACCAACAAGTCACTGAAAAATTGCTCCCAGATAATGTAAACAGTAATACCCATCAATATAATCTCCGAAGTAGAAAACAATAATTAAAAATGATATCTTACAAATACAAGCATTTTCCCCACCTCCCCAATTATAAATTAAAATATTAACAAAAACAATTTGTAAATATTATCAAAAAATAAATACCACAAACAATAGTACCAAAATAATTTAAATATTAAACTTCAGGATTTAACTAAAAACCTGAACATAAGTTAAATCTCCACCCACTCCCAAAGGTCGATAAAGTCCAATATTAAAAAAACAATAAAACAGAACTAATTATTAGGTCTGTTCTAACATTCAATCTCTCCTAACCCAATCATGTCCTAATATATACATTATTCTCACAACTCTCCCTCAAACTTTTCTCAACTCTCTGTCAGTCAATTTTGAATTTATTTAATTATAATTTTATTTAATTTTGTTTAATGATTTTTAATCAAATTTAATTAAAATTTCAGATATGAACGTTATTCCTTTTTATTCGTCAACAAAAACCCACTTTCAATTATCCAATTTCCACCCATGTGAAATTTTTATTAATAATTATAAATATTCATCATCCGAACATTACTACCAACAAAGAAAAGCCGCAACATTAGGAGCCTCCCAAGAGTTAATTGATTCCATCCCAAAATATACTTGCGCACTTGCTAAATACTCCGCTAAAAAATTAGAAAAAGAAGCAACTATAGATCAATTAGAAGAATGGCAAAAAATAAAAATCGAAGTTATGAAAAGAGCCCTCTTTTCAAAATTTTCACAGAATACCAATCTCCTGTCAATACTAATGGAAACAGGAGATGCAATCCTTGTAGAAGCCTCCCCAAGTGACAATTTCTGGGGTGCTGGAACTTATGAGGCAACGATTCTTCGTGAGAAACGTTGGCCCGGAGCGAACGTTATGGGAAAGCTCCTTTCAAATCTAAGATCTGAATGTAGGTTTCCTTTTTATCACACTAAACCCAGTGAGCCAACCGTGTTTTTAATTTTTTTTGTTTGTTTTTCGTGTTCTTTTCACCCAAACATTTAAAGAATTTTAATTAAAAATCTTTTAATTTAGAGAAATAAAAAGTTAAAGGTAAAACTTTAATATTTCATTTATAAATTATAATTGACCTAATTAAAGTTCTTACTGTCTGAAATTTTATTCTGAATTTAAAATGGAATCTGTACCACAAAACCCTCCTAATGAATCATCTGAAAATCCAAATGGACCTTCAGAAATTGAACAACAACAAATAAATGCTGCTACCCCAACTTCGACAACTCAATTAAATAATAATGACAACAACATTCCTTCTTTTAATATTCCAAACCCCGCTCCCATTATACCCGTTACTGAGACAATCTCCCAATTATCCATTTCTGGAATTCGTGAGAAGAAATCTCACTATTCATCCAATTCATCCTTTAGCTCATGTGAAGGCGAATTGTTAGAAGAACAATTACATTCACCTCCCAACTGTTCTCCGTCACTTAATGATTTAAACCCTACCCCGGAACCCAAGAAATTCAGACCCCTTCCTGGCCCCATCACTGGTCTTGAATATAATAAGTACCTGGTATCCCAAACTTTTCCCCGTTTAATTGCCGCCAAATCCTCTCGCGGAAACCGTTCAAGCTCCTGGCCCGAGTTCCTTTTATTTGACCAAAATGAATTAGACTTTAAGGCAGAAATAGGTCATCAATTAAGCTTTAAAGGATTTAGAGACCTCAAAGAAGAAGAAATGGTGAACCAAGACAATGACCCACCCGAAACCTTACATTTAGGTATTTCTCCACAATCCGTAGGCCCCCATCTGAAATCTATCAATACCCAAGGATTCATACTTAGAACAAAAGAAATTGTTTCTAAGAATGGAAAGCCTCTAGGTCTAATGGCTCTTGTTCAGACTGACTTTTCTCCCATACCTAATTTTGTCCAGATTAATCCAAACAATAAACTCACAGTTGGCTCACGAATAGGTGTAATTTGTAAGAGTCTCCAAATAGGAACTGTCGTATTTGAGAACCACATTTTACCTCAATCCTTTCCAGTTGCACCTATGGCTTCTCAACTAAGAAAAAGAGCTGGTCCATCAACCACATTTGCTATTGAACTCACTGAACCTGCCAAGTTTGTTTTTCCTTTTAATGTGCATAGAAGTCAAATAGATGAGATCAATGCACAGAAAATTATCTCAGCCTCTCTTAATTCCCTAACATACATACAAAATGAAATCCATGAATCCACTGAGATAACCACAAAACTGATTGAAGATAAAAACTTGCAAAATGTATTTATCATTTATCACACACCCAAAAATCTCAGAGCACTAGTAACGTTTAGAAAAGTTTGGGAAGAAGACACCCCAATTATTGTAGCTAGTGACCCAACTTTTCAAAATCCCATAGCCCAAGGTACCATATCTGAAATTATCACTGCCCGAACCTCATTTAAAACTACCATTCGAGTACATCTAAGACCCATTGATACAATAGATGAGTATGAATGGGATTACCTTACTAATAAAACTAAATTAAGCCTTCAAGTACCATATTCCCCCACCAGCCTAATTGAGAGAGCAAACTCATGGGCCTCTCTAGAACCTCAAACCGTTTCACAATCTGACACTCCCCAAGGAATATTAATGCAACAAATGTTAGGAATTTACCCCAACCCACCTATCACTAACTCAACTAATCTCCAGTATGCTAATTTCGCCAAGAAATTAGAAACAATCCCCAATACAGAACAATTGAAGGCAATAGACCTTACCTTCAATCCCACTCCCTCAGTTGTTGTGGCTCTTGCGCCACCAGGCACAGGAAAGTCCCGAATTATTTCTCAAATGGTTATCGAACTATCTAACACCGGTAAACGTCCCATCGTCATTACACACAGCAATCTTGCGATGAGTAAGATAGTTGAAGATGTCTGTCCCAAACTCTCCCACACTAACAAACAAGCACTTATCCTTCTGTCTGCGCGCGCAAAAGAGCAATATATGAATCTCTTTAATCAATTCTCTGACCACCTCCTAATGGCCTCTATCACAGATACACAAATAGAATCCGCTAAAAGTAAGGATAGAAAAACCATAATGAGATATAAAGATAATGCCTTCACAAAACCGAAACAAGCAGATGAAAAATCAACTGCTTTAATAATTTTAGAACTTGATGACCTCTACCCAATTAAATTTTCCACCGTTTCAATGTGTGAAGAAGTGATTTCATTAATTACAAAATGTACCCATCTCTTCCTTGATGAAGCTACCCAGACTCCCATAAATCAAATTTTACACATCCTCACCTTCGCTCGCAACTTAGAAAAGATATTCCTTGCTGGCGACGCTTTACAGCTAGGTGTCCACTTACAAGATGTCCCAAAATTTTTACACCCATATTGTTTCGAATCAATACTAACACACACACTTTTGATTCCCTCAATTCCCAAAATCACACTTAGGACATCATACAGAAGCCACCCAATCTTGACTAGAATCATCTCCGACTCCTTCTACGGATCCATGTTAGAATCTGGAACCATAGAATCCGAAAGAGCTGAAGCCTTATCCTTTCCGTTTCCCATACAAAATATTCCACTATTACTTGTCCACACTCCTGATAAGGATACAAGAGACTCCCATTCCTTTTCCCGCCACAATATATCACAAACCCAGTTAACAAAGATTGTTGCTGAAAAATTTATCAGTACAACAAACTTACCAATTGTCATTTTAGGTCTATACAAAAAACAAGTTGAGGAAATAAGATTATTAAATATCCCTCGAACTACCACCCTCACTATCGATTCTTATCAGGCTCGCGAGCAAGAAATAGTCATACTAATTACCACAAAAACCATCCCCGCAGATTCACTAGAAAATGAGAAAATTATTGGATTTATAAATGATTCCCAAAGAGTAGCAGTATCAATTTCCAGAGCCCGACAAGCATTCTGTATTATTGGAGACTTTAACACCCTTTTAAAATGCTCATCTTGGCAATCATTTATAGACCAAGCTCTAAAATATACATATATACTTAATCATAACTCAATTTTTAGTATACAGGACAATTCATCAGTTCAAAATAATTCAAATCAACAGCAGCATAAACACATTCCAACCATCACCAGCCGTCAACCACCACCACACAAGAAACAATACCGTCCATATCCTCTCATTACCCCACTCAATTCAATTAAATGTAGCCCTAAAATTAATCAATTACCACCATACTTCTCAGAATATCCCCCACATAACCCAACCCCAATAAATAAATATTCTTCAATCCAAACAAATATGTACCCCACAATACCCTTACAAAATACAATGCACCACCCAAAAATTCAAAAATCATTTATACCTTCTCCGATGCCCTCAAATTTTCCACAACCAACTTACCCCACAATTCCATCTACCTCTTTTGCTGTACCACGCACAAATCTAAACATTCAATATTTTAATAACAATTACTGGCAATGGTCCGAAGAGGACCAGAAATGGATTAAAGTACCTCCTCCTCCCCCTCAATAAACCTCTGCAAGGAGAAAATATCAAAAAATCACCTTGTAAACCCCCACACCACAACCCATACATATTTAATACAAAATTCGAAAACTTCGAAATTTGAATTGTCTAAAATAAATTTTTCCGATATCAAAATTTTTTTTCAGATTCACACCCCAACCGTTTCAAAAAAAACTAAAATTCAAAATTTTCCAATGTTGAATTTTCTTAACCATTTATCCAATTTCAGAAATTAGAAAAATTTCAGAAATCCACCTCCCCCGACTAGTTTAAACCCCATTATAAGACAAGTAAGCTGAGGGACCAGCTTATGTGGGAAGGGAGATGTAAGGCACTTTAATGCCATCCACCTCCAAACCCCAATCACCAACCCCAATCCCTCTATTATTTCCACATACTCCCACCACAATATATTGTTCGTTCACCTTTAATCTTCCCCATCCCTTCCTTTTTAGTTATTCATACACCTCTTCACGTGTTTTCCCATATTGTTCATCTTTTTATTTGTTTGTATTTATCCTCCCTCCTTCCCATCATCCATTGTAACGCCCCACTTATCTACAACTACATAAACAACATTGGAAGAGAAGAAAGTGATTCATTCGGGATTCATTCCGTGTTCATTATTGGTTCAGTTGGGATGTTCGTTAAAGAATTCTTTTGATTGGGAAATTGTTCGAGAGATGGATGTTTTAGAGAATTAATTTAACCCTTATTCAATACACACATTTATTTTTACTCATTTATTTTCGTGCTTTATATTTAAATGCATTTATTCACCTATATTATATTTGGCTATCACTTAAATAAACATAATCAATTAGACTTAATTGTGTAAGTGATTTGTCCCTTTAGCCGATAATTAGAATCCTTATGATTTCCCAATAGACTCAGTGGAATGCCGCCTTCATCTCGTCCTCCTTTTTCCCTTTCTAAAGACCTGACCAGTGAACTCTGATGGACGGTGCCATCAAACATGATGCCATCGGATGATTCACTGGGGCAGAGTTACTATGATCAACAAGGAGATAATCAATCAAATGATCTACTGGTTGATCATTTGATCGATCAATATCTATGTCGATAAATTGATCACTCTGTGTTAATCAGTTGATCACTCTTTGTTAATCAATTGATCGCTCTGAGTTACCAATTGACCGTGGCGATCGTATTGACCGTATACAATTGACCGCATATTTCACTTGATCAACCAATAAATCATTTGATCGATCACTTGTTGATTACTTTCTTCGGTTGATCAATCCACTTGTTCATCACTCAATCGCTTGACTTTTCTACCGGCTGATCACTTCTGGCTGATCACTCCTCTGGTTGATCACTTCTGGCTGTTCATTCCACGGCTGATCACTCTTATGGTTGATCACTTCTGGCTGATCATTCCACGGCTGATCACTCTTATGGTTGATCACTTCTGGCTGATCATTCCACGGCTGATCACTCTTATGGTTGATCACTTCTGGCTGATCATTCCACGGCTGATCACTCTTATGGTTGATCACCTCTGGCTGATCATTCCACGGCTGATCACTCTTATGGTTGATCACTTCTGGCTGATCATTCCACGGCTGATCACTCTTATGGTTGATCACTTCTGGCTGATCATTCCACGGCTGATCACTCTTATGGTTGATCACTTCTGGCTGATCAAACGGTCATAACTTTGTCAAATCAAATCGGATTTTGTTGATTTTGGTGTCATTCGACTCAGCTCGAGGAGCTCTTTCGAATGAGATATTATTTGCGTATTCGAATTTTTCACCCCAAAATTGAGCTTACTCCCCCCTATGGTTTTTCGATTTTCAGGACCTATATCTCGGTCCATAGGTGAGACCGGGACCTAATTTTGGTGTCATTCGACTCAGCTCGCCGAGCTCTTTCAAATGACATATCGATTGTCTAGATTGGTTTCCGGGACTTATGACGGAATTTTGCCATGGGAGCTATAAAAGGAAGAAATCTAATGACTTGTTCTTCAAAAATTCTCAAAATTTCGCCTGCGGCGTTGAAAGCAAAAGACTTGTGGTTTATTTGCATTCCGAAATTCTCAAAATTTTTGCCTGCAGCTCAGACAATTGAAGAAATCTGGCTGCTTGAGAACCAAATTTCAAAAAAATTTTGCCTGCGGCGCTGAAATGTAATAATTATGTAGAGATCGAAAAATTTAAAGAGATACCTCCAAATTCTCGTATCATTCCATATCCCTTTTATCTTTCTACATATTTCGTAATTTCGGTATCTTTCCAGACTGCGAGGTCCCCATCATGAATAAGGAGGATAATAAGATGGAAAAGAGATTTGAGCGGATAAGGAGGGATTGGGCGACTGAAATTGATTGGGGGATTTGAAAAAAGATAAGGAGAGAACCACCGATATCCATCCAAATTCGCATCGAAAAGTGCGACAAATTCGAACGATTTAGGTCCTGTTGAGATAGATTCACATTTTCCGTCTCCTAATAAATCCTCACCTAAATGCCCTAATATTAGTGTTACATCGGAATCGATATTTTGACCGGAACTGGATCCAATTTGAGTTCCGGTTCCAGGAACCGTAACTTCTCTAAGTCCGACCCGGAACCGGAACTTTAAAAAATTTGCTAGCAAATTTTAAAATATTTGTAGGTTAAGTAGGGTTGTCGGTTACAATTTTTTTCTTATCAAGTATTTTATAGATTATTGAAGTAGAAAAGAAGCAGAGATTGTACACTATCTCTCATTAATTGAAAAAAAAGGAAATTTTATTTCCCATCAATCTTTTCCATATTCAATAGACATTTTGACATTTTATTTTTGCAATTCCTTGGTTTAATTACCCAAGTTTAAGGTATGTAAATCATAACTTCTTGGGATAAATTTTGGAATTGTATTTCGAAAGAAATACTTAAAATTAAAAAAAAATTTTTAGTTTTTTAAAAAAACTTTATCAAAATTTTTAAATTATACTTTTTTCATAAAAGTATTTTATAGATTATTGAAGTAGAAAAGAAGCAGAGAATGTACACTATCTCTCATTAATTGAAAAAAAAGAAATTTTATTTCCCATCAATCTTTTCCTTATTCAATAGACATTTTGACATTTTATTTTTCCAATTCCTTGGTTTAATTACCCAAGTTTAAGGTATGTAAATCATAACTTCTTGGGATAAAATTTGGAATGTATTTCGAAAGAAATACTTAAAATTAAAAAAAAAATTTTTAGTTTTTTAAAAAAACTTTATCAAAATTTTTAAATTATACTTTTTTTCATAAAAGTATTTTATAGATTATTGAAGTAGAAAAAAAGCAGAGAATGTACACTATCTCTTATTAATTGAAAAAAAAAGGAAATTTTATATCCCATCAATCTTTTCCTTATTCAATAGACATTTTGACATTTTATTTTTCCAATTCCTTGGTTTAATTACCCAAGTTTAAGGTATGTAAATCATAACTTCTTGGGATAAAATTTGGAATTGTATTTCGAAAGAAATACTTAAAATTAAAAAAAAATTTTTAGTTTTTTAAAAAAACTTTATCAAAATTTTTAAATTATACTTTTTTTCATAAAAGTATTTTATAGATTATTGAAGTAGAAAAGAAGCAGAGAATGTACACTATCTCTCATTAATTGAAAAAAAAGAAATTTTATTTCCCATCAATCTTTTCCTTATTCAATTGACATTTTGACATTTTATTTTTCCAATTCCTTGGTTTAATTACCCAAGTTTAAGGTATGTAAATCATAACTTCTTGGGATAAAATTTGGAATGTATTTCGAAAGAAATACTTAAAATTAAAAAAAAATTTTTAGTTTTTTAAAAAAACTTTATCAAAATTTTTAAATTATACTTTTTTTCATAAAAGTATTTTATAGATTATTGAAGTAGAAAAGAAGCAGAGAATGTACACTATCTCTTATTAATTGAAAAAAAAAGGAAATTTTATATCCCATCAATCTTTTCCTTATTCAATAGACATTTTGACATTTTATTTTTCCAATTCCTTGGTTTAATTACCCAAGTTTAAGGTATGTAAATCATAACTTCTTGGGATAAAATTTGGAATTGTATTTCGTAAGAAATACTTAAAATTAAAAAAAAATTTTTAGTTTTTTAAAAAAACTTTATCAAAATTTTTAAATTATACTTTTTTTCATAAAAGTATTTTATAGATTATTGAAGTAGAAAAGAAGCAGAGAATGTACACTATCTCTCATTAATTGAAAAAAAAGAAATTTTATTTCCCATCAATCTTTTCCTTATTCAATAGACATTTTGACATTTTATTTTTCCAATTCCTTCGTTTAATTACCCAAGTTTAAGGTATGTAAATCATAACTTCTTGGGATAAATTTTGGAATTGTATTTCGAAAGAAATACTTAAAATTAAAAAAAAATTTTTAGTTTTTTAAAAAAACTTTATCAAAATTTTTAAAATATACTTTTTTCATAAAAGTATTTTATAGATTATTGAAGTAGAAAAGAAGCAGAGAATGTACAATATCTCTTATTAATTGAAAAAAAAAGGAAATTTTATATCCCATCAATCTTTTCCTTATTCAATAGACATTTTGACATTTTATTTTTCAATTCCTTAGTTTAATTACCCAAGTTTAAGGTATGTAAATCATAACTTCTTGGGATAAATTTTGGAATTGTATTTCGAAAGAAATACATAAATTAAAAAAAATTCAAGTTTTTTAAAAAAACTTTATCAAAATTTTTAAAATATACTTTTTTCATAAAAGTATTTTATAGATTATTGAAGTAGAAAAGAAGCAGAGAATGTACACTATCTCTTATTAATTGAAAAAAAAAGGAAATTTTATATCCCATCAATCTTTTCCTTATTCAATAGACATTTTGACATTTTATTTTTCAATTCCTTAGTTTAATTACCCAAGTTTAAGGTATGTAAATCATAACATCTTGGGATAAATTTTGGAATTGTATTTCGAAAGAAATACATAAATTAAAAAAAATTTAAGTTTTTTAAAAAAACTTTATCAAAATTTTTAAAATATACTTTTTTCATAAAAGTATTTTATAGATTATTGAAGTAGAAAAGAAGCAGAGAATGTACACTATCTCTTATTAATTGAAAAAAAAAGGAAATTTTATATCCCATCAATCTTTTCCTTATTCAATAAACATTTTGACATTTTATTTTTCCAATTCCTTGGTTTAATTACCCAAGTTTAAGGTATGTAAATTATAACTTCTTGGGATAAATTTTGGAATTGTATTTCGAAAGAAATACTTAAAATTAAAAAAAATTTTTAGTTTTTTAAAAAAACTTTATCAAAATTTTTAAAATATACTTTTTTCATAAAAGTATTTTATAGATTATTGAAGTAGAAAAGAAGCAGAGAATGTACACTATCTCTTATTAATTGAAAAAAAAGGAAATTTTATATCCCATCAATCTTTTCCTTATTCAATAGACATTTTGACATTTTATTTTTCCAATTCCTTGGTTTAATTACCCAAGTTTAAGGTATGTAAATCATAACTTCTTGGGATAAATTTTGGAATTGTATTTCGAAAGAAATACTTAAAATTAAAAAAAAATTTTTAGTTTTTTAAAAAAACTTTATCAAAATTTTTAAAATATACTTTTTTCATAAAAGTATTTTATAGATTATTGAAGTAGAAAAGAAGCAGAGAATGTACACTATCTCTTATTAATTGAAAAAAAAAGGAAATTTTATATCCCATCAATCTTTTCCTTATTCAATAGACATTTTGACATTTTATTTTTCAATTCCTTAGTTTAATTACCCAAGTTTAAGGTATGTAAATCATAACTTCTTGGGATAAATTTTGGAATTGTATTTCGAAAGAAATACATAAATTAAAAAAAATTTAAGTTTTTTAAAAAAACTTTATCAAAATTTTTAAAATATACTTTTTTCATAAAAGTATTTTATAGATTATTGAAGTAGAAAAGAAGCAGAGAATGTACACTATCTCTTATTAATTGAAAAAAAAGGAAATTTTATATCCCATCAATCTTTTCCTTATTCAATAGACATTTTGACATTTTATTTTTCCAATTCCTTGGTTTAATTACCCAAGTTTAAGGTATGTAAATCATAACTTCTTGGGATAAATTTTGGAATTGTATTTCGAAAGAAATACTTAAAATTAAAAAAAAATTTTAGTTTTTTAAAAAAACTTTATCAAAATTTTTAAATTATACTTTTTTTCATAAAAGTATTTTATAGATTATTGAAGTAGAAAAGAAGCAGAGAATGTACACTATCTCTTATTAATTGAAAAAAAAAGGAAATTTTATATCCCATCAATCTTTTCCTTATTCAATAGACATTTTGACATTTTATTTTTCCAATTCCTTGGTTTAATTACCCAAGTTTAAGGTATGTAAATCATAACTTCTTGGGATAAATTTTGGAATTGTATTTCGAAAGAAATACTTAAAATTAAAAAAAAATTTTTAGTTTTTTAAAAAAACTTTATCAAAATTTTTAAATTATACTTTTTTTCATAAAAGTATTTTATAGATTATTGAAGTAGAAAAGAAGCAGAGAATGTACACTATCTCTCATTAATTGAAAAAAAAGAAATTTTATTTCCCATCAATCTTTTCCTTATTCAATTGACATTTTGACATTTTATTTTTCCAATTCCTTGGTTTAATTACCCAAGTTTAAGGTATGTAAATCATAACTTCTTGGGATAAAATTTGGAATTGTATTTCGTAAGAAATACTTAAAATTAAAAAAAATTTTTAGTTTTTTAAAAAAACTTTATCAAAATTTTTAAATTATACTTTTTTTCATAAAAGTATTTTATAGATTATTGAAGTAGAAAAGAAGCAGAGAATGTACACTATCTCTCATTAATTGAAAAAAAAGAAATTTTATTTCCCATCAATCTTTTCCTTATTCAATAGACATTTTGACATTTTATTTTTCCAATTCCTTGGTTTAATTACCCAAGTTTAAGGTATGTAAATCATAACTTCTTGGGATAAATTTTGGAATTGTATTTCGAAAGAAATACTTAAAATTAAAAAAAAATTTTTAGTTTTTTAAAAAAACTTTATCAAAATTTTTAAAATATACTTTTTTCATAAAAGTATTTTATAGATTATTGAAGTAGAAAAGAAGCAGAGAATGTACACTATCTCTTATTAATTGAAAAAAAAAGGAAATTTTATATCCCATCAATCTTTTCCTTATTCAATAGACATTTTGACATTTTATTTTTCAATTCCTTAGTTTAATTACCCAAGTTTAAGGTATGTAAATCATAACTTCTTGGGATAAATTTTGGAATTGTATTTCGAAAGAAATACATAAATTAAAAAAATTTAAGTTTTTTAAAAAAACTTTATCAAAATTTTTAAAATATACTTTTTTCATAAAAGTATTTTATAGATTATTGAAGTAGAAAAGAAGCAGAGAATGTACACTATCTCTTATTAATTGAAAAAAAAAGGAAATTTTATATCCCATCAATCTTTTCCTTATTCAATAGACATTTTGACATTTTATTTTTCAATTCCTTAGTTTAATTACCCAAGTTTAAGGTATGTAAATCATAACATCTTGGGATAAATTTTGGAATTGTATTTCGAAAGAAATACATAAATTAAAAAAAATTTAAGTTTTTTAAAAAAACTTTATCAAAATTTTTAAAATATACTTTTTTCATAAAAGTATTTTATAGATTATTGAAGTAGAAAAGAAGCAGAGAATGTACACTATCTCTTATTAATTGAAAAAAAAAGGAAATTTTATATCCCATCAATCTTTTCCTTATTCAATAAACATTTTGACATTTTATTTTTCCAATTCCTTGGTTTAATTACCCAAGTTTAAGGTATGTAAATTATAACTTCTTGGGATAAATTTTGGAATTGTATTTCGAAAGAAATACTTAAAATTAAAAAAAAATTTTTAGTTTTTTAAAAAAACTTTATCAAAATTTTTAAAATATACTTTTTTCATAAAAGTATTTTATAGATTATTGAAGTAGAAAAGAAGCAGAGAATGTACACTATCTCTTATTAATTGAAAAAAAAGGAAATTTTATATCCCATCAATCTTTTCCTTATTCAATAGACATTTTGACATTTTATTTTTCCAATTCCTTGGTTTAATTACCCAAGTTTAAGGTATGTAAATCATAACTTCTTGGGATAAATTTTGGAATTGTATTTCGAAAGAAATACTTAAAATTAAAAAAAATTTTTAGTTTTTTAAAAAAACTTTATCAAAATTTTTAAAATATACTTTTTTCATAAAAGTATTTTATAGATTATTGAAGTAGAAAAGAAGCAGAGAATGTACACTATCTCTTATTAATTGAAAAAAAAAGGAAATTTTATATCCCATCAATCTTTTCCTTATTCAATAGACATTTTGACATTTTATTTTTCAATTCCTTAGTTTAATTACCCAAGTTTAAGGTATGTAAATCATAACTTCTTGGGATAAATTTTGGAATTGTATTTCGAAAGAAATACATAAATTAAAAAAAATTTAAGTTTTTTAAAAAAACTTTATCAAAATTTTTAAAATATACTTTTTTCATAAAAGTATTTTATAGATTATTGAAGTAGAAAAGAAGCAGAGAATGTACACTATCTCTTATTAATTGAAAAAAAAAGGAAATTTTATATCCCATCAATCTTTTCCTTATTCAATAGACATTTTGACATTTTATTTTTCCAATTCCTTGGTTTAATTACCCAAGTTTAAGGTATGTAAATCATAACTTCTTGGGATAAATTTTGGAATTGTATTTCGAAAGAAATACTTAAAATTAAAAAAAAATTTTTAGTTTTTTAAAAAAACTTTATCAAAATTTTTAAATTATACTTTTTTTCATAAAAGTATTTTATAGATTATTGAAGTAGAAAAGAAGCAGAGAATGTACACTATCTCTTATTAATTGAAAAAAAAAGGAAATTTTATATCCCATCAATCTTTTCCTTATTCAATAGACATTTTGACATTTTATTTTTCCAATTCCTTGGTTTAATTACCCAAGTTTAAGGTATGTAAATCATAACTTCTTGGGATAAATTTTGGAATTGTATTTCGAAAGAAATACTTAAAATTAAAAAAAAATTTTTAGTTTTTTAAAAAAACTTTATCAAAATTTTTAAATTATACTTTTTTTCATAAAAGTATTTTATAGATTATTGAAGTAGAAAAGAAGCAGAGAATGTACACTATCTCTCATTAATTGAAAAAAAAGAAATTTTATTTCCCATCAATCTTTTCCTTATTCAATTGACATTTTGACATTTTATTTTTCCAATTCCTTGGTTTAATTACCCAAGTTTAAGGTATGTAAATCATAACTTCTTGGGATAAAATTTGGAATTGTATTTCGTAAGAAATACTTAAAATTAAAAAAAAATTTTTAGTTTTTTAAAAAAACTTTATCAAAATTTTTAAATTATACTTTTTTTCATAAAAGTATTTTATAGATTATTGAAGTAGAAAAGAAGCAGAGAATGTACACTATCTCTCATTAATTGAAAAAAAAGAAATTTTATTTCCCATCAATCTTTTCCTTATTCAATAGACATTTTGACATTTTATTTTTCCAATTCCTTGGTTTAATTACCCAAGTTTAAGGTATGTAAATCATAACTTCTTGGGATAAATTTTGGAATTGTATTTCGAAAGAAATACTTAAAATTAAAAAAAAATTTTTAGTTTTTTAAAAAAACTTTATCAAAATTTTTAAAATATACTTTTTTCATAAAAGTATTTTATAGATTATTGAAGTAGAAAAGAAGCAGAGAATGTACAATATCTCTTATTAATTGAAAAAAAAAGGAAATTTTATATCCCATCAATCTTTTCCTTATTCAATAGACATTTTGACATTTTATTTTTCAATTCCTTAGTTTAATTACCCAAGTTTAAGGTATGTAAATCATAACTTCTTGGGATAAATTTTGGAATTGTATTTCGAAAGAAATACATAAATTAAAAAAAATTTAAGTTTTTTAAAAAAACTTTATCAAAATTTTTAAAATATACTTTTTTCATAAAAGTATTTTATAGATTATTGAAGTAGAAAAGAAGCAGAGAATGTACACTATCTCTTATTAATTGAAAAAAAAAGGAAATTTTATATCCCATCAATCTTTTCCTTATTCAATAGACATTTTGACATTTTATTTTTCAATTCCTTAGTTTAATTACCCAAGTTTAAGGTATGTAAATCATAACATCTTGGGATAAATTTTGGAATTGTATTTCGAAAGAAATACATAAATTAAAAAAAATTTAAGTTTTTTAAAAAAACTTTATCAAAATTTTTAAAATATACTTTTTTCATAAAAGTATTTTATAGATTATTGAAGTAGAAAAGAAGCAGAGAATGTACACTATCTCTTATTAATTGAAAAAAAAAGGAAATTTTATATCCCATCAATCTTTTCCTTATTCAATAAACATTTTGACATTTTATTTTTCCAATTCCTTGGTTTAATTACCCAAGTTTAAGGTATGTAAATTATAACTTCTTGGGATAAATTTTGGAATTGTATTTCGAAAGAAATACTTAAAATTAAAAAAAAATTTTTAGTTTTTTAAAAAAACTTTATCAAAATTTTTAAAATATACTTTTTTCATAAAAGTATTTTATAGATTATTGAAGTAGAAAAGAAGCAGAGAATGTACACTATCTCTTATTAATTGAAAAACTAGTTGTGCCCATTGGGGTATGGCGGTAAGTTACGTATGCAATGGCAGTTTAATTTTTCTTTGGGTTTAAATTTTGCTCTGCCCGTTGGAAAGCCTAACGGCTTTGGGGCGCGCTTCGCGCGCTGCTAGAAACATTAAGATTTGCCTTGCCTTTTCATTGCTCCGGGCCTTCGGCCCTCGCCGATAAAATTTAGCCCTGCCTTTTCATTGCTCCGGGCCTTCGGCCCTCGCCGATAAAATTTAGCCCTGCCTTTTCATTGCTCCGGGCCTTCGGCCCTCGCGATCCATTTATGGATGGATATTAAGCTCGGGCCTTCGACCCTCGCGACCCATTTTGTGATGGATCTTAAGCTCGGGCCTTCGGCCCTCGCGATCCATTTATGAATGGATCTTAAGCTCGGGCCTTCGGCCCTCGCGACCCATTTTGGGATGGATCTTAAGCTCGGGCCTTCGGCCCTCGCGACACATTTTGGGATGGATCTTAAGCTCGGGCCTTCGGCCCTCGCCCCCAAACTCCTCGGCCTTCGGCCTCCTTGGGTCATTGCTCTGCCTACCGGGATGGATCTTAAGCTCGGGCCTTCGGCCCTCGCACGGCGGGCCTCCGGCCCGCCGTTTGGGAACCTTCGGCCCCCAGACCCCCACACCTGAAATTTCGACCTTTTGTAACTTTGTACAAAATGGTCACTTCAACGCCAATATCTGTCTCAAAAAAAATCCCAGACTCAAGCGTCCCCCAAGTGAAATGTCCCCAACATTCATGCCTACAAATAGTTCAAGAGAATCGAAATCGCCCCCAGCAATAAATTTTACAATACAATCAATTACAGCACTCAGACTCAAATATCCCAGCCCCAGACTCAAGTGACCCACTCCAAATAAACATCACAAAACGCGTATTCCCCAACCCTATAAAACCCCCAAAACCCCATTTCGCTATGCCCCTCCATAAAAAAGTTAGACTCAAAAAACAACTTGAGTATGGGTCGGACACTTCAGTCTCACGAAGTTTTCTATATCAGGACTCAACTTTTTTGACCCAAATTTTTTTTCAGAGTTATCTAATAATCGTGGCGGAGTGCCCTCCCCCAAGCCCAAACCACCTTTCTATTGAAGATTTTCGAGATATGGAATCGACCCAAGCCGTTTCGGTGCTAAGACTTTATCGAAAAATTCAGGTCATAATTTTCCTGGATGCGCCGTAAAAAGTTGCTCCAGTGATCCACAACTTTCACGAGGCTCCCGGCCTTCGGCCGGGAGCAGGAGTTTTTTCTAAGCCTTCGGCCCCCAAACCACCCACACCCAAAATTTCGACATTTTGTAACTTTGTACAAAATGATCAGAAAATTTTTAAAAAAATATTTTTGTACTCAGTTCGATGAGAGCTTTCGATTGATATAACATTTGGCCCTATATTTCGGTTTTTCGAAAAAAATATTTTTTGGCAGAAAATTTCAACCGAAAAATTAACGTATTTTTTCGAAAAATCATAACTCCCCAAAAATAAACCCTTTTGAAACATTTTAAAAGCTTAATATATAGCAAAAATTCTGCTCTATTTTATAAAAATATTTATAACACCCCTCAGCCTCGATATACCCCAGAAAATTTAAAAAAACCGAAAAAGTTTGAATTTTCAAAAAATCGGCCCTACCAGGCCTCGGGTGAAATTTTTCAAAAAGTTTAATAGTTCAAAAAATTTGTAATTTTTTGCTCTATTTTATAACCTTTAATTCGTTTGGCTACGACAAAAACTTACAAAGTTATGCCCAATTTAAATTTCACCAAAAAATTTCAAAAGGGGTACCCTTCAAAAATGGGTCAAAAATTCGACCTCGAGAAAAATATGTTTTATGGTACTCCAATAGATGCTGAACACGAATCCGAACACCGTCTATTTTTAAAATTTTTTCCGCGGAGATATACTCAAAAAACCGACCACTTTTGGCCCCCAAAATGCCACTTTTTTGAGTATAACTCCCCCAGACTCAAGTGTACCCCCAACGAAGTATATATTTTTAGAGGTTTCAAGGGACGCTCTACAAGATAGGGTACTCAAACCGAGTTTCAATTCACGCGTTAAAAAGTCGAACTTTGCGTGGTCACTTTGGTGCCCATAACTATGTCAGGAAAAAATCCCAGACTCAAGTGTCCCCCAACAAAATTGTAGTCCACTTAGTGCCCTAACATACCAAAAAAGAGTTGAAACCATTCGCCCAAGTTTAACCATTTTTATAATTACACCCAATGGGAGCCACCCTTCACGTTAGGGGTTTTGGACATTTTGACACTTTGGCATTCTATAACTTTGCCCAAAATGGTCAAAAAAATTTGAACCAAATTTTCCCATTACCAACTCATGGAGCTCTATCGATTGGCATATAGATTACAAATTGTCGGTGATTTCCGTCGGACACCATGTGTCATTTTGGGACGAGATGTGCAATTTTTCCACGAGGCTACAGGTCGGAGAGTTGATCCAAGCCCTCCAAAATTTTTCCTACGATATAGTACACATCCCAACTTAAAATCCTCCCAGCAAGCACTTTTTGATCACACTTCACCCCTCCTCGCTATTTCCATTTGAAAAACCACACATGGCCGTTTCAGTGCGAAAACGACGTTTCAGTGCCGAGGTCAGAGTTTTCCTGAATAGAGCGTAAAAAGTTGTAGGGAAAATGTACCCTTCAAAAAATTCCAGCCGACGGCCTTCGGCCGGCGGAATTTTTGAAAGGGATTTTACGGCCAAAAAAGGGGAGGTGTCGGGGTTTTTTATATATATATATAACTAGCTGTGGGTTACGTATGCGATGGCGGCGTTGTGCGTATGCAATTCCTATTAGGATACTCTGGCTGTTTAGTTTGGGGTGCCCGTTGGAAAGCCTAACGGCTTTGGGGCGCGCTTCGCGCGCTGCTAGAAACAGTTCATTCTTTTCATAATTTAAACCATCCCGTTTTTTACCGTGCTTAGCCATTGTTGTATAACATTTTGTAATTATACAACAATGCCCAGGGTACACCACGTGGAGGTGCACGGAGGTAAACGGGCAAACCCTGTACCCCGTGGGAGGGACCCCACCCCAAAAGAAATAATAAATAAATAAATAAATAAATAATAAAAATCCCCCAAATAATTAAAATAATTAAAATAAACTTAAAAACAAACAAAAAACAATGAAATACTCAACCGGTCAGCATAAAGCCTCCCGTGCGATTATGCCCCTATTGGACATAAAAGTGAATAATAAATAAAAAAAATAAATCATTAAACAACAATGAAATACTCAACCGGTCAGCATAAAGCCTCCCGTGCGATTATGCCCCTATTGGACATAAAAGTGAATAATAAATAAAAAAAATAAATCATTAAACAACAATGAAATACTCAACCGGTCAGCATAAAGCCTCCCGTGCGATTATGCCCCTATTGGACATAAAAGTGAATAATAAATAAAAAAAATAAATCATTAAACAACAATGAAATACTCAACCGGTTGGCATAAAGCCTCCCGTGCGATTATGCCCCTATTGGACATAAAAGTGAAAAAAATAAAATTAAAGCTCAAAACTATAAAAATAATTAAACAAATAAAATACTATTTAAAAAACAACCCCAAAAATACTAAGTTTTAAATAATACAATCCCAAAAACCTTCTCATAAAGAATAATATAAAAAACATCAATAACAAATAAACCAAATCAAAAAACAGCTTACACCAATATTACGAGAAATATACCCATTTCTATCAAAATATTCCAAAAAATATAATCAGCTCCCAATCAAAAACAAAACAAATCTTATTTTATATACTATAATTAAACACTCCACTAAAAATACCAATTATACTTTAATTAAACACAACATTCAATAAACTAAAATAATAGACACAACCAAATAAATTTTAAATAAAAAACAATTCGGATCAAAAGTAAATAATTCATACCCCAAATAAAATAATAAATATAAAACCAAAAAAACCCTTCCACAACAAATAATATACAGAACCAAAAGTAATATCACAATACAACATTCAAGAAAAACCAAAAAAGCTCAACAAAAAACTTTTTTAAATTAAACCTAATCAAAAGTAATTCCATTGGCAACTACATTTCTTATTGGAATACTTCCATCATTATTTGGTTTTTTAGGAGCAAAAATTTTAATAAAATCACCACTTCGGCCACGTGATAAGGCTGTATATAATTGCCCGTGGGCAAAGGGCTCGTCATTAAAATCAATACCCAAACGCTCACAAGTTTGCCCTTGAGCTTTAGTGATTGTCATACAAAAAGCAACCCTTACAGGAAACTGAAATCGTTCGAAGCTTACTGCATCAGGATTATTATCAACAAATTGATTTCTTGTACGACAAATGCCAACTTTAAAACCATGATCAGATCCAATATTTATTGTCTCTGCTTCTATAAGATTCGATTGTAAATTAGTTACAATTAGTCTCGTTCCATTACACAACGATTTTTGTGTGTTTAAATTTTGAAGCAATACGATTACGGAGCCCACTTTGAGCTTGAGACTATGAGCTGGCATTCCATTTGGAGTGATACGATTTAATGTTGCAACGTCATATTCAGCAGCATTATAAGCCAAAGGATTTTCACCTGTCGGATTGTCAATAGATAAATATTCGACCTCTGGTGAATCAATCATGTCTATAATTTCACAATTAATAGAATCAACAACCCTATTTGTTGGTGCTAAAATTAATCTTTTCAATAATTCATTACTTGCTACAGCAAACCCTTGATCAAAAACAAAATCATATAATTCTTGTCGTGAATTGACTATCATATTTGGTGGAATATTAACTAAATCACCGATAGTTCCGGTACCAATACTATAAAGCCAATCCTTAAATTGAATTTCCGAAGGAATCACTCTCATATTTTGCACAAGTCTAAATTTTTGGAAAAGGGGATACAAATGTGAGGATTGAATGCAAGCAGCAACAGAAGCACCAGGGGAAGCAGAATCAGCAACTGGTAAAGATTGCTTCCAGTCTCCTGAAAGTATCACAACTTTCCCAGCAAAAGGATGGGTTTTATTTTGAGGAACCATAGTACGACACAATTGGTCTACATTTTCAAACACAGTCTTATTT
Source organism: Meloidogyne arenaria (assembly GCA_036172955.1). Lineage (NCBI taxonomy): Eukaryota > Metazoa > Nematoda > Chromadorea > Rhabditida > Meloidogynidae > Meloidogyne > Meloidogyne arenaria. The sequence continues at coordinate 2,698,917 of JARQAB010000019.1, forward strand.
AACATGGTTATCTCATCAATAATAATGACATCACATTCTATAATTCTTCTCCCAAAAAAGCTGTCAAACTTTACCAAAGGAAGTTTTCCCGGTTCAACATTAATCCCGAAACGAAAAGCAGAGTGAAATGTCATACCCCCTGCATAAAACTTTGTAGAAGCAATACCCGTTGAGGCGGTTGGTAAAACTTTTAAATTTAACTGCCTAAGTTGGTAAAGAACATAATTTAATAAGAATGTTTTGCCTGTACCCCCATCTCCTGACAAATAAAAATATTTATTAACAGAATTAGGGTCAAAAACAGCATCGCGAATCATATTAAAGAAAGTATTTTGTTCAGTATTTAAATTTGCCCTTTCTAAATTAGAGGTATCTAATGTTTCATCGGGCTCATCACTGTTAACAGTGTTCGGAAAGAAAAAATCGTCTAACGCCCTATCTGGGTCATTTAAGATTGAATTATTAGGCGAAGGAAGACCAAAATCATCCATAGAACGCCCATTACTTAACAAATATCTCTCAATGATAGCTAATGCTCTATCAATACGTAAAAGTTTTTCATTTTCTGAACACCGTCTCCTATCATACATCTGATCCTTAAACATTTCCCACAAAACATAACCATCAATAACACACCGTTCTGTTCCCCCAAATACAAGAATATTTGCGAACAATTGCCTCATCTGTGAGGGATTAAATGAAAAAGAGGCCTCCCTCAACGTACGTTCCCAAACCCCATTATCTTCAAAAAGTCCCCTTAAGCGTGCAGCATCTGCAAAAGTAGTACATACTTGACCATTAAATGTTTTTAGTTCTTCTGGATCCCCAGGAAAATGCTTAGTTAGAACATACAAAGCAAAGAGTTCAGGTTCACGTGGTGATACAGGATAAATTCTCCCTATAATCGGTTTAGTTATTTTTCTAATTTCAGCCATTCTCCTTTTATGCCACACCTTTTCTTTGCTATCAAATGAATATGTTTCAGGTAAAACTTCAAAAAGTATATTTTTAATAAAGGGATTATTTATATTCTTTCGCCATAAGTTCCAGTAAGCAGTAAGATGTGTATCTGGAAGAATGCCTTCTTCAACGTTAGCAAGAACCTCAGGAGCAGTTTTAGAATTAAAAACTAATTTTTGGTTACCCGGCAAATGAATTTTCAAACCTATAACAGTGTGTGAAAGAAAGGCATACTTATATCCCATTACTCGCGAAAAAGCCTCGGTTGGACTACGATAAATCATTTTAGCGTATTGTGCAGGTTCATCAACATTGATTAGGCCATCTACAGCACTACGGACATAGGAAAAACTGTTACCTTTAAACGGATATTTTAAGGCATATTTTAAATTGTCAGATTGTCCATACGCAAATTCAAGATTATGGTGACAATGAAACATGACAAGAATAAATGGGTTATAAGCTACTACACGAGAATTATCATATTTAACTTTAATCCTACCTCTTTTAATTTCTAACGTTTCACCGCCGTCTGCCGGACTCGGACGCCTATATTCGGCTGGTTTGTTGGCGTGTAAAATGGTAAATTTACTGAAAGGTTTTGGAAAGCCTTTCTTACAGTTACCCCTATTATTACGACAATGTGACCCACAATCATGAAACTGATGCTTAGGTAACAGTTCACGCACCTTGCGTAAAAAATTTGCCCAAACAGACTTATCATTTGCAGTTGGTTCTGGTGGAATATGTGCCCAAATTAAATTTTCTACATTTTCAGGCGTAGCAGGAATATCAGTACAATATACTCTATGCAAATGTGGACCGCCTACTCTTTTCTGAAACTCACGACTTTCACCAAAGCCTAGAATGTTACCAAGAATATGCTTCTTTTCTAATAGATAATGAAGTTTTCTAAGTTTATCTTCGTAAATACGACAAGTAATATCAAATCTATCAACAACTTTTTGATTAGCCCGTAATAAATTTCTTTGAATTTCAGGCCACCTGGGATTGCAGGTAAAAGTAAACATAAATGAACAAAACCCAGTTTTACGAGTCCGGGCCATTATTGCAGTTGCATTATAAAACATCTCCTGAAAATATGGGCGTGTCCCGGGGTGATATTTCCTAAACGCAACAATGTGACCAAGATCAGAAACAGACTTAGCACCGCAATCTCTTTGCAACCATCTAAGAGCATCTGGAGGATATGTAGCACGCAAATCCATATCGTCTCTTCTTAAATAATTAGCAACAGAGGAATCTATTCTAGCATTATAATCTAACACAAACTTTTGACTCAAACCGCCACCTGCGTTCCAAATATTATGGTAATCTTCATTTCTACGCAAAGCAAGGCGATATTTAATGTAAGCCCTAACAGAAATATTTTTTTTATTAGAATTTTCAGCATCATCATCAGACGAATCATCGTTTATGGCATTTAAATTATTTTTATTCAAAGGTATTTTTGCATGATAACCATCATCGCCACAAGGAAAAAGAATGGGATAACATAATGTGTCTGTTAAAGGATGATTAGGAGCAAAAGTAAACAAATGACCTTCAAGATCTGTAATATAGATGCCTTTAACTTGTGGTAATTCATCGGCTTCAGTACAAATCGAAAATAAAGTCTCTTCTGTAGGCAGATTAACTTGCCTAGGATGATCAGAAGGATCACGAACAATAACAGGCGCATCCCTCTCTTCTAACAATACAAGCCTATAATACTTAACAGAATCAAGACCATCCGAGTGTAATTTATCCAAGTATTGAGCATGGAAATTTTTATAAATAGTTGCCAAAGGATGGGTTTGACGCAAAAGTGTATCTAAATTTCTAAGTGTTTCCTGGTCTACTCTATCGCCACCATAAGAAACATTATTAACCCTATTTTCAAAGGCTGTATTTGCATCCAAAATATATAACTGTGAAAAAGAAGGGCCATTATCACCAGGCGTGATCGAGCTAAGTTTACGAACAAACTCTCCGTTAAGTAAATAACAAATTCCCCCATCAAGATTTGATTCTCTATGGCCGACATAAACTGATGCGAAGGCCAATAATGAGTTATATATATTCTGGTGTTGCAAAAATTCTAAAGAATCTTGAGAATCACCATTACTTAAATCTTTTAAAAGTTGAGGGTGTGGACTATAAGGCGGAAGAGTGACTAAACCACACTTACAACAAAAAGAAGAAGTAATTTTTTTATGTTTCTGACGAAAAGCCTCGTTAACTTCTGTGTTCAACAATAAAGCCCCACAAAAACAACAAACTTGATCACCAAAATTACCGGAATCGTAATAAGGCTCATAATGCATAGACCTAACATCTGCACACGGATAAAGCTTATGAGACCTTCCACAGTAAGAAGAAATCTTAAAAAACACATCATCATTATTCTCTGTTTCAGAAAGTTCAGAAACAGAATTAGTTTTTCTAGCAGCAATTCTTTCAGACCGCCTTAATGGTGGGTCTGGCTCTAAATCTAAAACGGGATAATTATTAACAACACAATTATCTTGTATCTCGTTACCAAAATCTAAATTAAAATTAAAAACATTTCCTTGCACTGGAGCATGTCTAGGATTATAATCGAAAATCCCAACATAATCAATATCATTTGAAAGAATTAACTGAGAAAAATGCCATAAAATACGCTTCCTTTCATATTGAATATTTAAAAAAGGAATTATTAACGATTTATTATTAAACAAAAACAATTCCGAATACAGGCAAACAAAAAATCCACAATTTGTCCCATCTCTTTGTTCTGTAAACTGAGAACGGGGCAAAACTTGAATATTTATATTCTCAACAAAAAGGCCAGGTGTCAAATCACAAATACACCTCTTAATTAAATCTACACGCCTTTGATCAAAAACACCACAAGAAACATCGGTTAAACGGTTAACAGAAGGTAAAGAGTCAACGAAAATGCAAGAAAAATTATTACGATCTGAACGATCAAAAATTACCAACCCAAAATGACCAGGAAAAATAATTGGAATCAATAAAATATCATAATCCTGGTTATAATTATAACAACAATCAAAAATATTAAGCGGATCAACACCCTCCCCAAAATGGTGCTCAACAACAGCAAACTGAGGCGAAACAACGACAACATTCAAATTGGAACGATATGATAAAAATTTTAAATAAATAAAAACAAAACTATCTTGCAACCACAAATTAGGATCCGACCACAAACTAATAATTTCGGGCCTTGAAAACCCAATATCATCGGTAAAAATCCTATTATTAATATTAGGCATAGGACCAAAAGGTATATCTAATAAATCAATAGACAAAAAGGCGGGAACATAATTCACATTAACATTATCATTGGAAACAGTTTCATTTAAAACACTCTTTTTAGGCCTACCTCGACAAGTTTTCCTTTTTTTAGGCCTACCCCTTTTAACAGATGTATCAGAAAAAATACTACTTGGCGATAAATCACGAGAAACAAAAGTAAAACTTGAAAGATCATCACTTAAATTACTATCAATTTCAAAAGAAATACTACCATTATCTAAATTATCCCCAATTGAATCATTACCCAAAACAATATTACCCCCAGTTACATTTATACCATCCATTAAATCACCATCCACAGAACATCCACCAACAACACTCTTCTGATAACGTTCTCTTTCCAATTTTCTCTTTCTTTGTTGTTTGGAAGGCATTTAAAATTGAATTATAAAATTTGATATAAAAATTTATCTAAAAAGAAAAAAGTTTAAGTACCTTTTTAACTTCATTTAATTTTTTTAATTTTTCTTTTTAATTGTTTGTTTGTATTGACTTCAAGTGGATTCAAACCTTCAACACTTATCAACATCCAAAAGGTTAGTCTCTTCCTCCTCCCTCGGTTAAAGGATCGCTCCTTATTATTCAGGGAATGCTCCCTGATTAGTTATACTCTTTATAAAGCAGGATTTATGCAGGACTTTTCTTGAATCCGGTATGAACCTTGCTTTATTAAGAGGAAACTAATCAGGGGTCATTTGCTGATTAGATTCCATCCTTAAAGGAGGCATGCCGAGTAAAAAACCGGCATGACCCCTCTATCCAGAATGAAACCTAATCAGAAAATGCGCCCTGATTAGTTTCCTCTTAATAAAGCAAGGTCCATACCGGATCAAGAAAAAATCCGGCATGACCCCTACTCTATAAAGAGTACAACTAATCAGGGAACATTCCCTGATTAGTAGGGAGCAACTCCCTTAACCGAGGGAGGAGGAAGAAACTAACCTTTTGAATGTTGATGAAGTGTTGAAGGTTTGAATCCACTTGAGGCCAATACAACCAAACAATTAAAAAGAAAAATTAAAAAAATTAAATGAAGTTAAAAAGGGTACTTATTTACTTCCCTCCCCCACCCAATTTTTCCGGTAAAAATGTAAGAATGGCCAATCTGTCATGTTTGTAGAACTCGTCACGAAGTGCCTAATGACAGCAAAATCAAAAAAAATGCACTTGGTTTGACCAAAATACAGAACCCAGAAAATTTAGAAACCATGGGGAGGGTTTTCAAATAAAAAAATTTGATGGAAATGATACCTCATTCAAAAGAGCTCGTCGAGTTGAGTCGAATGACAACAATATCGACAAGATTGGACAAGATTTGTCAAAGTTATGACATAAAATAAACATACGAAAGATCGACGACTCGCGTCATAATTTTGCCAAATACTGTCCAAGCTTGTCGATATTGTTGTCATTCGACTCAGCTCGACGAGCTCTTTCGAATGAGGTATCATTTGCACAAACTTTTCGAATTCCAAAAAACCACCCCTGCGGGGTCTAAGTTTTCGGGGGTCTGTATCTCGGTCAAACCGAGTCAGATTTTTTTGATTTTGGTGTCATTCGATGCAGCTCGATGAGCTCTATAAAGATGACAGACTGACCATTTTTACATATTTATCGAAAAAATTGGGTGGGGGCGGGAAGTAAATAAGTACCCTAAAAAGGGCCCTGCTCAGAATTTGTAATTTAAAAAAAGCCTAAATTTCTGAAATCTTTTGGGAACTGTTGACTTGATTACATGCAACAGATCCTAATTAATAATTCACAAACAATTATTAATAATTGAAAATGTAAAAATCCGGAAAAAAAAAAGAAAAACCCAAAAAAAACCCAAAAAAAGGGAAAAACCAATTTCGTTAATTTCGAGGGTTTTTCGTGTTTTTTTTTTGCTCAAAAAAGGATTGAAACATGAGCAGGACCCTTTTAGAACACTAAAAAATAAACACCATCTTTAAAAAACTAAAAAATTTAAAAAAAAACAGAAAAAAATGAATTTTTTGAAAATCAAAAAAGTGAAAAAAAGCCGAAAAAATGCCTATGGACAAAATGGTCAGGCGGATAAAATGCCTACGGTTTATAATAAAGCTGGTTGAAACCTAATTAAAATAAAAGAAGCGGGGTAATAGGTTATCGGCCACGGGGAGTTTAATGCGCATGACCATTTTGGTGCCACACTCAAGTGCGGCACCGTAATGGCCTGTTGAAAATTTCAACTCGTTATAGCGGATTTTCCAAAGCCTGGAGGTCTAAGTGCCTGAGAGTGATATTGTAGGGATGGGAGTTGTTAACAAATCAATAGTTGGTCACTCGAGTCTCAGATGAAGTTTTGGAGGTCATATGGTCCAAAGAGCCGGGGTCGAAATGTCGACTTTTTTTAAAAGGTCGTTTCAGCTTTTTTCGATAGCCTATTCGAAAGAGCGTCCACTGGGGCTCCGAATAAGGTATACTTTGTTGGGGGTCTACTTGAGTCTCAAAAAGTTATGGTCAGTGTTCGCAAATGTCACAAAACTTTATGAGACTCTAACGACTCGAGGAAAATTTTTAAAATTTTTCCGAGAACGGATTTGAACTCAGCGCATATTAGAGTACCATATGAGCCGTTTTTGGAAAAAAAATTAAAAAATTTTGTCACGTCAAAATTTATTCCCCAAAGTTGAGACTCAAAATTTGACAAAATGTTTAAAAAATCATAACTCCCCAAAAATAAACCCTTTTGAAACATTTTAAAAGCTTAATATATAGCAAAAATTCTGCTCTATTTTATAAAAATATTTATAACACCCCTCAGCCTCGATATACCCCAAAAAATTTTAAAAAACCGAAAAATTTTGAATTTTGAAAAAATCGACCCTACCAGGCCTCGGGTGAAATTTTACAAAAATTTAAATAGCTCAAAAAATTTGTAATTTTTTGCTCTATTTTATAACCTTTAATTCGTTTGGCTACGACAAAATCCCGCCATGTTATGGCCAATTTAAATTTCACCCAAAAATTTCAAAAGGGGTACCCCTTCAAAAATGGGTCCAAAAATCGATATCGAGAAAAATATGTTTTATGGTACTCCAATATGTGCTGAACACGAATCCGAACTCCGTTTATTTTTAAAAATTTTTTCCTCGGAGATATACTCAAAAAACCGACCACTTTTGGCCCCAAAAATGCCACTTTTTTGAGTATAACTCCCCCAGACTCAAGTGTACCCCCAATAAAGTATATATTTTTAGAGGTTTCAAGGGACGCTCTACAAGATAGGATACTCAAATCGAGTTTCAATTCACGCGTTAAAAAGTCGGTTTTGGCGAGGTCACTTTGGTGCCCATAACTATGTCAGGAAAAAATCTCAGACTCTTGTGTCCCCCAACAAAATTGTAGTACATTTAGTGCCCTATTATACCAAAAAAGAGTTGAAACCGTTTGCCCAATCTTAAGCATTTTTATAATTACACTCAATGGGAGCCACCCTTCAGGTTAGGGGTTTTGGACATTTTGGACCTTTAGCGTTTAATAACTTTGCCCAAAATGGTCAGAAAAATTTGAACCAAATTTTTTCAGACTCCCCGCATGGAGCTCTATCGAATGGCATATAATTTGTAAATTGTCGTTGAGTTTCGTCGGACACCATGTGTCATTTTGGGACGAGATGTGCAATTTTTCCGCGAGGCTACGGGTCGGAGAGTTGATCCCAGACCTCCCAAATTTTTCCTTCAATATAGTACACATCCCAACTTAAAATCCTCCCCCCAACCACTTTTTGATCCAACTTTTCCCCTTCGAGCTATAACCATTTGAAAAACCACCCATGGCCGTTTCAGTGCGAAAACGACGGTTCAGTGCCGAGGTCAGATTTTTCCTGAATAGAGCGCAAAAAGTTGCAGGACAAATCCACCTTCAAAAAAATTCCAGCCGCCGGCCTTCGGCCGGCGGAATTTTTGAAAGCCCATTTCCCCCCAAAAATAGGGGCACTACCAAGATTTTTATTAAATATATAACTAGCTGTGGGTTACGTATGCGATGGCGGCGTTGTGCGTATGCAATTCCTATTAGGATACTCTGGCTGTTTAGTTTGGGGTGCCCGTTGGAAAGCCTAACGGCTTTGGGGCGCGCTTCGCGCGCTGCTAGAAACAGTTCATTCTTTTCATAATTTAAACCATCCCGTTTTTTACCGTGCTTAGCCATTGTTGTATAACATTTTGTAATTATACAACAATGCCCAGGGTACACCACGTGGAGGTGCACGGAGGTAAACGGGCAAACCCTGTACCCCGTGGGAGGGACCCCACCCCAAAAGAAATAATAAATAAATAAATAAATAAATAATAAAAATCCCCCAAATAATTAAAATAATTAAAATAAACTTAAAAACAAACAAAAAACAATGAAATACTCAACCGGTCAGCATAAAGCCTCCCGTGCGATTATGCCCCTATTGGACATAAAAGTGAATAATAAATAAAAAAAATAAATCATTAAACAACAATGAAATACTCAACCGGTCAGCATAAAGCCTCCCGTGCGATTATGCCCCTATTGGACATAAAAGTGAATAATAAATAAAAAAAATAAATCATTAAACAACAATGAAATACTCAACCGGTCAGCATAAAGCCTCCCGTGCGATTATGCCCCTATTGGACATAAAAGTGAATAATAAATAAAAAAAATAAATCATTAAACAACAATGAAATACTCAACCGGTTGGCATAAAGCCTCCCGTGCGATTATGCCCCTATTGGACATAAAAGTGAAAAAAATAAAATTAAAGCTCAAAACTATAAAAATAATTAAACAAATAAAATACTATTTAAAAAACAACCCCAAAAATACTAAGTTTTAAATAATACAATCCCAAAAACCTTCTCATAAAGAATAATATAAAAAACATCAATAACAAATAAACCAAATCAAAAAACAGCTTACACCAATATTACGAGAAATATACCCATTTCTATCAAAATATTCCAAAAAATATAATCAGCTCCCAATCAAAAACAAAACAAATCTTATTTTATATACTATAATTAAACACTCCACTAAAAATACCAATTATACTTTAATTAAACACAACATTCAATAAACTAAAATAATAGACACAACCAAATAAATTTTAAATAAAAAACAATTCGGATCAAAAGTAAATAATTCATACCCCAAATAAAATAATAAATATAAAACCAAAAAAACCCTTCCACAACAAATAATATACAGAACCAAAAGTAATATCACAATACAACATTCAAGAAAAACCAAAAAAGCTCAACAAAAAACTTTTTTAAATTAAACCTAATCAAAAGTAATTCCATTGGCAACTACATTTCTTATTGGAATACTTCCATCATTATTTGGTTTTTTAGGAGCAAAAATTTTAATAAAATCACCACTTCGGCCACGTGATAAGGCTGTATATAATTGCCCGTGGGCAAAGGGCTCGTCATTAAAATCAATACCCAAACGCTCACAAGTTTGCCCTTGAGCTTTAGTGATTGTCATACAAAAAGCAACCCTTACAGGAAACTGAAATCGTTCGAAGCTTACTGCATCAGGATTATTATCAACAAATTGATTTCTTGTACGACAAATGCCAACTTTAAAACCATGATCAGATCCAATATTTATTGTCTCTGCTTCTATAAGATTCGATTGTAAATTAGTTACAATTAGTCTCGTTCCATTACACAACGATTTTTGTGTGTTTAAATTTTGAAGCAATACGATTACGGAGCCCACTTTGAGCTTGAGACTATGAGCTGGCATTCCATTTGGAGTGATACGATTTAATGTTGCAACGTCATATTCAGCAGCATTATAAGCCAAAGGATTTTCACCTGTCGGATTGTCAATAGATAAATATTCGACCTCTGGTGAATCAATCATGTCTATAATTTCACAATTAATAGAATCAACAACCCTATTTGTTGGTGCTAAAATTAATCTTTTCAATAATTCATTACTTGCTACAGCAAACCCTTGATCAAAAACAAAATCATATAATTCTTGTCGTGAATTGACTATCATATTTGGTGGAATATTAACTAAATCACCGATAGTTCCGGTACCAATACTATAAAGCCAATCCTTAAATTGAATTTCCGAAGGAATCACTCTCATATTTTGCACAAGTCTAAATTTTTGGAAAAGGGGATACAAATGTGAGGATTGAATGCAAGCAGCAACAGAAGCACCAGGGGAAGCAGAATCAGCAACTGGTAAAGATTGCTTCCAGTCTCCTGAAAGTATCACAACTTTCCCAGCAAAAGGATGGGTTTTATTTTGAGGAACCATAGTACGACACAATTGGTCTACATTTTCAAACACAGTCTTATTTAACATGGTTATCTCATCAATAATAATGACATCACATTCTATAATTCTTCTCCCAAAAAAGCTGTCAAACTTTACCAAAGGAAGTTTTCCCGGTTCAACATTAATCCCGAAACGAAAAGCAGAGTGAAATGTCATACCCCCTGCATAAAACTTTGTAGAAGCAATACCCGTTGAGGCGGTTGGTAAAACTTTTAAATTTAACTGCCTAAGTTGGTAAAGAACATAATTTAATAAGAATGTTTTGCCTGTACCCCCATCTCCTGACAAATAAAAATATTTATTAACAGAATTAGGGTCAAAAACAGCATCGCGAATCATATTAAAGAAAGTATTTTGTTCAGTATTTAAATTTGCCCTTTCTAAATTAGAGGTATCTAATGTTTCATCGGGCTCATCACTGTTAACAGTGTTCGGAAAGAAAAAATCGTCTAACGCCCTATCTGGGTCATTTAAGATTGAATTATTAGGCGAAGGAAGACCAAAATCATCCATAGAACGCCCATTACTTAACAAATATCTCTCAATGATAGCTAATGCTCTATCAATACGTAAAAGTTTTTCATTTTCTGAACACCGTCTCCTATCATACATCTGATCCTTAAACATTTCCCACAAAACATAACCATCAATAACACACCGTTCTGTTCCCCCAAATACAAGAATATTTGCGAACAATTGCCTCATCTGTGAGGGATTAAATGAAAAAGAGGCCTCCCTCAACGTACGTTCCCAAACCCCATTATCTTCAAAAAGTCCCCTTAAGCGTGCAGCATCTGCAAAAGTAGTACATACTTGACCATTAAATGTTTTTAGTTCTTCTGGATCCCCAGGAAAATGCTTAGTTAGAACATACAAAGCAAAGAGTTCAGGTTCACGTGGTGATACAGGATAAATTCTCCCTATAATCGGTTTAGTTATTTTTCTAATTTCAGCCATTCTCCTTTTATGCCACACCTTTTCTTTGCTATCAAATGAATATGTTTCAGGTAAAACTTCAAAAAGTATATTTTTAATAAAGGGATTATTTATATTCTTTCGCCATAAGTTCCAGTAAGCAGTAAGATGTGTATCTGGAAGAATGCCTTCTTCAACGTTAGCAAGAACCTCAGGAGCAGTTTTAGAATTAAAAACTAATTTTTGGTTACCCGGCAAATGAATTTTCAAACCTATAACAGTGTGTGAAAGAAAGGCATACTTATATCCCATTACTCGCGAAAAAGCCTCGGTTGGACTACGATAAATCATTTTAGCGTATTGTGCAGGTTCATCAACATTGATTAGGCCATCTACAGCACTACGGACATAGGAAAAACTGTTACCTTTAAACGGATATTTTAAGGCATATTTTAAATTGTCAGATTGTCCATACGCAAATTCAAGATTATGGTGACAATGAAACATGACAAGAATAAATGGGTTATAAGCTACTACACGAGAATTATCATATTTAACTTTAATCCTACCTCTTTTAATTTCTAACGTTTCACCGCCGTCTGCCGGACTCGGACGCCTATATTCGGCTGGTTTGTTGGCGTGTAAAATGGTAAATTTACTGAAAGGTTTTGGAAAGCCTTTCTTACAGTTACCCCTATTATTACGACAATGTGACCCACAATCATGAAACTGATGCTTAGGTAACAGTTCACGCACCTTGCGTAAAAAATTTGCCCAAACAGACTTATCATTTGCAGTTGGTTCTGGTGGAATATGTGCCCAAATTAAATTTTCTACATTTTCAGGCGTAGCAGGAATATCAGTACAATATACTCTATGCAAATGTGGACCGCCTACTCTTTTCTGAAACTCACGACTTTCACCAAAGCCTAGAATGTTACCAAGAATATGCTTCTTTTCTAATAGATAATGAAGTTTTCTAAGTTTATCTTCGTAAATACGACAAGTAATATCAAATCTATCAACAACTTTTTGATTAGCCCGTAATAAATTTCTTTGAATTTCAGGCCACCTGGGATTGCAGGTAAAAGTAAACATAAATGAACAAAACCCAGTTTTACGAGTCCGGGCCATTATTGCAGTTGCATTATAAAACATCTCCTGAAAATATGGGCGTGTCCCGGGGTGATATTTCCTAAACGCAACAATGTGACCAAGATCAGAAACAGACTTAGCACCGCAATCTCTTTGCAACCATCTAAGAGCATCTGGAGGATATGTAGCACGCAAATCCATATCGTCTCTTCTTAAATAATTAGCAACAGAGGAATCTATTCTAGCATTATAATCTAACACAAACTTTTGACTCAAACCGCCACCTGCGTTCCAAATATTATGGTAATCTTCATTTCTACGCAAAGCAAGGCGATATTTAATGTAAGCCCTAACAGAAATATTTTTTTTATTAGAATTTTCAGCATCATCATCAGACGAATCATCGTTTATGGCATTTAAATTATTTTTATTCAAAGGTATTTTTGCATGATAACCATCATCGCCACAAGGAAAAAGAATGGGATAACATAATGTGTCTGTTAAAGGATGATTAGGAGCAAAAGTAAACAAATGACCTTCAAGATCTGTAATATAGATGCCTTTAACTTGTGGTAATTCATCGGCTTCAGTACAAATCGAAAATAAAGTCTCTTCTGTAGGCAGATTAACTTGCCTAGGATGATCAGAAGGATCACGAACAATAACAGGCGCATCCCTCTCTTCTAACAATACAAGCCTATAATACTTAACAGAATCAAGACCATCCGAGTGTAATTTATCCAAGTATTGAGCATGGAAATTTTTATAAATAGTTGCCAAAGGATGGGTTTGACGCAAAAGTGTATCTAAATTTCTAAGTGTTTCCTGGTCTACTCTATCGCCACCATAAGAAACATTATTAACCCTATTTTCAAAGGCTGTATTTGCATCCAAAATATATAACTGTGAAAAAGAAGGGCCATTATCACCAGGCGTGATCGAGCTAAGTTTACGAACAAACTCTCCGTTAAGTAAATAACAAATTCCCCCATCAAGATTTGATTCTCTATGGCCGACATAAACTGATGCGAAGGCCAATAATGAGTTATATATATTCTGGTGTTGCAAAAATTCTAAAGAATCTTGAGAATCACCATTACTTAAATCTTTTAAAAGTTGAGGGTGTGGACTATAAGGCGGAAGAGTGACTAAACCACACTTACAACAAAAAGAAGAAGTAATTTTTTTATGTTTCTGACGAAAAGCCTCGTTAACTTCTGTGTTCAACAATAAAGCCCCACAAAAACAACAAACTTGATCACCAAAATTACCGGAATCGTAATAAGGCTCATAATGCATAGACCTAACATCTGCACACGGATAAAGCTTATGAGACCTTCCACAGTAAGAAGAAATCTTAAAAAACACATCATCATTATTCTCTGTTTCAGAAAGTTCAGAAACAGAATTAGTTTTTCTAGCAGCAATTCTTTCAGACCGCCTTAATGGTGGGTCTGGCTCTAAATCTAAAACGGGATAATTATTAACAACACAATTATCTTGTATCTCGTTACCAAAATCTAAATTAAAATTAAAAACATTTCCTTGCACTGGAGCATGTCTAGGATTATAATCGAAAATCCCAACATAATCAATATCATTTGAAAGAATTAACTGAGAAAAATGCCATAAAATACGCTTCCTTTCATATTGAATATTTAAAAAAGGAATTATTAACGATTTATTATTAAACAAAAACAATTCCGAATACAGGCAAACAAAAAATCCACAATTTGTCCCATCTCTTTGTTCTGTAAACTGAGAACGGGGCAAAACTTGAATATTTATATTCTCAACAAAAAGGCCAGGTGTCAAATCACAAATACACCTCTTAATTAAATCTACACGCCTTTGATCAAAAACACCACAAGAAACATCGGTTAAACGGTTAACAGAAGGTAAAGAGTCAACGAAAATGCAAGAAAAATTATTACGATCTGAACGATCAAAAATTACCAACCCAAAATGACCAGGAAAAATAATTGGAATCAATAAAATATCATAATCCTGGTTATAATTATAACAACAATCAAAAATATTAAGCGGATCAACACCCTCCCCAAAATGGTGCTCAACAACAGCAAACTGAGGCGAAACAACGACAACATTCAAATTGGAACGATATGATAAAAATTTTAAATAAATAAAAACAAAACTATCTTGCAACCACAAATTAGGATCCGACCACAAACTAATAATTTCGGGCCTTGAAAACCCAATATCATCGGTAAAAATCCTATTATTAATATTAGGCATAGGACCAAAAGGTATATCTAATAAATCAATAGACAAAAAGGCGGGAACATAATTCACATTAACATTATCATTGGAAACAGTTTCATTTAAAACACTCTTTTTAGGCCTACCTCGACAAGTTTTCCTTTTTTTAGGCCTACCCCTTTTAACAGATGTATCAGAAAAAATACTACTTGGCGATAAATCACGAGAAACAAAAGTAAAACTTGAAAGATCATCACTTAAATTACTATCAATTTCAAAAGAAATACTACCATTATCTAAATTATCCCCAATTGAATCATTACCCAAAACAATATTACCCCCAGTTACATTTATACCATCCATTAAATCACCATCCACAGAACATCCACCAACAACACTCTTCTGATAACGTTCTCTTTCCAATTTTCTCTTTCTTTGTTGTTTGGAAGGCATTTAAAATTGAATTATAAAATTTGATATAAAAATTTATCTAAAAAGAAAAAAGTTTAAGTACCTTTTTAACTTCATTTAATTTTTTTAATTTTTCTTTTTAATTGTTTGTTTGTATTGACTTCAAGTGGATTCAAACCTTCAACACTTATCAACATCCAAAAGGTTAGTCTCTTCCTCCTCCCTCGGTTAAAGGATCGCTCCTTATTATTCAGGGAATGCTCCCTGATTAGTTATACTCTTTATAAAGCAGGATTTATGCAGGACTTTTCTTGAATCCGGTATGAACCTTGCTTTATTAAGAGGAAACTAATCAGGGGTCATTTGCTGATTAGATTCCATCCTTAAAGGAGGCATGCCGAGTAAAAAACCGGCATGACCCCTCTATCCAGAATGAAACCTAATCAGAAAATGCGCCCTGATTAGTTTCCTCTTAATAAAGCAAGGTCCATACCGGATCAAGAAAAAATCCGGCATGACCCCTACTCTATAAAGAGTACAACTAATCAGGGAACATTCCCTGATTAGTAGGGAGCAACTCCCTTAACCGAGGGAGGAGGAAGAAACTAACCTTTTGAATGTTGATGAAGTGTTGAAGGTTTGAATCCACTTGAGGCCAATACAACCAAACAATTAAAAAGAAAAATTAAAAAAATTAAATGAAGTTAAAAAGGGTACTTATTTACTTCCCTCCCCCACCCAATTTTTCCGGTAAAAATGTAAGAATGGCCAATCTGTCATGTTTGTAGAACTCGTCACGAAGTGCCTAATGACAGCAAAATCAAAAAAAATGCACTTGGTTTGACCAAAATACAGAACCCAGAAAATTTAGAAACCATGGGGAGGGTTTTCAAATAAAAAAATTTGATGGAAATGATACCTCATTCAAAAGAGCTCGTCGAGTTGAGTCGAATGACAACAATATCGACAAGATTGGACAAGATTTGTCAAAGTTATGACATAAAATAAACATACGAAAGATCGACGACTCGCGTCATAATTTTGCCAAATACTGTCCAAGCTTGTCGATATTGTTGTCATTCGACTCAGCTCGACGAGCTCTTTCGAATGAGGTATCATTTGCACAAACTTTTCGAATTCCAAAAAACCACCCCTGCGGGGTCTAAGTTTTCGGGGGTCTGTATCTCGGTCAAACCGAGTCAGATTTTTTTGATTTTGGTGTCATTCGATGCAGCTCGATGAGCTCTATAAAGATGACAGACTGACCATTTTTACATATTTATCGAAAAAATTGGGTGGGGGCGGGAAGTAAATAAGTACCCTAAAAAGGGCCCTGCTCAGAATTTGTAATTTAAAAAAAGCCTAAATTTCTGAAATCTTTTGGGAACTGTTGACTTGATTACATGCAACAGATCCTAATTAATAATTCACAAACAATTATTAATAATTGAAAATGTAAAAATCCGGAAAAAAACTCGAAAAACCCAAAAAAACCCGAAAAAAACGGGAAAAACCAATTTCGTTAATTTCGAGGGTTTTTCGTGTTTTTTTTTTGCTCAAAAAAGGATTGAAACATGAGCAGGACCCTTTTAGAACACTAAAAAATAAACACCATCTTTAAAAAACTAAAAAATTTAAAAAAAAACAGAAAAAAATGAATTTTTTGAAAATCAAAAAAGTGAAAAAAAGCCGAAAAAATGCCTATGGACAAAATGGTCAGGCGGATAAAATGCCTACGGTTTATAATAAAGCTGGTTGAAACCTAATTAAAATAAAAGAAGCGGGGTAATAGGTTATCGGCCACGGGGAGTTTAATGCGCATGACCATTTTGGTGCCACACTCAAGTGCGGCACCGTAATGGCCTGTTGAAAATTTCAACTCGTTATAGCGGATTTTCCAAAGCCTGGAGGTCTAAGTGCCTGAGAGTGATATTGTAGGGATGGGAGTTGTTAACAAATCAATAGTTGGTCACTCGAGTCTCAGATGAAGTTTTGGAGGTCATATGGTCCAAAGAGCCGGGGTCGAAATGTCGACTTTTTTTAAAAGGTCGTTTCAGCTTTTTTCGATAGCCTATTCGAAAGAGCGTCCACTGGGGCTCCGAATAAGGTATACTTTGTTGGGGGTCTACTTGAGTCTCAAAAAGTTATGGTCAGTGTTCGCAAATGTCACAAAACTTTATGAGACTCTAACGACTCGAGGAAAATTTTTAAAATTTTTCCGAGAACGGATTTGAACTCAGCGCATATTAGAGTACCATATGAGCCGTTTTTGGAAAAAAAATTAAAAAATTTTGTCACGTCAAAATTTATTCCCCAAAGTTGAGACTCAAAATTTGACAAAATGTTTAAAAAATCATAACTCCCCAAAAATAAACCCTTTTGAAACATTTTAAAAGCTTAATATATAGAAAAAATTCTGCTCTATTTTATAAAAATATTTATAACACCCCTCAGCCTCGATATACCCCAAAAAATTTTAAAAAACCGAAAAATTTTGAATTTTGAAAAAATCGACCCTACCAGGCCTCGGGTGAAATTTTACAAAAATTTAAATAGCTCAAAAAATTTGTAATTTTTTGCTCTATTTTATAACCTTTAATTCGTTTGGCTACGACAAAATCCCGCCATGTTATGGCCAATTTAAATTTCACCCAAAAATTTCAAAAGGGGTACCCCTTCAAAAATGGGTCCAAAAATCGATATCGAGAAAAATATGTTTTATGGTACTCCAATATGTGCTGAACACGAATCCGAACTCCGTTTATTTTTAAAAATTTTTTCCTCGGAGATATACTCAAAAAACCGACCACTTTTGGCCCCAAAAATGCCACTTTTTTGAGTATAACTCCCCCAGACTCAAGTGTACCCCCAATAAAGTATATATTTTTAGAGGTTTCAAGGGACGCTCTACAAGATAGGATACTCAAATCGAGTTTCAATTCACGCGTTAAAAAGTCGGTTTTGGCGAGGTCACTTTGGTGCCCATAACTATGTCAGGAAAAAATCTCAGACTCTTGTGTCCCCCAACAAAATTGTAGTACATTTAGTGCCCTATTATACCAAAAAAGAGTTGAAACCGTTTGCCCAATCTTAAGCATTTTTATAATTACACTCAATGGGAGCCACCCTTCAGGTTAGGGGTTTTGGACATTTTGGACCTTTAGCGTTTAATAACTTTGCCCAAAATGGTCAGAAAAATTTGAACCAAATTTTTTCAGACTCCCCACATGGAGCTCTATCGAATGGCATATAATTTGTAAATTGTCGTTGAGTTTCGTCGGACACCATGTGTCATTTTGGGACGAGATGTGCAATTTTTCCGCGAGGCTACGGGTCGGAGAGTTGATCCCAGACCTCCCAAATTTTTCCTTCAATATAGTACACATCCCAACTTAAAATCCTCCCCCCAACCACTTTTTGATCCAACTTTTCCCCTTCGAGCTATAACCATTTGAAAAACCACCCATGGCCGTTTCAGTGCGAAAACGACGGTTCAGTGCCGAGGTCAGATTTTTCCTGAATAGAGCGCAAAAAGTTGCAGGACAAATCCACCTTCAAAAAAATTCCAGCCGCCGGCCTTCGGCCGGCGGAATTTTTGAAAGCCCATTTCCCCCCAAAAATAGGGGCACTACCAAGATTTTTATTAAATATATAACTAGTTGTGCCCATTGGGGTATGGCGGTAAGTTACGTATGCAATTCCTATTAGGATACTCTGGCGGTAAAATTTTGCTCTGCCCGTTGGAAAGCCTAACGGCTTTGGGGCGCGCTTCGCGCGCTGCTAGAAACATTAAGATTTGCCCTGCCTTTTCATTGCTCCGGGCCTTCGGCCCTCGCCGTAAAATTTAGCCCTGCCTTTTCATTGCTTCGGGCCTTCGGCCCTCGCCGATAAAGTTTAGCCCTGCCTTTTCATCGCTTCGGGCCTTCGGCCCTCGCCGATAAAATTTAGCCCTGCCTTTTCATTGATTCGGGCCTTCGGCCCTCGCCGTAAATGTTTTGTCCTGCCTTTTCATTGCTTCGGGCCTTCGGCCCTCGCCGGCAAAGTTTAGCCCTGCCTTTTCATTGCTTCGGGCCTTCGGCCCTCGCGATCGCGTTTGGGATGGATCTTAAGCTCGGGCCTTCGGCCCTCGCGACCCACTTTGCGATGGATCTTAAGCTCGGGCCTTCGGCCCTCGCGACCCATTTTGGGATGGATCTTAAGCTCGGGCCTTCGGCCCTCGCGATCCATTTTGGGATGGATCTTAAGCTCGGGCCTTCGGCCCTCGCGATCCATTTTGGGATGGATCTTAAGCTCGGGCCTTCGGCCCTCGCGATCCATTTTGGGATGGATCTTAAGCTCGGGCCTTCGGCCCTCGCGATCCATTTTGGGATGGATCTTAAGCTCGGGCCTTCGGCCCTCGCGATCCATTTTGGGATGGATCTTAAGCTCGGGCCTTCGGCCCTCGCGACCCATTTTGGGATGGATCTTAAGCTTGGGCCTTCGGCCCTCGCGACCCATTTTGGGATGGATCTTAAACTCGGGCCTTCGGCCCTCGCGACCCATAAAGCTGGTTGAAACCTAATTAAAATAAAAGAAGCGGGGTAATAGGTTATCGGCCACGGGGAGTTTAATGCGCATGACCATTTTGGTGCCACACTCAAGTGCGGCACCGTAATGGCCTGTTGAAAATTTCAACTCGTTATAGCGGATTTTCCAAAGCCTGGAGGTCTAAGTGCCTGAGAGTGATATTGTAGGGATGGGAGTTGTTAACAAATCAATAGTTGGTCACTCGAGTCTCAGATGAAGTTTTGGAGGTCATATGGTCCAAAGAGCCGGGGTCGAAATGTCGACTTTTTTTAAAAGGTCGTTTCAGCTTTTTTCGATAGCCTATTCGAAAGAGCGTCCACTGGGGCTCCGAATAAGGTATACTTTGTTGGGGGTCTACTTGAGTCTCAAAAAGTTATGGTCAGTGTTCGCAAATGTCACAAAACTTTATGAGACTCTAACGACTCGAGGAAAATTTTTAAAATTTTTCCGAGAACGGATTTGAACTCAGCGCATATTAGAGTACCATATGAGCCGTTTTTGGAAAAAAATTAAAAAATTTTGTCACGTCAAAATTTATTCCCCAAAGTTGAGACTCAAAATTTGACAAAATGTTTAAAAAATCATAACTCCCCAAAAATAAACCCTTTTGAAACATTTTAAAAGCTTAATATATAGCAAAAATTCTGCTCTATTTTTATAAAATATTTATAACACCCCTCAGCCTCGATATACCCCAAAAAATTTTAAAAAACCGAAAAATTTTGAATTTTGAAAAAATCGACCCTACCAGGCCTCGGGTGAAATTTTACAAAAATTTAAATAGCTCAAAAAATTTGTAATTTTTTGCTCTATTTTATAACCTTTAATTCGTTTGGCTACGACAAAATCCCGCCATGTTATGGCCAATTTAAATTTCACCCAAAAATTTCAAAAGGGGTACCCCTTCAAAAATGGGTCCAAAAATCGATATCGAGAAAAATATGTTTTATGGTACTCCAATATGTGCTGAACACGAATCCGAACTCCGTTTATTTTTAAAAATTTTTTCCTCGGAGATATACTCAAAAAACCGACCACTTTTGGCCCCAAAAATGCCACTTTTTTGAGTATAACTCCCCCAGACTCAAGTGTACCCCCAATAAAGTATATATTTTTAGAGGTTTCAAGGGACGCTCTACAAGATAGGATACTCAAATCGAGTTTCAATTCACGCGTTAAAAAGTCGGTTTTGGCGAGGTCACTTTGGTGCCCATAACTATGTCAGGAAAAAATCTCAGACTCTTGTGTCCCCCAACAAAATTGTAGTACATTTAGTGCCCTATTATACCAAAAAAGAGTTGAAACCGTTTGCCCAATCTTAAGCATTTTTATAATTACACTCAATGGGAGCCACCCTTCAGGTTAGGGGTTTTGGACATTTTGGACCTTTAGCGTTTAATAACTTTGCCCAAAATGGTCAGAAAAATTTGAACCAAATTTTTTCAGACTCCCCACATGGAGCTCTATCGAATGGCATATAATTTGTAAATTGTCGTTGAGTTTCGTCGGACACCATGTGTCATTTTGGGACGAGATGTGCAATTTTTCCGCGAGGCTACGGGTCGGAGAGTTGATCCCAGACCTCCCAAATTTTTCCTTCAATATAGTACACATCCCAACTTAAAATCCTCCCCCCAACCACTTTTTGATCCAACTTTTCCCCTTCGAGCTATAACCATTTGAAAAACCACCCATGGCCGTTTCAGTGCGAAAACGACGGTTCAGTGCCGAGGTCAGATTTTTCCTGAATAGAGCGCAAAAAGTTGCAGGACAAATCCACCTTCAAAAAAATTCCAGCCGCCGGCCTTCGGCCGGCGGAATTTTTGAAAGCCCATTTCCCCCAAAAATAGGGGCACTACCAAGATTTTTATAAATATATAACTAGCTGTGGGTTACGTATGCGATGGCGGTTGGTTACAGCACTCTGGCGGTAAAATTTTGAGGTGCCCGTTGGAAAGCCTAACGGCTTTGGGGCGCGCTTCGCGCGCTGCTAGAAACAGTTCATTCTTTTCATAATTTAAACCATCCCGTTTTTTACCGTGCTTAGCCATTGTTGTATAACATTTTGTAATTATACAACAATGCCCAGGGTACACCACGTGGAGGTGCACGGAGGTAAACGGGCAAACCCTGTACCCCGTGGGAGGGACCCCACCCCAAAAGAAATAATAAATAAATAAATAAATAAATAATAAAAATCCCCCAAATAATTAAAATAATTAAAATAAACTTAAAAACAAACAAAAAACAATGAAATACTCAACCGGTCAGCATAAAGCCTCCCGTGCGATTATGCCCCTATTGGACATAAAAGTGAATAATAAATAAAAAAATAAATCATTAAACAACAATGAAATACTCAACCGGTCAGCATAAAGCCTCCCGTGCGATTATGCCCCTATTGGACATAAAAGTGAATAATAAATAAAAAAAATCATTAAACAACAATGAAATACTAAACCGGTCAGCATAAAGCCTCCCGTGCGATTATGCCCCTATTGGACATAAAAGTGAATAATAAATTAAAAAAAAATCATTAAACAACAATGAAATACTAAACCGGTCAGCATAAAGCCTCCCGTGCGATTATGCCCCTATTGGACATAAAAGTGAAAAAAATAAAATTAAAGCTCAAAACTATAAAAATAATTAAACAAATAAAATACTATTTAAAAAACAACCCCAAAAATACTAAGTTTTAAATAATACAATCCCAAAAACCTTCTCATAAAGAATAATATAAAAAAACATCAATAACAAATAAACCAAATCAAAAAACAGCTTACACCAATATTACGAGAAATATACCCATTTCTATCAAAATATTCCAAAAAATATAATCAGCTCCCAATCAAAAACAAAACAAATCTTATTTTATATACTATAATTAAACACTCCACTAAAAATACCAATTATACTTTAATTAAACACAACATTCAATAAACTAAAATAATAGACACAACCAAATAAATTTTAAATAAAAAACAATTCGGATCAAAAGTAAATAATTCATACCCCAAATAAAATAATAAATATAAAACCAAAAAAACCCTTCCACAACAAATAATATACAGAACCAAAAGTAATATCACAATACAACATTCAAGAAGAACCAAAAAAGCTCAACAAAAAACTTTTTTAAACTAAACCTAATCAAAAGAAATTCCACTGGCAACTACATTTCTTATTGAAACACTTCCATCATTATTTGGCTTTTTAGTCGGAGCAAAAACTTTAATAAATTCACTACTGCGAGCACGCGATAAAGCTGTATATAGCTGCCCGTGGGCAAAGGGCTCGTCACTAAAATCAATACCCAACCGGTCACAAGTTTGCCCTTGGGCTTTTGTAATAGTCATACAGAAAGCAACCCTGACAGGAAACTGAAAACGTTCAAAACTGACGCCGTCAGGATGAATATCAACATACGAATTTCTGGTACGACAAATCCCAACTCTAATACCATGATCAGATCCAATATTTATTGTCTCTGCTTCAATAAGATTGGATTGTAAATTCGTAACAATTAATCTCGTACCATTACATAACGATTTTTGAGTATTTAAATTCTGAAGAAGCACTATTACGGAGCCAACTTTAAGCTTAATACTGTGTGCCGGCATTCCTATAGGAGTGAGACGATTTAATTGTGCTACATCATAATCAGCAGCATTATATACTAATGGATTTTCACTTGTTGGGTTGTCAATAGATAAATATTCGTGCTCGGGTGAATCAATCATGTCTATAATTTCAGAATTTATGGCATCAACTACCCTATTTGTTGGTGCTAATATCAATCTTTTTAATAGTTCGTTACTTGCAATCGTAAACCCTTGATCAAAAACAAAATCATAAAGTTCTTGGCGGGAATTAACAATCATATTGGGTGGAATATTAACAACATCACCGATAGTCCCAGTACCAATAGTATAAAGCCAATCCTTAAATTGTATTTCAGATGGAATCACTCTCATATTTTGCACAAGTTTAAATTTGTGAAAAAGAGGATACAAATGAGAGGATTGAACGGAAGCAGCAACCTGAGCAACAGGTGAAGTAGAATCATTAACTACCGGTAAAGATTGCTTCCAGTCTCCTGAAAGTATTACAACTTTCCCGGCAAAAGGATGATCTTTGTTTTGAGGAACCACGGTCCGACATAAAAGGTCTACGTTTTCAAACACAGTCTTATGTAACATGGTAATCTCATCAATAATAATAACATTACATTCTATAATCCTTCGCCCAAAAAAGCTGTCAAATCTTACTAAAGGAAGTTTCCCAGGTTCAACATTAATCCCAAAACGAAAAGCAGAGTGAAATGTCATACCCCCTGCATAAAATTTCGTGGCAGCAATACCCGTTGAGGCGGTTGGTAAAACTTTTAAATTTAAACTCCTAAGTTGGTAAAGAACATAATTTAATAAAAATGTTTTGCCGGTACCACCATCTCCCGACAAGTAAAAATATTTATTAACAGAATTTGGATCAAAAACTGCATCACGAATCATATTAAAAAAAGTATCTTGTTCTGTATTTAAATTCGCTCTTTCTAAAGCAGAGGTGTCAACTGTTTCGTTCAGTTCATCACTATTGACATTATTTGGGAAAAAGAAAGCATCTAAAGCTCTATCTGGATCATTTATAAGCGGGTTGTTTGGTAAAGGAAGGCTAAACTCGTCCATAGTGCGACCATTACTTAACAAATATCGTTCAATTATCGCTAACGCTCTATCGATACGTAAAAGTTTTTCGGCATCTGAACACCGTCTCCTATCATACATTTGGTCCTTAAACATTTCCCATAAGACATAACCATCAATAACACATCTTTCTGTCCCGCCAAATACAAGTATATTTGCAAATAATTGCCTCATTTGTGATGGGTTTAATGAAAAAGACGCCTCTCTTAAAGTACGCTCCCACACACCATTATCTTCAAAAAGACCCCTTAACCGGGCAGCATCAGCGAAAGATGTACAAACATGACCATCAACATTTTTTAGCTCATCAGGATCACCCGGAAAATGTTTAGTAAGGACATACAATGCGAATTTTTCTGGCTCTCTTGGAGAAACGGACAAAAGTCTTCCTATAATAGGCTTGGTAATTTTTCTAATTTGAGCCATTCTCCTTTTACGCCATACTTTCTCTTTGCTATCAAACGAATATGATTCGGGTAAATTCTCAAAAAGTATATTTCTAATTGCGGGATCATTAATATTTTTTCGCCATAAAGTCCAATATGCAGTAAGATGAGTATCTGGAAGTATACCATCTTCAACATTTGCAAGAACAGTAGGAGCAGTTTTAGAATTAAAAAATAACTTTTGGCTATCTGGTAAATGAATCTGCAATACTATAACCGTATGGGAAAGGAAAGCATATTTGTATCCCATTAGGCGAGAATAGGCCTCCGTAGGACTTCGATAAATCATTTTTGCGTACTGCGCTGGTTCATCAACATCAATACGACCATCAACAGAACTTTTAACATATGAAAAACTGTTACCTTTAAATGGATATTTTAAGGCATACTTTAAATTATCAGATTGGCCGTAGGCATATTCAAGGTTATGGTGACAACGAAACATTACAAGAATAAGAGGGCTATAAGCAACAACGTGCGAATTATTATATTCAATTGTAATACTACCCCGAGGAATTTTTAACGTTTCACCGCCGTCTTCCGGACTTGGACGTTTATATTCTGCTGGTTGATTTTCGTGTAAAATAGTGATTTTACTAAACTTCTTCGGAAAACCTTTTTTACATTTCCCCCTGTTGTTGCTACAATGAGCACCACAGTCATGAAACTGATATAAAGGTAAAAGTTCTCGTACCTTGCGTAAAAAGTTTGCCCAAGAGGATTTATCATTTGCAGGTGGTTCTGGCGGAATATGAGCCCAAATTAAATTTTCTACATTTTCAGGAGTAGATGGAATATCAGTACAAAATACTCTATGTAAATGAGGGCCGCCAATTCTTTTTTGAAACTCCCGACTTTCACCAGATCCTAAAATATTACCAAATATATGTTTCTTTTCTAACAAATAATGGACTTTCCTAAGCTTGTCTTCATAAATACGGCAAATAATATCAAATCTATCAACAACTTTTTGGTTATTCCGTAATAAGTTTCTTTGAATTTCAGGCCACCTGGGATTGCAAGTAAAAGTAAACATAAACGAACAAAACCCAGTTTTACGAGTCCGGGCCATTATGGCAGTTGCATTGTAAAACATGTTTTGAAAATATGGACGGGTCCCTGGGTGGTATTTTCTAAACATAACTATGTGACCAAGATCATCCACAGATTTTGCACCACAATCTCTTTGCAACCACCTTAGAGCGTCTGGTGGATATGTACCACGCAAATCCATGTCATCTCTTCTTAAATAGTTGGCTACATCTGAATCCACTCTAGCATTGTAATCTAATGCGTATTTCTGACTTAAACCCCCGCCCGAATTCCAAATATTATGATAAGTTTCATTTTTACGAACAGCAAGGCGATATTTGACATAATCTCTAACAGAAATGTGTTTTCTATCGGAATCCTCTTCAATTTCACTATCAGAAGACGTTTCATTTACAGTTAAATTATTTTTATTTACTGGTATTTTTTTATGATACCCATCATCCCCACAAGGAAAAAGAACGGGATAACATAATGTATCAGTTAAAGGATGATTAGGTGCAAAAGTAAACAAATGGCCTTCAAGATCTGTAATATAGATGCCTTTAACTTGTGGTAATTCATCTGCTTCAGTACAAATTGAAAACAAAGTCTCTTCAGTGGGAAGATTAACTTGTCTGGGATGCGCAGAAGGATCGCGAACAATAACGGGAGCATCTCTATCAGATAATAATACAAGTCTATAATGTTTAACAGAATCAAGACCGTCTGTTTGTAATTTTTCCAAATATTGAGTATGGAAATTTTTATAGGCAGCTGCTAATGGATGACTTTCCCTCAAAAGAGCATCTAAATTTTTAAGGGTTTCTTGGTTTACTCTATTACCACCATAAGAAACATTATTAATCCTATTTTCGAAAGCTGTATTAGCATCTAAAATATACAGCTGTGAAAAAGAAGGGCCATCAGTCCCAGGCGAAATCGAACTAAGTTTGCGAACAAACTCGCCGTTAAGCATAAAACAAATTCCACCAGCAAGATTTGTCTCTCTATGGCCGACATAAACTGAAGCGAACGCCAGTAAAGTATTATAAATGTTCATATGCTGTAAAAACTCTAAAGAAACTGGAGAAACTCCGTTTGTCAAATCTATTAATAATTGTGGATGTGGACTAAATGGTGAAAGCGAAACGGCACCACATCTACAACAAAACGAAGATGTAATTCTTTTATATTTCTTTTTATAATTCTCATTAACCTCAGACCTTAATAATAAAGCATTACAAAAACAACAAACACAGTCGCCGAAATCACCAGCATCGTAATAAGGTTCAAAATGCATAGACCTAACATCCCCACAAGGAAACAGTTTATGCTTTGTTCGGCAAGTTGGAGAAATTTTATAAAAAACATCTTCATTAATATCAAGATCCTCTATTTTAGGAACAGAATTAGCATTTCTAGCTGCAATTCTTTCGGACCTGCGCAAATTCTCAGAAGGCGGGTCTGGCTCTAAATCCAAAACAGGAGACTCATTAACAACACAATTATCATAATTGTTATCACCAAAGTCTAAATTAAAATTAAAAACATTTTCATTTACTGGTGCAATTCTAGGATTATAATCAAAAATCCCAACATACTCAATATCGTTTGAAAGAATCAACTGCGAAAGGTGCCATAAAATACGCTTCCTCTCATATTGAATATTTAAATTAGGAATTATTAACGACTTATTATTAAACAAAAACAATTCCGAATAAAGGCAAACAAAAAACCCGCAATTAATCCCATCTCTTTGTTCAGTAAATTGGGAACGGGACAAAACTTGAATATTTATATTCTCAACAAAAAGACCAGGTGTCAAATCACAAATACACCTTTTAATTAAATCTACGCGCCTTTGGTCAAAAACACCACAAGTAACATCAGTTAAACGATTAACAGAAGGCAAAGAATCAACAAAAACACAGGAAAAATTATTACGATCTGAACGATCAAAAATTACCAACCCAAAATGACCAGGAAAAATAATTGGAATTAATAAAATATCATAATCCTGGTTATAATTAAAACAATAATGAAAAATATTAAGAGGCTCAACACCCTGACCAAAATGGTGATCAACAACATTAAATTGGGGTGAAACAACAACAACATTCAAATTGGAACGATATGATAAAAATTTTAAATAAATAAAAACAAAACTATCTTGCAACCACAAATTAGGATCCGACCACAAACTAATAATTTCGGGCCTTGAAAACCCAATATCATCGGTAAAAATCCTATTATCAATATTAGGCATAGGACCAAAAGGGATATCTAATAAATCAATAGACAAAAAGGCGGGAACATAATTCACATTAACATTATCATTAGAAAAATTTTCATTCAAAACACCTTTTTTTGGCCTACCAACTACTTTTCGTTTTTTTGGTCTCCCACCACGTGAAATGGAAGAAATACTATGTGAGGAAGCACTACGTGAAATATTAGAACTATTTAAAACAATATCTGAAATACCCTCACACAATGAACCCCGTTCCCCAATACTACCCACATCATCAAAATTGCCAACAGAAAAAACACTATTACCATCCATTGAACCATCAACAGAGTCTGCAGCCTTAGAAACAACATCATTAGCAAGACGCCTTTGACGATATTCTTTAGCCAATTTTCGTTTTCTCTCTTGTTTTGAAGGCATTTAAAATTAAAAATAATATTGAATATTAAATTTTATCTAAAAAAGAAAAAATTTAAGTTAGCTTTATAAAGCTGTCATTAAATATACGCAAGTAATTTTTACATTAATTTATTTAATTATTAAAATTTTCTATTTTTTTCAGTTATACCTTTAGGTGGATTACGGCTTCAACGACAATTAATCAACAGGTTCGTTTCTTCCTTCTCCCTCGGAAGGGGGTTGTTCCCTACTAATCAGAGAACGTTCACTGATTGGTTATACTCTTTGTTGATTAGGGTAGTGCCCGATTTTTTCGCGAAATAGGGTATAAAACTTACTTCATTAAGAGGAACCTAAAGGGGGCACTTTCTGATTAGATTTCACTCTGTAAAGAGGGGCATTCCGATCAAAAAACCGGCATGACCCCTCTATCCAGAGTGAAACCTAATCAGAAAATGCCCCCTGATTAGTGCCCTCTTAATTAAGGAAGTTTTATACCGGATTTCGCGAAAAAATCCGGCATGACCCCTCCTCAAGAAAGAGAAAACTAATCAGGGAACATTCCCTGATTAGTAGGGAGCAACTCCCTTAGCCGAGGGAGAAGGAAGAAACGAACCTGTTGCTTGTTGTCGTTGAAGCTGCAATCCACCTAAAGGTATAACTGAAAAATTTAAAAAAAAATAATAAAATTAAAATAAATTAAAAAGGGCCCTGATCACACCCACGAATTTTTGAAATTTCATAAACCCCGGAATTTCTCGAAGCTGTTGGGTAAACTAAACATTTTTATAATCAACTGGTCCCAAATTATAATTATGAACAATTAAACCCCACAAAAATACCGAAAGCCCAAAAAAAATCGTAAAAAACTGGGAAAATCTCAAAAAAATGCAAAAGCGAGTTTTTGCAATTTTAAAGATTTTTTTCGCGATTTTTCACGAAAAAAAGGCCCGGGGTGTGATCAGGACGCGTAAACAATAAAAAAATTAAAAAAAAATTAAAAAGGAACCCGGAGATTTTCAAAAAAACCCCAAAAAACACAAAAAAACAAACTTTTTAAAAATTAAAAAAATAAGAAAAAAGGCAAAAAATGCCTATGGACAAAATGGTCAGGCGGACAAAATGCCCACGGGGTATTCTAACGCTGTCTGAAAGCCAATCAAAATAAAAAGGTTGGTTAATAGGTTATCGACTACGGGGAGTTTAATGAGCATGGCCATTTTGGTGCCGCACTTGAGTGTGGCACTGAAACGGCCGGTTGAAAAATTCAACGCGTTATAACGCGTTTTTGAGAAGTGGGGGGTCTTAGGGCCTGGGAGCGATGTTGTAGGGTAGAGTGTGAGGAACTTATCAGTAGTTGACAACTTGAGTCTTGGATGAACTTTTGGGGGTGTTTTGGTCTAAAGTGTCAAAGTCGAAAAGTCGACTTTTTTTAAAAGGTCGTTTCAGGTCTCTTCGATAGCCAGTTCGAAAGAGTGTCCCCTGGCGGTCAGAAAAAGGTATAATATGTTGGAGGTCCAATTGAGTCTCAAAAAGTTATAGCCAATGTGGCAAAATGTCGTGAAACTTTATGAGACTCTAACGTCCCGGGGAAATTTTTTAAAATTTTTCTGACGACGGATTCGTACTCAGCGCATGTCAGAGTACCATATAGGCCATTTTTTGTAAAAGTATTAAAAATTTTGACACGTCAAAATTTATTCCCCAATTTTGAGACTCAAAATTTAACAAAATGTTTAAAAATTCATAACTCCCCAAAAATAAACCCTTTTGAAACATTTTAAAAGCTTAATATATAGCAAAAATTCTGCTCTATTTTATAAAAATATTTATAACACCCCTCAGCCTCGATATACCCCAAAAAATTTAAAAAAACCGAAAAATTTTGAATTTTGAAAAAATCGACCCTACCAGGCCTCGGGTGAAATTTTACAAAAATTTAAATAGCTCAAAAAATTTGTAATTTTTTGCTCTATTTTATAAGCTTTAATTCGTTTGGCTACGACAAAAACTCGCAAAGTTACAGTCGATTAAAATTTCACCCAAAAATTTCAAAAGGGGTACCCCTTCAAAAAAGGGTCAAAAATTCGACCTCGAGAAAAATATGTTTTATGGTGCTCCAATATGTGCTGAACACGAATCCGAACTCCGTTTATTTTTAAAAATTTTTTCCTCGGAGATATACTCAAAAAACCGACCACTTTTGGCCCCAAAAATGCCACTTTTTTGAGTATAACTCCCCCAGACTCAAGTGTACCCCCAACAAAGTATATATTTTTAGAGGTTTCAAGGGACGCTCTATAAGATAGGGTACTCAAAAGGAATTACAATTCACGCGTTAAAAAGTCGGTTTTGGCGAGGTCACCTTGGTGCCCATAACTATGTCAGGAAAAAATCTCAGACTCTTGTGTCCCCCAACAAAATTGTAGTACATTTAGTGCCCTATTATACCAAAAAAGAGTTGAAACCGTTTGCCCATGTTTAACCACTTTTATAATTACATTCCATGGGAGCCTCCCTTCACGTTAGGGGTTTTGGCCATTTTGGACCTTTTGAGTCCCATAACTTTGCCCAAAATGGTCAGAAAAATTTAAACCAAATTTTCCCAGAACCAACTCATGGAGCTCTATCAAATGGCATATAGATCACAAATTGTCGGTGATTTTCGTCGGACACCATGTGTCATTTTTGGACGAGGTGTACAATTTTCGCGACGGCACATCGCACTCAACCGTCCACCCAGAGGTCCCGAAATTTTTCCTACGATATAGTACCTTTCCCAACTTAATCGCCTCCCAGCAGACACTTTTTGATCCAACTTCTGCCTCCCGAGTTATTCCCATTTGAAAAACCACCCATGGCCGTTTCAGTGCGAAAACGACGTTTCAGTGCCAAGGTTATAGTTTTCCTGAATAGAGCGTAAAAAGTTGTAGGACCCATCCACCCTCAAAAAAATTCCCCGGCCTTCGGCCGGGGCGCAGGACTTTTTTCTAGCGATTTTCTCCCCCAAATAGGGGCACTACCAAGATTTTTATAATATATATAACTAGCTGTGGGTTACGTATGCGATGGCGGCGTTGTGCGTATGCAATTCCTATTAGGATACTCTGGCTGTTTAGTTTGGGGTGCCCGTTGGAAAGCCTAACGGCTTTGGGGCGCGCTTCGCGCGCTGCTAGAAACAGTTCATTCTTTTCATAATTTAAACCATCCCGTTTTTTACCGTGCTTAGCCATTGTTGTATAACATTTTGTAATTATACAACAATGCCCAGGGTACACCACGTGGAGGTGCACGGAGGTAAACGGGCAAACCCTGTACCCCGTGGGAGGGACCCCACCCCAAAAGAAATAATAAATAAATAAATAAATAAATAATAAAAATCCCCCAAATAATTAAAATAATTAAAATAAACTTAAAAACAAACAAAAAACAATGAAATACTCAACCGGTCAGCATAAAGCCTCCCGTGCGATTATGCCCCTATTGGACATAAAAGTGAATAATAAATAAAAAAATAAATCATTAAACAACAATGAAATACTCAACCGGTCAGCATAAAGCCTCCCGTGCGATTATGCCCCTATTGGACATAAAAGTGAATAATAAAAAAAAAAATCATTAAACAACAATGAAATACTAAACCGGTCAGCATAAAGCCTCTCGTGCGATTATGCCCCTATTGGACATAAAAGTTAATAATAAATAAAAAAAATTATTAAACAACAATGAAATACTCAACCGGTTTGCATAAAGCCTCCCGTGCGATTATGCCCCTATTGGACATAAAAGTGAAAAAAATAAAATTAAAGCTCAAAACTATAAAAATAATTAAACAAATAAAATACTATTAAAAAACAACCCCAAAAATACTAAGTTTTAAATAATACAATCCCAAAAACCTTCTCATAAAGAATAATATAAAAAACATCAATAACAAATAAACCAAATCAAAAACAGCTTACACCAATATTACGAGAAATATACCCATTTCTATCAAAATATTCCAAAAAATATAATCAGCTCCCAATCAAAACAAACAAATCTTATTTTATATACTATAATTAAACACTCCACTAAAAATACCAATTATACTTTAATTAAACACAACATTCAATAAACTAATTTAATAGACACAACCAAATAAATTTTAAATAAAAAACAATTCGGAGCAAAAGTAAATAATTCAGACACAATTTAAAATAATAAATATAAAACCAAAAAACCCTTCCACAACAAATAATATACAGAACCAAAAGTAATATCACAATACAACATTCAAGAAAAACCAAAAAAGCTCAACAAAAAACTTTTTTAAATTAAACCTAATCAAAAGTAATTCCATTGGCAACTACATTTCTTATTGGAATACTTCCATCATTATTTGGTTTTTTAGGAGCAAAAATTTTAATAAAATCACCACTTCGGCCACGTGATAAGGCTGTATATAATTGCCCGTGGGCAAAGGGCTCGTCATTAAAATCAATACCCAAACGCTCACAAGTTTGCCCTTGAGCTTTAGTGATTGTCATACAAAAAGCAACCCTTACAGGAAACTGAAATCGTTCGAAGCTTACTGCATCAGGATTATTATCAACAAATTGATTTCTTGTACGACAAATGCCAACTTTAAAACCATGATCAGATCCAATATTTATTGTCTCTGCTTCTATAAGATTCGATTGTAAATTAGTTACAATTAGTCTCGTTCCATTACACAACGATTTTTGTGTTTAAATTTTGAAGCAATACGATTACGGAGCCCACTTTGAGCTTGAGACTATGAGCTGGCATTCCATTTGGAGTGATACGATTTAATGTTGCAACGTCATATTCAGCAGCATTATAAGCCAAAGGATTTTCACCTGTCGGATTGTCAATAGATAAATATTCGACCTCTGGTGAATCAATCATGTCTATAATTTCACAATTAATAGAATCAACAACCCTATTTGTTGGTGCTAAAATTAATCTTTTCAATAATTCATTACTTGCTACAGCAAACCCTTGATCAAAACAAAATCATATAATTCTTGTCGTGAATTGACTATCATATTTGGTGGAATATTAACTAAATCACCGATAGTTCCGGTACCAATACTATAAAGCCAATCCTTAAATTGAATTTCCGAAGGAATCACTCTCATATTTTGCACAAGTCTAAATTTTTGGAAAAGGGGATACAAATGTGAGGATTGAATGCAAGCAGCAACAGAAGCACCAGGGGAAGCAGAATCAGCAACTGGTAAAGATTGCTTCCAGTCTCCTGAAAGTATCACAACTTTCCCAGCAAAAGGATGGGTTTTATTTTGAGGAACCATAGTACGACACAATTGGTCTACATTTTCAAACACAGTCTTATTTAACATGGTTATCTCATCAATAATAATGACATCACATTCTATAATTCTTCTCCCAAAAAAGCTGTCAAACTTTACCAAAGGAAGTTTTCCCGGTTCAACATTAATCCCGAAACGAAAAGCAGAGTGAAATGTCATACCCCCTGCATAAAACTTTGTAGAAGCAATACCCGTTGAGGCGGTTGGTAAAACTTTTAAATTTAACTGCCTAAGTTGGTAAAGAACATAATTTAATAAGAATGTTTTGCCTGTACCCCCATCTCCTGACAAATAAAAATATTTATTAACAGAATTAGGGTCAAAAACAGCATCGCGAATCATATTAAAGAAAGTATTTTGTTCAGTATTAAATTTGCCCTTTCTAAATTAGAGGTATCTAATGTTTCATCGGCTCATCACTGTTAACAGTGTTCGGAAAG
This sequence comes from Meloidogyne arenaria, assembly GCA_036172955.1. Classification (NCBI taxonomy): domain Eukaryota; kingdom Metazoa; phylum Nematoda; class Chromadorea; order Rhabditida; family Meloidogynidae; genus Meloidogyne; species Meloidogyne arenaria. Next base: position 2,733,315 of record JARQAB010000019.1, read on the forward strand.
AAAAAATCGTCTAACGCCCTATCTGGGTCATTTAAGATTGAATTATTAGGCGAAGGAAGACCAAAATCATCCATAGAACGCCCATTACTTAACAAATATCTCTCAATGATAGCTAATGCTCTATCAATACGTAAAAGTTTTTTCATTTTCTGAACACCGTCTCCTATCATACATCTGATCCTTAAACATTTCCCACAAAACATAACCATCAATAACACACCGTTCTGTTCCCCCAAATACAAGAATATTTGCGAACAATTGCCTCATCTGTGAGGGATTAAATGAAAAAGAGGCCTCCCTCAACGTACGTTCCCAAACCCCATTATCTTCAAAAAGTCCCCTTAAGCGTGCAGCATCTGCAAAAGTAGTACATACTTGACCATTAAATGTTTTTAGTTCTTCTGGATCCCCAGGAAAATGCTTAGTTAGAACATACAAAGCAAAGAGTTCAGGTTCACGTGGTGATACAGGATAAATTCTCCCTATAATCGGTTTAGTTATTTTTCTAATTTCAGCCATTCTCCTTTTATGCCACACCTTTTCTTTGCTATCAATGAATATGTTTCAGGTAAAACTTCAAAAAGTATATTTTTAATAAAGGGATTATTTATATTCTTTCGCCATAAGTTCCAGTAAGCAGTAAGATGTGTATCTGGAAGAATGCCTTCTTCAACGTTAGCAAGAACCTCAGGAGCAGTTTTAGAATTAAAAACTAATTTTTGGTTACCCGGCAAATGAATTTTCAAACCTATAACAGTGTGTGAAAGAAAGGCATACTTATATCCCATTACTCGCGAAAAAGCCTCGGTTGGACTACGATAAATCATTTTAGCGTATTGTGCAGGTTCATCAACATTGATTAGGCCATCTACAGCACTACGGACATAGGAAAAACTGTTACCTTTAAAACGGATATTTTAAGGCATATTTTAAATTGTCAGATTGTCCATACGCAAATTCAAGATTATGGTGACAATGAAACATGACAAGAATAAATGGGTTATAAGCTACTACACGAGAATTATCATATTTAACTTTAATCCTACCTCTTTTAATTTCTAACGTTTCACCGCCGTCTGCCGGACTCGGACGCCTATATTCGGCTGGTTTGTTGGCGTGTAAAATGGTAAATTTACTGAAAGGTTTTGGAAAGCCTTTCTTACAGTTACCCCTATTATTACGACAATGTGACCCACAATCATGAAACTGATGCTTAGGTAACAGTTCACGCACCTTGCGTAAAAAATTTGCCCAAACAGACTTATCATTTGCAGTTGGTTCTGGTGGAATATGTGCCCAAATTAAATTTTCTACATTTTCAGGCGTAGCAGGAATATCAGTACAATATACTCTATGCAATGTGGACCGCCTACTCTTTTCTGAAACTCACGACTTTCACCAAAGCCTAGAATGTTACCAAGAATATGCTTCTTTTCTAATAGATAATGAAGTTTTCTAAGTTTATCTTCGTAAATACGACAAGTAATATCAAATCTATCAACAACTTTTTGATTAGCCCGTAATAAATTTCTTTGAATTTCAGGCCACCTGGGATTGCAGGTAAAAGTAAACATAAATGAACAAAACCCAGTTTTACGAGTCCGGGCCATTATTGCAGTTGCATTATAAAACATCTCCTGAAAATATGGGCGTGTCCCGGGGTGATATTTCCTAAACGCAACAATGTGACCAAGATCAGAAACAGACTTAGCACCGCAATCTCTTTGCAACCATCTAAGAGCATCTGGAGGATATGTAGCACGCAAATCCATATCGTCTCTTCTTAAATAATTAGCAACAGAGGAATCTATTCTAGCATTATAATCTAACACAAACTTTTGACTCAAACCGCCACCTGCGTTCCAATATTATGGTAATCTTCATTTCTACGCAAAGCAAGGCGATATTTAATGTAAGCCCTAACAGAAATATTTTTTTATTAGAATTTTCAGCATCATCATCAGACGAATCATCGTTTATGGCATTTAAATTATTTTTATTCAAAGGTATTTTTGCATGATAACCATCATCGCCACAAGGAAAAAGAATGGGATAACATAATGTGTCTGTTAAAGGATGATTAGGAGCAAAAGTAAACAAATGACCTTCAAGATCTGTAATATAGATGCCTTTAACTTGTGGTAATTCATCGGCTTCAGTACAAATCGAAAATAAAGTCTCTTCTGTAGGCAGATTAACTTGCCTAGGATGATCAGAAGGATCACGAACAATAACAGGCGCATCCCTCTCTTCTAACAATACAAGCCTATAATACTTAACAGAATCAAGACCATCCGAGTGTAATTTATCCAAGTATTGAGCATGGAAATTTTATAAATAGTTGCCAAAGGATGGGTTTGACGCAAAAGTGTATCTAAATTTCTAAGTGTTTCCTGGTCTACTCTATCGCCACCATAAGAAACATTATTAACCCTATTTTCAAAGGCTGTATTTGCATCCAAAATATATAACTGTGAAAAGAAGGGCCATTATCACCAGGCGTGATCGAGCTAAGTTTACGAACAAACTCTCCGTTAAGTAAATAACAAATTCCCCCATCAAGATTTGATTCTCTATGGCCGACATAAACTGATGCGAAGGCCAATAACGAGTTATATATTCTGGTGTTGCAAAAATTCTAAAGAATCTTGAGAATCACCATTACTTAAATCTTTTAAAAGTTGAGGGTGTGGACTATAAGGCGGAAGAGTGACTAAACCACACTTACAACAAAAAGAAGAAGTAATTTTTTTATGTTTCTGACGAAAAGCCTCGTTAACTTCTGTGTTCAACAATAAAGCCCCACAAAAACAACAAACTTGATCACCAAAATTACCGGAATCGTAATAAGGCTCATAATGCATAGACCTAACATCTGCACACGGATAAAGCTTATGAGACCTTCCACAGTAAGAAGAAATCTTAAAAAACACATCATCATTATTCTCTGTTTCAGAAAGTTCAGAAACAGAATTAGTTTTTCTAGCAGCAATTCTTTCAGACCGCCTTAATGGTGGGTCTGGCTCTAAATCTAAAACGGGATAATTATTAACAACACAATTATCTTGTATCTCGTTACCAAAATCTAAATTAAAATTAAAAACATTTCCTTGCACTGGAGCATGTCTAGGATTATAATCGAAAATCCCAACATAATCAATATCATTTGAAAGAATTAACTGAGAAAAATGCCATAAAATACGCTTCCTTTCATATTGAATATTTAAAAAAGGAATTATTAACGATTATTATTAACAAAAACAATTCCGAATACAGGCAAACAAAAAATCCACAATTTGTCCCATCTCTTTGTTCTGTAAACTGAGAACGGGGCAAAACTTGAATATTTATATTCTCAACAAAAGGCCAGGTGTCAATCACAAATACACCTCTTAATTAAATCTACACGCCTTTGATCAAAAACACCACAAGAAACATCGGTTAAACGGTTAACAGAAGGTAAAGAGTCAACGAAAATGCAAGAAAAATTATTACGATCTGAACGATCAAAAATTACCAACCCAAAATGACCAGGAAAAATAATTGGAATCAATAAAATATCATAATCCTGGTTATAATTATAACAACAATCAAAAATATTAAGCGGATCAACACCCTCCCCAAAATGGTGCCTCAACAACAGCAAACTGAGGCGAAACAACGACAACATTCAAATTGGAACGATATGATAAAAATTTTAAATAAATAAAAACAAAACTATCTTGCAACCACAAATTAGGATCCGACCACAAACTAATAATTTCGGGCCTTGAAAACCCAATATCATCGGTAAAAATCCTATTATTAATATTAGGCATAGGACCAAAAGGTATATCTAATAAATCAATAGACAAAAAGGCGGGAACATAATTCACATTAACATTATCATTGGAAACAGTTTCATTTAAAACACTCTTTTTAGGCCTACCTCGACAAGTTTTCCTTTTTTTAGGCCTACCCCTTTTAACAGATGTATCAGAAAAAATACTACTTGGCGATAAATCACGAGAAACAAAAGTAAAACTTGAAAGATCATCACTTAAATTACTATCAATTTCAAAAGAAATACTACCATTATCTAAATTATCCCCAATTGAATCATTACCCAAAACAATATTACCCCCAGTTACATTTATACCATCCATTAAATCACCATCCACAGAACATCCACCAACAACACTCTTCTGATAACGTTCTCTTTCCAATTTTCTCTTTCTTTGTTGTTTGGAAGGCATTTAAAATTGAATTATAAAATTTGATATAAAAATTTATCTAAAAAGAAAAAAGTTTAAGTACCTTTTAACTTCATTTAATTTTTTTAATTTTTCTTTTTAATTGTTTGTTTGTATTGACTTCAAGTGGATTCAAACCTTCAACACTTATCAACATCCAAAAGGTTAGTCTCTTCCTCCTCCCTCGGTTAAAGGATCGCTCCTTATTATTCAGGGAATGCTCCCTGATTAGTTATACTCTTTATAAAGCAGGATTTATGCAGGACTTTTCTTGAATCCGGTATGACCTTGCTTATAAGAGGAAACTAATCAGGGGTCATTTGCTGATTAGATTCCATCCTTAAAGGAGGCATGCCGAGTAAAAAACCGGCATGACCCCTCTATCCAGAATGAAACCTAATCAGAAAATGCGCCCTGATTAGTTTCCTCTTAATAAAGCAAGGTCCATACCGATCAAGAAAAAATCCGGCATGACCCCTACTCTATAAAGAGTACAACTAATCAGGGAACATTCCCTGATTAGTAGGGAGCAACTCCCTTAACCGAGGGAGGAGGAAGAAACTAACCTTTTGAATGTTGATGAAGTGTTGAAGGTTTGAATCCACTTGAGGCCAATACAACCAAACAATTAAAAAGAAAAATTAAAAAATTAAATGAAGTTAAAAAGGGTACTTATTTACTTCCCTCCCCCACCCAATTTTCCGGTAAAAATGTAAGAATGGCCAATCTGTCATGTTTGTAGAACTCGTCACGAAGTGCCTAATGACAGCAAAATCAAAAAAAATGCACTTGGTTTGACCAAAATACAGAACCAGAAAATTTAGAAACCATGGGGAGGGTTTTCAAATAAAAAATTTGATGGAAATGATACCTCATTCAAAAGAGCTCGTCGAGTTGAGTCGAATGACAACAATATCGACAAGATTGGACAAGATTTGTCAAAGTTATGACATAAAATAAACATACGAAAGATCGACGACTCGCGTCATAATTTTGCCAAATACTGTCCAAGCTTGTCGATATTGTTGTCATTCGACTCAGCTCGACGAGCTCTTTCGAATGAGGTATCATTTGCACAAACTTTTCGAATTCCAAAACACCACCCCAGCGGGTCTAAGTTTTCGGGGGTCTGTATCTCGGTCAACCCGAGTCAGATTTTTTTGATTTTGGTGTCATTCGATGCAGCTCGATGAGCTCTATAAAGATGACAGACTGACCATTTTTACATATTTATCGAAAAATGGGTGGGGCGGGAAGTAAATAAGTACCCTAAAAAGGGCCCTGCTCAGAATTTGTATTTAAAAAAAGCCTAAATTTCTGAAATCTTTTGGGAACTGTTGACTTGATTACATGCAACAGATCCTAATTAATAATTCACAAACAATTATTAATAATTGAAAATGTAAAAATCCGGAAAAAAACTCGAAAAACCAAAAAAAAACCCGAAAAAACGGGAAAAACCAATTTCGTTAATTTCGAGGGTTTTTCGTGTTTTTTTTTTGCTCAAAAAAGGATGAAACATGAGCAGGACCCTTTTAGAACACTAAAAAATAAACACCATCTTTAAAAAACTAAAAAATTTAAAAAAAACAGAAAAAAATGAATTTTTGAAAATCAAAAAAGTGAAAAAAAGCCGAAAAAATGCCTATGGACAAAATGGTCAGGCGGATAAAATGCCTACGGTTTATAATAAAGCTGGTTGAAACCTAATTAAAAATAAAAGAAGCGGGGTAATAGGTTATCGGCCACGGGGGAGTTTAATGCGCATGACCATTTTGGTGCCACACTCAAGTGCGGCACCGTAATGGCCTGTTGAAAATTTCAACTCGTTATAGCGGATTTTCCAAAGCCTGGAGGTCTAAGTGCCTGAGAGTGATATTGTAGGGATGGGAGTTGTTAACAAATCAATAGTTGGTCACTCGAGTCTCAGATGAAGTTTTGGAGGTCATATGGTCCAAAGAGCCGGGGTCGAAATGTCGACTTTTTTTAAAAGGTCGTTTCAGCTTTTTTCGATAGCCTATTCGAAAGAGCGTCCACTGGGGCTCCGAATAAGGTATACTTTGTTGGGGGTCTACTTGAGTCTCAAAAAGTTATGGTCAGTGTTCGCAAATGTCACAAAACTTTATGAGACTCTAACGACTCGAGGAAAATTTTTAAAATTTTTCCGAGAACGGATTTGAACTCAGCGCATATTAGAGTACCATATGAGCCGTTTTTGGAAAAAAAATTAAAAATTTTGTCACGTCAAAATTTATTCCCCAAAGTTGAGACTCAAAATTTGACAAAATGTTTAAAAAATCAATAACTCCCCAAAAATAAACCCTTTTGAAACATTTTAAAAGCTTAATATATAGAAAAATTTCTGCTCTTTTTTATAAAAATATTTATAACACCCCTCAGCCTCTATATACCCCAAAAAATTTTAAAAACCGAAAAATTTTGAATTTTGAAAAAATCGACCCTACCAGGCCTCGGGTGAAATTTACAAAATTTAAATAGCTCAAAAAATTTGTAATTTTTTGCTCTATTTTATAACCTTTAATTCGTTTGGCTACGACAAAATCCCGCCATGTTATGGCCAATTTAAATTTCACCCAAAAATTTCAAAGGGGTACCCCTTCAAAAATGGGTCCAAAAATCGATATCGAGAAAAATATGTTTTATGGTACTCCAATATGTGCTGAACACGAATCCGAACTCCGTTTATTTTAAAAATTTTTTCCTCGGAGATATACTCAAAAAACCGACCACTTTTGGCCCCAAAAATGCCACTTTTTTGAGTATAACTCCCCCAGACTCAAGTGTACCCCAATAAAGTATATATTTTTAGAGGTTTCAAGGGACGCTCTACAAGATAGATACTCAAATCGAGTTTCAATTCACGCGTTAAAAAGTCGGTTTTGGCGAGGTCACTTTGGTGCCCATAACTATGTCAGGAAAAAATCTCAGACTCTTGTGTCCCCCAACAAAATTGTAGTACATTTAGTGCCCTATTATACCAAAAAAGAGTTGAAACCGTTTGCCCAATCTTAAGCATTTTTATAATTACACTCAATGGGAGCCACCCTTCAGGTTAGGGGTTTTGGACATTTTGGACCTTTAGCGTTAATAACTTTGCCCAAAATGGTCAGAAAAATTGAACCAAATTTTTTCAGACTCCCCACATGGAGCTCTATCGAATGGCATATAATTTGTAAATTGTCGTTGAGTTTCGTCGGACACCATGTGTCATTTTGGGACGAGATGTGCAATTTTCCGCGAGGCTACGGGTCGGAGAGTTGATCCCAGACCTCCCAATTTTTCCTTCAATATAGTACACATCCCAACTTAAAATCCTCCCCCCAACCACTTTTTGATCCAACTTTTTCCCCTTCGAGCTATAACCATTTGAAAAACCACCCATGGCCGTTTCAGTGCGAAAACGACGGTTCAGTGCCGAGGTCAGATTTTTCCTGAATAGAGCGCAAAAAGTTGCAGGACAAATCCACCTTCAAAAAAATTCCAGCCGCCGGCCTTCGGCCGGCGGAATTTTTGAAAGCCCATTTCCCCCCAAAATAGGGGCACTACCAAGATTTTTATTAAATATATAACTAGCTGTGGGTTACGTATGCGATGGCGGCGTTGTGCGTATGCAATTCCTATTAGGATACTCTGGCTGTTTAGTTTGGGGTGCCCGTTGGAAAGCCTAACGGCTTTGGGGCGCGCTTCGCGCGCTGCTAGAAACAGTTCATTCTTTTCATAATTTAAACCATCCCGTTTTTTACCGTGCTTAGCCATTGTTGTATAACATTTTGTAATTATACAACAATGCCCAGGGTACACCACGTGGAGGTGCACGGAGGTAAACGGGCAAACCCTGTACCCCGTGGGAGGGACCCCACCCCAAAAGAAATAATAAATAAATAAATAAATAAATAATAAAAATCCCCCAAATAATTAAAATAATTAAAATAAACTTAAAAACAAACAAAAAACAATGAATACTCAACCGGTCAGCATAAAGCCTCCCGTGCGATTATGCCCCTATTGGACATAAAAGTGAAAAAAATAAATCATTAAACAACAATGAAATACTCAACCGGTCAGCATAAAGCCTCCCGTGCGATTATGCCCCTATTGGACATAAAAGTGAATAATAAATAAAAAAAATAAATCATTAAACAACAATGAAATACTCAACCGGTCAGCATAAAGCCTCCCGTGCGATTATGCCCCTATTGGACATAAAAGTGAATAATAAATAAAAAAATAAATCATTAAACAACAATGAAATACTCAACCGGTTGGCATAAAGCCTCCCGTGCGATTATGCCCCTATTGGACATAAAAGTGAAAAAAATAAAATTAAAGCTCAAAACTATAAAATAATTAAACAAATAAAATACTATTTAAAAACAACCCAAAAATACTAAGTTTTAAATAATACAATCCCAAAAACCTTCTCATAAAGAATAATATAAAAAACATCAATAACAATAAACCAAATCAAAAACAGCTTACACCAATATTACGAGAAATATACCCATTTCTATCAAAATATTCCAAAAAATATAATCAGCTCCCAATCAAAAACAAACAAATCTTATTTATATACTATAATTAAACACTCCACTAAAAATACCAATTATACTTTAATTAAACACAACATTCAATAAACTAAATAATAGACACAACCAAATAAATTTTAAATAAAAACAATTCGGATCAAAAGTAAATAATTCATACCCCAAATAAAATAATAAATATAAAACCAAAAAAAACCCTTCCACAACAAATAATATACAGAACCAAAAGTAATATCACAATACAACATTCAAGAAAACCAAAAAAGCTCAACAAAAAACTTTTTTAAATTAAACCTAATCAAAAGTAATTCCTTGGCAACTACATTTCTTATTGGAATACTTCCATCATTATTTGGTTTTTTAGGAGCAAAAATTTTAATAAAATCACCACTTCGGCCACGTGATAAGGCTGTATATAATTGCCGTGGGCAAAGGGCTCGTCATTAAAATCAATACCCAAACGCTCACAAGTTTGCCCTTGAGCTTTAGTGATTGTCATACAAAAAGCAACCCTTACAGGAAACTGAAATCGTTCGAAGCTTACTGCATCAGGATTATTATCAACAAATTGATTTCTTGTACGACAAATGCCAACTTTAAAACCATGATCAGATCCATATTTATTGTCTCTGCTTCTATAAGATTCGATTGTAAATTAGTTACATTAGTCTCGTTCCATTACACAACGATTTTTGTGTGTTTAAATTTTGAAGCAATACGATTACGGAGCCCACTTTGAGCTTGAGACTATGAGCTGGCATTCCATTTGGAGTGATACGATTTAATGTGCAACGTCATATTCAGCAGCATTATAAGCCAAAGGATTTTCACCTGTCGGATTGTCAATAGATAAATATTCGACCTCTGGTGAATCAATCATGTCTATAATTTCACAATTAATAGAATCAACAACCTATTTGTTGGTGCTAAAATTAATCTTTTCAATAATTCATTACTTGCTACAGCAACCCTTGATCAAAAACAAAATCATATAATTCTTGTCGTGAATTGACTATCATATTTGGTGGAAATTAACTAAATCACCGATAGTTCCGGTACCATACTATAAAGCCAATCCTTAAATTGAATTTCCGAAGGAATCACTCTCATATTTTGCACAAGTCTAAATTTTTGGAAAAGGGGATACAAATGTGAGGATTGAATGCAAGCAGCAACAGAAGCACCAGGGGAAGCAGAATCAGCAACTGGTAAAGATTGCTTCCAGTCTCCTGAAAGTATCACAACTTTCCCAGCAAAAGGATGGGTTTTATTTTGAGGAACCATAGTACGACACAATTGGTCTACATTTTCAAACACAGTCTTATTTAACATGGTTATCTCATCAATAATAATGACATCACATTCTATAATTCTTCTCCCAAAAAGCTGTCAAACTTTACCAAAGGAAGTTTTCCCGGTTCAACATTAATCCCGAAACGAAAAGCAGAGTGA
>JARQAB010000020.1:3747500-3768542 GCA_036172955.1 Meloidogyne arenaria
TCTGATCCTTAAACATTTCCCACAAAACATAACCATCAATAACACACCGTTCTGTTCCCCCAAATACAAGAATATTTGCGAACAATTGCCTCATCTGTGAGGGATTAAATGAAAAAGAGGCCTCCCTCAACGTACGTTCCCAAACCCCATTATCTTCAAAAAGTCCCCTTAAGCGTGCAGCATCTGCAAAAGTAGTACATACTTGACCATTAAATGTTTTTAGTTCTTCTGGATCCCCAGGAAAATGCTTAGTTAGAACATACAAAGCAAAGAGTTCAGGTTCACGTGGTGATACAGGATAAATTCTCCCTATAATCGGTTTAGTTATTTTTCTAATTTCAGCCATTCTCCTTTTATGCCACACCTTTTCTTTGCTATCAAATGAATATGTTTCAGGTAAAACTTCAAAAAGTATATTTTTAATAAAGGGATTATTTATATTCTTTCGCCATAAGTTCCAGTAAGCAGTAAGATGTGTATCTGGAAGAATGCCTTCTTCAACGTTAGCAAGAACCTCAGGAGCAGTTTTAGAATTAAAAACTAATTTTTGGTTACCCGGCAAATGAATTTTCAAACCTATAACAGTGTGTGAAAGAAAGGCATACTTATATCCCATTACTCGCGAAAAAGCCTCGGTTGGACTACGATAAATCATTTTAGCGTATTGTGCAGGTTCATCAACATTGATTAGGCCATCTACAGCACTACGGACATAGGAAAAACTGTTACCTTTAAACGGATATTTTAAGGCATATTTTAAATTGTCAGATTGTCCATACGCAAATTCAAGATTATGGTGACAATGAAACATGACAAGAATAAATGGGTTATAAGCTACTACACGAGAATTATCATATTTAACTTTAATCCTACCTCTTTTAATTTCTAACGTTTCACCGCCGTCTGCCGGACTCGGACGCCTATATTCGGCTGGTTTGTTGGCGTGTAAAATGGTAAATTTACTGAAAGGTTTTGGAAAGCCTTTCTTACAGTTACCCCTATTATTACGACAATGTGACCCACAATCATGAAACTGATGCTTAGGTAACAGTTCACGCACCTTGCGTAAAAAATTTGCCCAAACAGACTTATCATTTGCAGTTGGTTCTGGTGGAATATGTGCCCAAATTAAATTTTCTACATTTTCAGGCGTAGCAGGAATATCAGTACAATATACTCTATGCAAATGTGGACCGCCTACTCTTTTCTGAAACTCACGACTTTCACCAAAGCCTAGAATGTTACCAAGAATATGCTTCTTTTCTAATAGATAATGAAGTTTTCTAAGTTTATCTTCGTAAATACGACAAGTAATATCAAATCTATCAACAACTTTTTGATTAGCCCGTAATAAATTTCTTTGAATTTCAGGCCACCTGGGATTGCAGGTAAAAGTAAACATAAATGAACAAAACCCAGTTTTACGAGTCCGGGCCATTATTGCAGTTGCATTATAAAACATCTCCTGAAAATATGGGCGTGTCCCGGGGTGATATTTCCTAAACGCAACAATGTGACCAAGATCAGAAACAGACTTAGCACCGCAATCTCTTTGCAACCATCTAAGAGCATCTGGAGGATATGTAGCACGCAAATCCATATCGTCTCTTCTTAAATAATTAGCAACAGAGGAATCTATTCTAGCATTATAATCTAACACAAACTTTTGACTCAAACCGCCACCTGCGTTCCAAATATTATGGTAATCTTCATTTCTACGCAAAGCAAGGCGATATTTAATGTAAGCCCTAACAGAAATATTTTTTTTATTAGAATTTTCAGCATCATCATCAGACGAATCATCGTTTATGGCATTTAAATTATTTTTATTCAAAGGTATTTTTGCATGATAACCATCATCGCCACAAGGAAAAAGAATGGGATAACATAATGTGTCTGTTAAAGGATGATTAGGAGCAAAAGTAAACAAATGACCTTCAAGATCTGTAATATAGATGCCTTTAACTTGTGGTAATTCATCGGCTTCAGTACAAATCGAAAATAAAGTCTCTTCTGTAGGCAGATTAACTTGCCTAGGATGATCAGAAGGATCACGAACAATAACAGGCGCATCCCTCTCTTCTAACAATACAAGCCTATAATACTTAACAGAATCAAGACCATCCGAGTGTAATTTATCCAAGTATTGAGCATGGAAATTTTTATAAATAGTTGCCAAAGGATGGGTTTGACGCAAAAGTGTATCTAAATTTCTAAGTGTTTCCTGGTCTACTCTATCGCCACCATAAGAAACATTATTAACCCTATTTTCAAAGGCTGTATTTGCATCCAAAATATATAACTGTGAAAAAGAAGGGCCATTATCACCAGGCGTGGTCGAGCTAAGTTTACGAACAAACTCTCCGTTAAGTAAATAACAAATTCCCCCATCAAGATTTGATTCTCTATGGCCGACATAAACTGATGCGAAGGCCAATAATGAGTTATATATATTCTGGTGTTGCAAAAATTCTAAAGAATCTTGAGAATCACCATTACTTAAATCTTTTAAAAGTTGAGGGTGTGGACTATAAGGCGGAAGAGTGACTAAACCACACTTACAACAAAAAGAAGAAGTAATTTTTTTATGTTTCTGACGAAAAGCCTCGTTAACTTCTGTGTTCAACAATAAAGCCCCACAAAAACAACAAACTTGATCACCAAAATTACCGGAATCGTAATAAGGCTCATAATGCATAGACCTAACATCTGCACACGGATAAAGCTTATGAGACCTTCCACAGTAAGAAGAAATCTTAAAAAACACATCATCATTATTCTCTGTTTCAGAAAGTTCAGAAACAGAATTAGTTTTTCTAGCAGCAATTCTTTCAGACCGCCTTAATGGTGGGTCTGGCTCTAAATCTAAAACGGGATAATTATTAACAACACAATTATCTTGTATCTCGTTACCAAAATCTAAATTAAAATTAAAAACATTTCCTTGCACTGGAGCATGTCTAGGATTATAATCGAAAATCCCAACATAATCAATATCATTTGAAAGAATTAACTGAGAAAAATGCCATAAAATACGCTTCCTTTCATATTGAATATTTAAAAAAGGAATTATTAACGATTTATTATTAAACAAAAACAATTCCGAATACAGGCAAACAAAAAATCCACAATTTGTCCCATCTCTTTGTTCTGTAAACTGAGAACGGGGCAAAACTTGAATATTTATATTCTCAACAAAAAGGCCAGGTGTCAAATCACAAATACACCTCTTAATTAAATCTACACGCCTTTGATCAAAAACACCACAAGAAACATCGGTTAAACGGTTAACAGAAGGTAAAGAGTCAACGAAAATGCAAGAAAAATTATTACGATCTGAACGATCAAAAATTACCAACCCAAAATGACCAGGAAAAATAATTGGAATCAATAAAATATCATAATCCTGGTTATAATTATAACAACAATCAAAATATTAAGCGGATCAACACCCTCCCCAAAATGGTGCTCAACAACAGCAAACTGAGGCGAAACAACGACAACATTCAAATTGGAACGATATGATAAAAATTTTAAATAAATAAAAACAAAACTATCTTGCAACCACAAATTAGGATCCGACCACAAACTAATAATTTCGGGCCTTGAAAACCCAATATCATCGGTAAAAATCCTATTATTAATATTAGGCATAGGACCAAAAGGTATATCTAATAAATCAATAGACAAAAAGGCGGGAACATAATTCACATTAACATTATCATTGGAAACAGTTTCATTTAAAACACTCTTTTTAGGCCTACCTCGACAAGTTTTCCTTTTTTTAGGCCTACCCCTTTTAACAGATGTATCAGAAAAAATACTACTTGGCGATAAATCACGAGAAACAAAAGTAAAACTTGAAAGATCATCACTTAAATTACTATCAATTTCAAAAGAAATACTACCATTATCTAAATTATCCCCAATTGAATCATTACCCAAAACAATATTACCCCCAGTTACATTTATACCATCCATTAAATCACCATCCACAGAACATCCACCAACAACACTCTTCTGATAACGTTCTCTTTCCAATTTTCTCTTTCTTTGTTGTTTGGAAGGCATTTAAAATTGAATTATAAAATTTGATATAAAAATTTATCTAAAAAGAAAAAAGTTTAAGTACCTTTTTAACTTCATTTAATTTTTTTAATTTTTCTTTTTAATTGTTTGTTTGTATTGACTTCAAGTGGATTCAAACCTTCAACACTTATCAACATCCAAAAGGTTAGTCTCTTCCTCCTCCCTCGGTTAAAGGATCGCTCCTTATTATTCAGGGAATGCTCCCTGATTAGTTATACTCTTTATAAAGCAGGATTTATGCAGGACTTTTCTTGAATCCGGTATGAACCTTGCTTTATTAAGAGGAAACTAATCAGGGGTCATTTGCTGATTAGATTCCATCCTTAAAGGAGGCATGCCGAGTAAAAAACCGGCATGACCCCTCTATCCAGAATGAAACCTAATCAGAAAATGCGCCCTGATTAGTTTCCTCTTAATAAAGCAAGGTCCATACCGGATCAAGAAAAAATCCGGCATGACCCCTACTCTATAAAGAGTACAACTAATCAGGGAACATTCCCTGATTAGTAGGGAGCAACTCCCTTAACCGAGGGAGGAGGAAGAAACTAACCTTTTGAATGTTGATGAAGTGTTGAAGGTTTGAATCCACTTGAGGCCAATACAACCAAACAATTAAAAAGAAAAATTAAAAAAATTAAATGAAGTTAAAAAGGGTACTTATTTACTTCCCTCCCCCACCCAATTTTTCCGGTAAAAATGTAAGAATGGCCAATCTGTCATGTTTGTAGAACTCGTCACGAAGTGCCTAATGACAGCAAAATCAAAAAAATGCACTTGGTTTGACCAAAATACAGAACCCAGAAAATTTAGAAACCATGGGGAGGGTTTTCAAATAAAAAAATTTGATGGAAATGATACCTCATTCAAAAGAGCTCGTCGAGTTGAGTCGAATGACAACAATATCGACAAGATTGGACAAGATTTGTCAAAGTTATGACATAAAATAAACATACGAAAGATCGACGACTCGCGTCATAATTTTGCCAAATACTGTCCAAGCTTGTCGATATTGTTGTCATTCGACTCAGCTCGACGAGCTCTTTCGAATGAGGTATCATTTGCACAAACTTTTCGAATTCCAAAAAACCACCCCTGCGGGGTCTAAGTTTTCGGGGGTCTGTATCTCGGTCAAACCGAGTCAGATTTTTTTGATTTTGGTGTCATTCGATGCAGCTCGATGAGCTCTATAAAGATGACAGACTGACCATTTTTACATATTTATCGAAAAAATTGGGTGGGGGCGGGAAGTAAATAAGTACCCTAAAAAGGGCCCTGCTCAGAATTTGTAATTTAAAAAAAGCCTAAATTTCTGAAATCTTTTGGGAACTGTTGACTTGATTACATGCAACAGATCCTAATTAATAATTCACAAACAATTATTAATAATTGAAAATGTAAAAATCCGGAAAAAAACTCGAAAAACCCAAAAAAACCCGAAAAAACGGGAAAAACCAATTTCGTTAATTTCGAGGGTTTTTCGTGTTTTTTTTTTGCTCAAAAAAGGATTGAAACATGAGCAGGACCCTTTTAGAACACTAAAAAATAAACACCATCTTTAAAAAACTAAAAAATTTAAAAAAAAACAGAAAAAAATGAATTTTTTGAAAATCAAAAAAGTGAAAAAAGCCGAAAAAATGCCTATGGACAAAATGGTCAGGCGGATAAAATGCCTACGGTTTATAATAAAGCTGGTTGAAACCTAATTAAAATAAAAGAAGCGGGGTAATAGGTTATCGGCCACGGGGAGTTTAATGCGCATGACCATTTTGGTGCCACACTCAAGTGCGGCACCGTAATGGCCTGTTGAAAATTTCAACTCGTTATAGCGGATTTTCCAAAGCCTGGAGGTCTAAGTGCCTGAGAGTGATATTGTAGGGATGGGAGTTGTTAACAAATCAATAGTTGGTCACTCGAGTCTCAGATGAAGTTTTGGAGGTCATATGGTCCAAAGAGCCGGGGTCGAAATGTCGACTTTTTTTAAAAGGTCGTTTCAGCTTTTTTCGATAGCCTATTCGAAAGAGCGTCCACTGGGGCTCCGAATAAGGTATACTTTGTTGGGGGTCTACTTGAGTCTCAAAAAGTTATGGTCAGTGTTCGCAAATGTCACAAAACTTTATGAGACTCTAACGACTCGAGGAAAATTTTTAAAATTTTTCCGAGAACGGATTTGAACTCAGCGCATATTAGAGTACCATATGAGCCGTTTTTGGAAAAAAAATTAAAAAATTTTGTCACGTCAAAATTTATTCCCCAAAGTTGAGACTCAAAATTTGACAAAATGTTTAAAAAATCATAACTCCCCAAAAATAAACCCTTTTGAAACATTTTAAAAGCTTAATATATAGCAAAAATTCTGCTCTATTTTATAAAAATATTTATAACACCCCTCAGCCTCGATATACCCCAAAAAATTTTAAAAAACCGAAAAATTTTGAATTTTGAAAAAATCGACCCTACCAGGCCTCGGGTGAAATTTTACAAAAATTTAAATAGCTCAAAAAATTTGTAATTTTTTGCTCTATTTTATAACCTTTAATTCGTTTGGCTACGACAAAATCCCGCCATGTTATGGCCAATTTAAATTTCACCCAAAAATTTCAAAAGGGGTACCCCTTCAAAAATGGGTCCAAAAATCGATATCGAGAAAAATATGTTTTATGGTACTCCAATATGTGCTGAACACGAATCCGAACTCCGTTTATTTTTAAAAATTTTTTCCTCGGAGATATACTCAAAAAACCGACCACTTTTGGCCCCAAAAATGCCACTTTTTTGAGTATAACTCCCCCAGACTCAAGTGTACCCCCAATAAAGTATATATTTTTAGAGGTTTCAAGGGACGCTCTACAAGATAGGATACTCAAATCGAGTTTCAATTCACGCGTTAAAAAGTCGGTTTTGGCGAGGTCACTTTGGTGCCCATAACTATGTCAGGAAAAAATCTCAGACTCTTGTGTCCCCCAACAAAATTGTAGTACATTTAGTGCCCTATTATACCAAAAAAGAGTTGAAACCGTTTGCCCAATCTTAAGCATTTTTATAATTACACTCAATGGGAGCCACCCTTCAGGTTAGGGGTTTTGGACATTTTGGACCTTTAGCGTTTAATAACTTTGCCCAAAATGGTCAGAAAAATTTGAACCAAATTTTTTCAGACTCCCCACATGGAGCTCTATCGAATGGCATATAATTTGTAAATTGTCGTTGAGTTTCGTCGGACACCATGTGTCATTTTGGGACGAGATGTGCAATTTTTCCGCGAGGCTACGGGTCGGAGAGTTGATCCCAGACCTCCCAAATTTTTCCTTCAATATAGTACACATCCCAACTTAAAATCCTCCCCCCAACCACTTTTTGATCCAACTTTTCCCCTTCGAGCTATAACCATTTGAAAAACCACCCATGGCCGTTTCAGTGCGAAAACGACGGTTCAGTGCCGAGGTCAGATTTTTCCTGAATAGAGCGCAAAAAGTTGCAGGACAAATCCACCTTCAAAAAAATTCCAGCCGCCGGCCTTCGGCCGGCGGAATTTTTGAAAGCCCATTTCCCCCCAAAAATAGGGGCACTACCAAGATTTTTATTAAATATATAACTAGCTGTGGGTTACGTATGCGATGGCGGCGTTGTGCGTATGCAATTCCTATTAGGATACTCTGGCTGTTTAGTTTGGGGTGCCCGTTGGAAAGCCTAACGGCTTTGGGGCGCGCTTCGCGCGCTGCTAGAAACAGTTCATTCTTTTCATAATTTAAACCATCCCGTTTTTTACCGTGCTTAGCCATTGTTGTATAACATTTTGTAATTATACAACAATGCCCAGGGTACACCACGTGGAGGTGCACGGAGGTAAACGGGCAAACCCTGTACCCCGTGGGAGGGACCCCACCCCAAAAGAAATAATAAATAAATAAATAAATAATAAATAATAAAAATCCCCCAAATAATTAAAATAATTAAAATAAACTTAAAAACAAACAAAAAACAATGAAATACTCAACCGGTCAGCATAAAGCCTCCCGTGCGATTATGCCCCTATTGGACATAAAAGTGAATAATAAATAAAAAAAATAAATCATTAAACAACAATGAAATACTCAACCGGTCAGCATAAAGCCTCCCGTGCGATTATGCCCCTATTGGACATAAAAGTGAATAATAAATAAAAAAAATAAATCATTAAACAACAATGAAATACTCAACCGGTCAGCATAAAGCCTCCCGTGCGATTATGCCCCTATTGGACATAAAAGTGAATAATAAATAAAAAAAATAAATCATTAAACAACAATGAAATACTCAACCGGTTGGCATAAAGCCTCCCGTGCGATTATGCCCCTATTGGACATAAAAGTGAAAAAAATAAAATTAAAGCTCAAAACTATAAAAATAATTAAACAAATAAAATACTATTTAAAAAACAACCCCAAAAATACTAAGTTTTAAATAATACAATCCCAAAAACCTTCTCATAAAGAATAATATAAAAAACATCAATAACAAATAAACCAAATCAAAAAACAGCTTACACCAATATTACGAGAAATATACCCATTTCTATCAAAATATTCCAAAAAATATAATCAGCTCCCAATCAAAAACAAAACAAATCTTATTTTATATACTATAATTAAACACTCCACTAAAAATACCAATTATACTTTAATTAAACACAACATTCAATAAACTAAAATAATAGACACAACCAAATAAATTTTAAATAAAAAACAATTCGGATCAAAAGTAAATAATTCATACCCCAAATAAAATAATAAATATAAAACCAAAAAAACCCTTCCACAACAAATAATATACAGAACCAAAAGTAATATCACAATACAACATTCAAGAAAAACCAAAAAAGCTCAACAAAAAACTTTTTTAAATTAAACCTAATCAAAAGTAATTCCATTGGCAACTACATTTCTTATTGGAATACTTCCATCATTATTTGGTTTTTTAGGAGCAAAAATTTTAATAAAATCACCACTTCGGCCACGTGATAAGGCTGTATATAATTGCCCGTGGGCAAAGGGCTCGTCATTAAAATCAATACCCAAACGCTCACAAGTTTGCCCTTGAGCTTTAGTGATTGTCATACAAAAAGCAACCCTTACAGGAAACTGAAATCGTTCGAAGCTTACTGCATCAGGATTATTATCAACAAATTGATTCTTGTACGACAAATGCCAACTTTAAAACCATGATCAGATCCAATATTTATTGTCTCTGCTTCTATAAGATTCGATTGTAAATTAGTTACAATTAGTCTCGTTCCATTACACAACGATTTTTGTGTGTTTAAATTTTGAAGCAATACGATTACGGAGCCCACTTTGAGCTTGAGACTATGAGCTGGCATTCCATTTGGAGTGATACGATTTAATGTTGCAACGTCATATTCAGCAGCATTATAAGCCAAAGGATTTTCACCTGTCGGATTGTCAATAGATAAATATTCGACCTCTGGTGAATCAATCATGTCTATAATTTCACAATTAATAGAATCAACAACCCTATTTGTTGGTGCTAAAATTAATCTTTTCAATAATTCATTACTTGCTACAGCAAACCCTTGATCAAAAACAAAATCATATAATTCTTGTCGTGAATTGACTATCATATTTGGTGGAATATTAACTAAATCACCGATAGTTCCGGTACCAATACTATAAAGCCAATCCTTAAATTGAATTTCCGAAGGAATCACTCTCATATTTTGCACAAGTCTAAATTTTTGGAAAAGGGGATACAAATGTGAGGATTGAATGCAAGCAGCAACAGAAGCACCAGGGGAAGCAGAATCAGCAACTGGTAAAGATTGCTTCCAGTCTCCTGAAAGTATCACAACTTTCCCAGCAAAAGGATGGGTTTTATTTTGAGGAACCATAGTACGACACAATTGGTCTACATTTTCAAACACAGTCTTATTTAACATGGTTATCTCATCAATAATAATGACATCACATTCTATAATTCTTCTCCCAAAAAAGCTGTCAAACTTTACCAAAGGAAGTTTTCCCGGTTCAACATTAATCCCGAAACGAAAAGCAGAGTGAAATGTCATACCCCCTGCATAAAACTTTGTAGAAGCAATACCCGTTGAGGCGGTTGGTAAAACTTTTAAATTTAACTGCCTAAGTTGGTAAAGAACATAATTTAATAAGAATGTTTTGCCTGTACCCCCATCTCCTGACAAATAAAAATATTTATTAACAGAATTAGGGTCAAAAACAGCATCGCGAATCATATTAAAGAAAGTATTTTGTTCAGTATTTAAATTTGCCCTTTCTAAATTAGAGGTATCTAATGTTTCATCGGGCTCATCACTGTTAACAGTGTTCGGAAAGAAAAAATCGTCTAACGCCCTATCTGGGTCATTTAAGATTGAATTATTAGGCGAAGGAAGACCAAAATCATCCATAGAACGCCCATTACTTAACAAATATCTCTCAATGATAGCTAATGCTCTATCAATACGTAAAAGTTTTTCATTTTCTGAACACCGTCTCCTATCATACATCTGATCCTTAAACATTTCCCACAAAACATAACCATCAATAACACACCGTTCTGTTCCCCCAAATACAAGAATATTTGCGAACAATTGCCTCATCTGTGAGGGATTAAATGAAAAAGAGGCCTCCCTCAACGTACGTTCCCAAACCCCATTATCTTCAAAAGTCCCCTTAAGCGTGCAGCATCTGCAAAAGTAGTACATACTTGACCATTAAATGTTTTTAGTTCTTCTGGATCCCCAGGAAAATGCTTAGTTAGAACATACAAAGCAAAGAGTTCAGGTTCACGTGGTGATACAGGATAAATTCTCCCTATAATCGGTTTAGTTATTTTTCTAATTTCAGCCATTCTCCTTTTATGCCACACCTTTTCTTTGCTATCAAATGAATATGTTTCAGGTAAAACTTCAAAAAGTATATTTTAATAAAGGGATTATTTATATTCTTTCGCCATAAGTTCCAGTAAGCAGTAAGATGTGTATCTGGAAGAATGCCTTCTTCAACGTTAGCAAGAACCTCAGGAGCAGTTTTAGAATTAAAAACTAATTTTTGGTTACCCGGCAAATGAATTTTCAAACCTATAACAGTGTGTGAAAGAAAGGCATACTTATATCCCATTACTCGCGAAAAAGCCTCGGTTGGACTACGATAAATCATTTTAGCGTATTGTGCAGGTTCATCAACATTGATTAGGCCATCTACAGCACTACGGACATAGGAAAAACTGTTACCTTTAAACGGATATTTTAAGGCATATTTTAAATTGTCAGATTGTCCATACGCAAATTCAAGATTATGGTGACAATGAAACATGACAAGAATAAATGGGTTATAAGCTACTACACGAGAATTATCATATTTAACTTTAATCCTACCTCTTTTAATTTCTAACGTTTCACCGCCGTCTGCCGGACTCGGACGCCTATATTCGGCTGGTTTGTTGGCGTGTAAAATGGTAAATTTACTGAAAGGTTTTGGAAAGCCTTTCTTACAGTTACCCCTATTATTACGACAATGTGACCCACAATCATGAAACTGATGCTTAGGTAACAGTTCACGCACCTTGCGTAAAAAATTTGCCCAAACAGACTTATCATTTGCAGTTGGTTCTGGTGGAATATGTGCCCAAATTAAATTTTCTACATTTTCAGGCGTAGCAGGAATATCAGTACAATATACTCTATGCAAATGTGGACCGCCTACTCTTTTCTGAAACTCACGACTTTCACCAAAGCCTAGAATGTTACCAAGAATATGCTTCTTTTCTAATAGATAATGAAGTTTTCTAAGTTTATCTTCGTAAATACGACAAGTATATCAAATCTATCAACAACTTTTTGATTAGCCCGTAATAAATTTCTTTGAATTTCAGGCCACCTGGGATTGCAGGTAAAAGTAAACATAAATGAACAAAACCCAGTTTTACGAGTCCGGGCCATTATTGCAGTTGCATTATAAAACATCTCCTGAAAATATGGGCGTGTCCCGGGGTGATATTTCCTAAACGCACACTGTGACCAAGATCAGAAACAGACTTAGCACCGCAATCTCTTTGCAACCATCTAAGAGCATCTGGAGGATATGTAGCACGCAAATCCATATCGTCTCTTCTTAAATAATTAGCAACAGAGGAATCTATTCTAGCATTATAATCTAACACAAACTTTTGACTCAACCGCCACCTGCGTTCCAAATATTATGGTAATCTTCATTTCTACGCAAAGCAAGGCGATATTTAATGTAAGCCCTAACAGAAATATTTTTTTTATTAGAATTTCAGCATCATCATCAGACGAATCATCGTTTATGGCATTTAAATTATTTTTATTCAAAGGTATTTTTGCATGATAACCATCATCGCCACAAGGAAAAGAATGGGATAACATAATGTGTCTGTTAAAGGATGATTAGGAGCAAAAGTAAACAAATGACCTTCAAGATCTGTAATATAGATGCCTTAACTTGTGGTATTCATCGGCTTCAGTACAAATCGAAATAAAGTCTCTTCTGTAGGCAGATTAACTTGCCTAGGATGATCAGAAGGATCACGAACAATAACAGGCGCATCCCTCTCTTCTAACAATACAAGCCTATAATACTTAACAGAATCAAGACCATCCGAGTGTAATTTATCCAAGTATTGAGCATGGAAAATTTTTTATAAATAGTTGCCAAAGGATGGGTTTGACGCAAAAGTGTATCTAAATTTCTAAGTGTTTCCTGGTCTACTCTATCGCCACCATAAGAAACATTATTAACCCTATTTTCAAAGGCTGTATTTGCATCCAAAATATATAACTGTGAAAAAGAAGGGCCATTATCACCAGGCGTGATCGAGCTAAGTTTACGCAACAAACTCTCCGTTAAGTAATAACAAATTCCCCCATCAAGATTTGATCTCTATGGCCGACATAAACTGATGCGAAGGCCAATAATGAGTTATATATATTCTGGTGTTGCAAAAATTCTAAAGAATCTTGAGAATCACCATTACTAAATCTTTTAAAAGTTGAGGGTGTGGACTATAAGGCGGAAGAGTGACTAACCACACTTACAACAAAAAGAAGAAGTAATTTTTTTATGTTTCTGACGAAAAGCCTCGTTAACTTCTGTGTCAACAATAAAGCCCCACAAACAACAAACTTGATCACCAAAATTACCGGAATCGTAATAAGGCTCATATGCATAGACCAAACATCTGCACACGGATAAAGCTTATGAGACCTTCCACAGTAAGAAGAAATCTTAAAAAACACATCATCATTATTCTCTGTTTCAGAAAGTTCAGAAACAGAATTAGTTTTTCTAGCAGCAATTCTTTCAGACCGCCTTAATGGTGGGTCTGGCTCTAAATCTAAAACGGGATATTATTAACAACACATTATCTTGTATCTCGTTACCAAAATCTAAATTAAAATTAAAACATTTCCTTGCACTGGAGCATGTCTAGGATTATAATCGAAAATCCCAACATAATCAATATCATTTGAAAGAATTAACTGAGAAAAATGCCATAAATACGCTTCCTTTCATATTGAATTTTAAAAAAGGAATTATTAACGATTTATTATTAAACAAAACAATTCGAATACAGGCAAACAAAAAATCCACAATTTGTCCCATCTCTTTGTTCTGTAAACTGAGAACGGGGCAAAACTTGAATATTTATATTCTCAACAAAAAGGCCAGGTGTCAAATCACAAATACACCTCTTAATTAAATCTACACGCCTTTGATCAAAAACACCACAGAAACATCGGTTAAACGGTTAACAGAAGGTAAGAGTCAAACGAAAATGCAAGAAAAATTATTAAGATCTGAAAGATAAAAAATTACCAACCCAAAATGACCAGGAAAAATAATTGGAATCAATAAAATATCCTAATCCTGGTTATAATTATAACAACAATCAAAATATTAAGCGGATCAACACCCTCCCCAAAATGGTGCTCAACAACAGCAAACTGAGGCGAAACAACGACAACATTCAAATTGGAACGATATGATAAAAATTTTAAATAAATAAAACAAAAACTATCTTGCAACCACAAATTAGATCCGACCACAAACTAATATTTCGGGCCTTGAAAACCCAATATCATCGTAAAATCCTATTATTAATATTAGGCATAGACCAAAAGGTATATCTAATAAATCAATAGACAAAAAGGCGGGAACATAATTCACATAACATTATCATTGGAAACAGTTTCATTTAAAACACTCTTTTTAGGCCTACCTCGACAAGTTTTCCTTTTTTTTAGGCCTACCCCTTTTAACAGATGTATCAGAAAAAATACTACTTGGCGATAAATCACGAGAAACAAAGTAAAACTTGAAAGATCATCACTTAAATTACTATCAATTTCAAAAGAAATACTACCATTATCTAATTATCCCAATTGAATCATTACCCAAACAATATTACCCCCAGTTACATTTATACCATCCATTAAATCACCATCCACAGAACATCCACCAACAACACTCTTCTGATAACGTTCTCTTTCCAATTTTCTCTTTCTTTGTTGTTTGGAAGGCATTTAAAATTGAATTTAAAATTTGATATAAAAATTTATCTAAAAAGAAAAAAGTTTAAGTACCTTTTTAACTTCATTTAATTTTTTTAATTTTTCTTTTTAATTGTTTGTTTGTATTGACTTCAAGTGGATTCAACCTTCAACACTTATCAACATCCAAAAGTTAGTCTCTTCCTCCTCCCTCGGTTAAAGGATCGCTCCTTATTATTCAGGAATGCTCCCTGATTAGTTTACTCTTTATAAAGCAGATTTATGCAGGACTTTTCTTGAATCCGGTATGAACCTTGCTTTATTAAGAGGAAACTAATCAGGGGTCATTTGCTGATTAGATTCCATCCTTAAAGGAGGCATGCCGAGGAAAAAACCGGCATGACCCCTCTATCCAGAATGAAACCTAATCAGAAAATGCGCCCTGATTAGTTTCCTCTTAATAAGCAAGGTCCATACCGGATCAGAAAAAATCCGGCATGACCCCTACTCTATAAAGAGTACAACTAATCAGGGAACATTCCCTGATTAGTAGGGAGCAACTCCCTTAACCGAGGGAGGGGAAGAAACTAACCTTTTGAATGTTGATGAAGTGTTGAAGGTTTGAATCCACTTGAGGCCAATACCACCAAACAATTAAAAAGAAAAATAAAAAAATTAAATGAAGTTAAAAAGGGTACTTATTTACTTCCCTCCCCCACCCAATTTTTCCGGTAAAAATGTAAGAATGGCCAATCTGTCATGTTTGTAGAACTTCGTCACGAAGTGCCTAATGACAGCCAAATCAAAAAAAAATGCACTTGTTTGACCAAAATACAGAAACCCAGAAAATTTAGAAACCATGGGAGGGTTTTCAATAAAAATTTGATGGAATGATACCTCATTCAAAAGAGCTCGTCGAGTTGAGTCGAATGAACAACAATATCGTACAAGATTGGACAAGATTTGTCCAAAGTTATGACATAAAAATAACATACGAAAGATCGACGACTCGCGTCATAATTTGCCAAAATACTGTCCAAGCTTGTCGATATTGTTGTCATTCGACTCAGCTCGACGAGCTCTTTCGAATGAGGTATCATTGGCACAATACTTTTCGAATTCCAAACAAAAACCACACACGGCTGCCGGGGTCTAAGTTTTCGGGGGTCTGTAATCTCGGTCAAACCGAGTCAGATTTTTTTGATTTTGGTGTCATTCGATGCCAGCTCGATGAGCTCTATAAAGATGAACAGACTGAACCATTTTTTACATATTTATCGAAAAATTGGGTGGGGGCGGAAGTAAATAAGTACCCTAAAAAGGGCCCTGCTCAGAATTGTAATTTAAAAAAAGCCTAAATTCTGAAATCTTTTGGGGAACTGTTGACTGATTACATGCAACAGGATCCTAATTAATAATTCACAAACCATAATATTAATAATTGAAAATGTAAAAAATCCGAAAAAAAAACTCGAAAAACCAAAAAAAACCCGAAAAAACGGGAAAACCAATTTCGTTAATTTCGAGGGTTTTTCGTGTTTTTTTTTGCTCAAAAAAGGATTGAAACATGAGCAGGAACCCTTTTAGATACACTAAAAAATAAACACCATCTTTAAAAAACTAAAAAATTTAAAAAAAAAACCAGAAAAAAATGAATTTTTGGAAAATCAAAAAAGTGAAAAAAAGCCGAAAAAATGCCTAATGGACAAACATGGTCATGCGGATATTAAAATGCCTTACGTGTTTAATAAAGCTGGTTGAAACGCTAATTAAAAATAAAAAGAAGCTGGGTAAATAGGTTATACGGCCACGGGAGTTTAATGCGCATGACTTTTTGGGTGCCACACTCAATGTGCGGGCCACCGTAATGGCCTGTTTGGAAAATTTCAAACTCGCCTTATAGCGGATTTTCCAAAAGTCCCTGGAGGTCTAAGTGCCTTGAGAGTATATTGTAATGGGATGGGAGTTGTTAACAAATCAATAGTTGGTTCACTCGAGTCTCCAGATGAAGTTTTGAGGGTATAATGAGTTCCAAAGAGCCGGGGTCGAAATGTCGACTTTTTGTTAAAAGGTCGTTTCAGCTATTTTTCGATAGCCTATTCGAAAGAGCGTCCACTGGGGCTCCGAATAAAGGTATACTTTGTTGGGGGTCTACTTGAGTCTCAAAAAGTTATGGTCAGTGTTCGCAAATGTCACAAAACTTTATGAGACCTAACAGACTCGAGGAAAATTTTTAAAATTTTCCGAGACCGGATTTGAACTCAGCGCATATTAGAGTACCATAGGTAGGCCGTTTTTGGAAACAAAAAAAATGTAAAAATTTTGTCACGGTCAAATTTATTCCCCAAAGTTGGAGACTCAAATTTGACAAAATGTTTTAAAAAAATCATAACTCCCCAAAATAAACCCTTTTGAAAACATTTTAACAAAGCTTAATATATAGCCAAAAAAATTCTGCTCTATTTTATAAAAATAGTTATAACACCCCTCAAGCCTCGATATACCCCAAAAAATTTAAAAAACCGAAAAATTTTGAATTTTGAAAAAAATCGACCCTACCAGGGCATCCGGTGAAATTTTAACAAAACATTTAAATAGCTCAAAAATTTGTAATTTTTTGCTCTAATTTTATAACCTTTAATTTCGTTTGGCTACGACAAAATCGCCCGCCATGTTATGGCCAATTTAAATTCACCCAAAAATTTCAAAGGGGTACCCCTTCAAAAATGGGTCACAAAAATCGATATCGAGAAAAATAATGTTTTTTTTTTTTTAATTCTTATACTCCAATATGTGCTGGAACACGAATCCGTAACTCCGTTTATTTTTAAAACAAAAAAAAAAATTTTTTTCCTCGGAAGATATACTCAAAAAGAAAAAAAAAAAGAAACACCGACCACTTTTGGGCCCCAAAAATGCCACTTTTTTGAGTATAAACGTCCCCCAGACTCAAGTGTACCCCCAATAAAGTAATATATTTTTAGAGGTTTCAAGGGACGCTCTACAAAGATAGATAACATCAAATCGAGTTTCAATTCACCGCGGTTAAACAAGTCGGTTTTGGCGAGGTTCCACTTTGCGTGCCCATAACTATGTCAGGAAAAAATCTCAGACTCTTGTGTCCCCCAACAAAATTGTAGTACATTTTAGTGACCCTATGTATACCAAAAAAGAGTTGAAAAACCGTTTGGCCCAAATCTTAAGCATTTTTTATAATTACACTCAATGGGAGCCACCCTTCAGTTAGGGGTTTTGGACATTTTGGACCTTTAGCGTTTAATAACTTTGCCCAAAAATGGTCAGAAAAATTTGAAACCAAATTTTTTCAGACTCCCCACCTGAGCTCTATTCGAATGGCATATAATTTGTAAATTGTCGTTTGATATCGTTCGGACACCATGTGATCATTTGGGGGGGGGGAGGGGGGGGACGAGAATGTGCAATTTTTTCCCTTTCTTTTCCGCGAGGCTACGGGTCGGAGAGTTGATCCCAGACCTCCCAAATTTTTCCTTCAATATAGTACACATCCCAACTTAAATCCTCACCCCCAACCACTTTTTGATCCAACTTTTCCCCTTCGCAAGCTAATAACCATTTGAAAAACCACCCATGGCCGTTTTCAGTGCGGAAAACGACGGTTCAGTGCCCGAGGTCAGCTTTTTCCTGAATAGAGCGCAAAAAGTTGCAGGACAAAATCCACCTTCAAAAAATTCCAGCCTGCCGCCGCCTTCGGCCGGCGGAATTTTTGAAAGCCCATTTCCTTCCTCCCCCCCAAAAATAGGGGGCACTAGTACCAAGATTTTTATTTAAATATATAACTAGCTGTGGGTTTAACGTATGCGATGGCGGTACTTACGTATCAGATTCCTATTAGGATACTTCTGGCAGGTAATTTTGGGTTGCCCGTTGGAAAGCCTAACGGCTTTGGGTGCGCCGCTTTCGGCGCGCGGCTAGAATCATTAAGATTTGGCCCCCGGGCTTTCCTTTCCCCCTTTCAATTTGCTCCGGCCTTCGGCCCTCGTGCCGAATAAAGTTTAGCCCTGCCTTCTCATTGCTTCGGGGCCTTCGGCCCTCGCCCCCCAAACTCCTCGGCCTTTCGGCCTCGTGAATCTGTTTGCTCGCCCTTCCGGGATGGGTCGCAGCTCGGGCCTTCGGCCCGTCGCCGATTCATTTTGTATGGGTCTTTAAGCTCGGGCCTTCGGCCGCTCCGCCCCCAAACTCCTCGCCTTCGGCTCGGTAGGTATTTGCTCCTGCCTTTCGGGATGGGTCTTAAGCTCGGTGCCTTCGGCCCTCGCCCCAAACTCCTCGGCCTTCGGCCTCTGGTAGGTCTTTGCTCTGCCTTTCGGGATGGGTTCTTAAGCTCGGGCCTTCGGCCCTCGCCCACAAACTTCCTCGGCCCTTCTGGCCCTCGGTAGTTCTTTGCTCTGCCTTTCTTCGATGGGTCTTAAGCCTCGGGCCTTTCCGGCCCTTCGCCCCACAAACTCCTCGGCCCTTCGGCCTTCGGTAGGTCTTTGGTCTGCCTTTCGGGATGGTGTCCTTAAGCTTCGGGCCTTCGGCCCTCTGACCCCAACTCCTCGGCCTTCGCCTCGTAGGCCTTCGGCCTCGGTGGCTTTGCTCTGGTCCTTTCGGGATGGGTCTTAGCTCGTGCCTTCGCCTCGGCCCCCAAACTCCTCGTCCCTTCGGCCTCGGTGAGGTCTTTGCTACTGCCTTTCAGGATGGGTGAAGCTCGGCCTTCGGCCCTCGCCCCAACTCCTCGGCCTTCGGCCCTCGAGGTCTTTTTGCTGTGCCTTTCGGATGGTCTTAAGCTCGGCCCTTCGGCCCTCGCCCCCCAACTCACTCCCTCGTCCTTCGCCTCGGGTGTGTCTTTGCTCTGCTTTCGGGATGGTTCTAGCTCGGGCCTTCGGCCCTCGCGATTCGTTTTGGCGGGGTCTTAATGCGGGCCTCCGGCCGCCGTTTGTGGCCTTCGGCCCCCCAATCCCACCCAAACCGAATTTCGACCTTTTGTAACTTTGTACAAAATGGTCAGAAATTTGAAAAAATATTTTCATGCTCAGCTCGATGAGAGCTTTCGATGATATAAACATTTGTCCCCATCTATACCCATTTTTGGAAAAAAATTTTTTGGGCCGAAATTTCGTCGAAAACGAAAAATTACGTAATTTTTCAAAAA
The DNA here is from genome assembly GCA_036172955.1 of Meloidogyne arenaria. Classification (NCBI taxonomy): domain Eukaryota; kingdom Metazoa; phylum Nematoda; class Chromadorea; order Rhabditida; family Meloidogynidae; genus Meloidogyne; species Meloidogyne arenaria. The sequence continues at coordinate 3,767,282 of JARQAB010000020.1, forward strand.
AACCAAAATCATAACTCCACCAAACAATAACACCCTTTTGAAACATTTTATAAAAAGCTTAAATATATAGCAAAATTCTGCTCATAAGTTTATAAAGAAATATTTATAACAAACCCTCAGCCCCTCGACATACACACCAAAAAATTTCAAAAACCGAAAAATTTGAATTTTGAAAAAAATTCGACCTACCAGGCCTCGTGTGAAATTTGTCAAAAATTTATAGCCAAAAATTTGTAATTTTTTGCTCTATTTTTATAAGCTTTAATTCGTTTGGGGGCCATGACCAACCTCGCAAGTTACCAGTCGATTTAAATTTCATCCAGAAATTCAAAGGGGTAACCCCTTCAAAAATTGGTGCAAAATTCGACCTCGGAAAAATGATTTATGGTGCTCCAATATGTGTTGACAACGAATCGAACTCCGTTTGATTTTTAAAAATTTTTTCCGTCTGGGATTACTCAAAAAACCGACCACTTGTTGGCCCCCAAAATGGCCACTTTTTTGAGTATAACTTTCTCAGACTCAAGTGTAACCCCAACAAAGTAATATTTTTTAGAGGTTGCAAAGACGCCTACAAGATAGTATACTCAACGGAATTACATTCACAAAGCGTTAAAAGTCGTTTTGGCGGGTCACTTTGGTGCCCATAACTATGTCCAGGGGAAAAATCTCAGACCTCCAGTGTCCCCAACAATTGTAGTACATTTAGTGCCCTATTATACCAAAAAAGAGTTGAAACCGTTTGCCCAATTAAAACCACTTTTATAATTACTTCCGTGGAGCCACCCTTAACGTTAGGGGTAAAGGAACACATTTGGGACACTTTTTAGTCCCATAACTTTGCCCAAAATGGTCCAGAAAAATTAAAACGCAAATTTTCTCCCAGAACCAACTCATGGAGCTCTATCAAATGCATATAGTTTTGAAAATTGTCGTGATTTCGCGTCGGACACCCTTGTCATTTTGGGACGAGTAGTGCATTTTTCACGAGGCCTACAGGTCGGAGATTTCATCCAACCCTCCCCACTGTTGCATACGATATAGTACATCCCAACTTAAAATCCTCCCAGCAGCATTTTTGAAAGGCCCCACAACTTTTGCCTCCCGATTTATTTCCATTTGAAACCCCCATAGCGTTTCAGTGCGAAAACGACGTTTCATTGCCGAGGTTACGACTTTTCCTGAATAGAGCGCAAAAAGTTGCAGGACACATCCACCCTCATAAAAATTCCAGCCGCCGGCCTTCGGCCGGCGGAATTTG